>JAODXP020000017.1:12825578-12830578 GCA_027497455.2 Sardinella longiceps
TTTAATGCAATGGATTTATAGGACGAGAACGGTAAGATAGTTTCTATCTGTTTTAAATCAGCTGTGTTTGACCTGACGAAGGGTACAGTGCATAACATAATTATATGAATGTTATGAAGGATAATGTCTGCTGTCATGAAGGAGCATTCCGCCGCTAGCCACGTTTAGGCTATAGCTAACATCAGTCAGCTAAGTTGTCAAAAGTAGCCTAGAATTAGAGATGGGTAAAAAACCCTAATGTGGTGATGAAATGAAATTAGCCAATGTCATAAAGTAGCGATCTATGCAGGAATGTTTTTTTGGGCGATAGGAGGGATTATTATAGCGCATGTATCGATAACAAGGAGGTTGTAGCAGGCAGCATGATATTGCTGAACTCACTAACACAGCATCCTCACTCCTTGTGTTGTTGACAACAAATTCCTTAACGTTACCGTGTCTTACAAACGGATCTTGTTGGCTTGGATTACTGAAAAAGCTGAAGTATGCGGTCATTCTCCGTGTCTTGATGTCTTATCAGAAGTCCGACCGTCAGTTCAGTAACGTTAGGTTAACGTTACACAGCACAGCTTTGACTGTCACAGTGTGCAGGATAAACCAAACACTGAATGAACCGTGATTAACGTTGCATTTTGATCAAATGTAGTTAAACCACTGCTCTTTTCCTTGAATCATATTCCGTACATCACCAGTTAATCATAATTTAAACAAGTAGCTTATGAGATGTACTTTTTATTCATTATGTATGACCATTGATCAGAAGAACTCCGTTGATTTTGATTGTTTGCGGAAGTCCACCGGAAATAAAGTTAGGGCCATGGAACATTGGTGCATTGTTTTTGTTCACAACGGTGAAACCGTCTATATATGGGCTTATTTCACTCCTGAAACATTCCAAGAATTTAAAACCATTCCATGGTACTAAACTGAACATTCTATCATTGAAATGCATAGAATTTATCCCTCATTCTGAAATGGGTAGATCTAATAACATGAACTCTAAATTCCCTTGCTTTAATGCAGATAATGCACATGGGAAGCCCCTAAATTGGGAAGTCTCGAATAGACAGAAGCTTTTAGAATATTCATCCACAAAAATGTAAAACCACTTTTATCTATTCGGGACTTCCCAATTTGTGGGCTTCAGATGTGCCTTATTCGAAAGAAAGTGAATTTAGACATGTTTTACCCATTTTGTTTTTTCCAAGTCAGAAAGAGGGATAAATTCAATGCATTTCAATGATAGAATGTTCAGTTTATTATGTGGGAACATTCAAGTGTGAAATAAGCCCATTGGATAGTCCTCAATGCCTGCTGAAAAATTGCTGAAAAATGAAAAGATTCTAAAATTTCCAACCAGAACAGAGCTGCTATCTCCAGTAAATGTGTGTGTGTGTGTGTGTGTGTGTGTGTGTGTGTGTGTGGAGGGTCTTAGTGTGTGCCTGTGTGTGTGTGTTGGAATATGTGTGTGTGTGTGTGTGTGTGTGTGTGTGTGTGTGTGTGTGTGTGTGTGTGTGTGTGTGTGGAGGGTCTTAGTGTGTGTCTGTGTGTGTGTTGGAATATGTGTGTGTGTGTGTGTGTGTGTGACTGAACTGGACTTCCACAGAACAGAAGCATTGGTGCTTCACTGTCATTTGTGCTGCTGCTGGGAAATGCTAGGCTGGAACTCTAGCTGGCGGTAGCCAATTGAATTTGCTGAGCGAGTGTGTCTAGCCATGAGCCATGTAATAGCTTTTACTCAGACATAATACATTTCATTCAGACATCGCTGGTGTTTAGCCAATCAGAACGTCACATCTGGACAGGGAGGCATTGGGCGGGGCTTAGCGTTGTTTGAATCGGCTTGTTAGTTGCTCTGATTGGTTGAAGCCATCTCACCCAATGGTCTATCAGTCGTGGTCAGACTACAAATTTATGTGATACACACACACACACACACACACACACACACGCTCTCTTGTCAGACTAAATGCAGTTTAGTTTCCTTCATCAGTTTTGCTGTTTCTGCTGGGCAGACAGCCAGAGTGTAATTATTAAACTATCACCGGCAAGTTAATAATGAATGAGTGTGTGTGTGTGTGTGTGTGTGTGTGTGTGTGTGTGTGTGTGTGCGGCGTCCCTTGGCCTCATTACCGTCCATAATCTACTATGTAATTAGTGTGAAATCAATCAATTATAAATATTTAAAAAGGCTGTAGGGCTCCAGCGCTACTGCTGTGTCTATATTACTGTACTTTCTGCACTATTCCTGCCATGCATACTGTAAACCCCCCATACTTACTGCACTATTCCTGCCATGCATACTGTAAACCCAGCATACTTACTGCACTATTCCTGCCATACTTACTGTAAACCCAACATACTTTCTGCACTATTTCTGCTTATGCAGCCACCATGTGATACACTTCCTCTCCTGTTGAAGTGTGCAAGTCAGGAGATGGACAGAGAGGGAGGGACAGAGAGAGAAAAGGAGAGAAAGAAAGAGAGGGAGGCAGAGAAATGAAGGAAGAGAAAGAGTATTAATGAAAGGGAGAGATGGATAGGGGGAGAGAACATGAGAGAGAAAAGGAGAGAAAGAGAGGGATGCAGAGAAATGAAGGAAAAGAAAGAGTATGAATGAAAGGGAGAGATGGATAGAACGGGGGAGAGAACATGAGAGAGAAAACATGAGAGTCAGGAAGAGATATCACAAGGGAGAAAATGTGTGCTTCTCTCTGTGTGTGTGTGTGTGTGTGTGTGTGTGTGTGAGAGAGAGAGAGAGAGAGAGAGAGAGAGAGAGAGAGAGAGGGGGGGGATAGAGAAAAGGAGTTTGAAGAGAAGAGAGAGAGAGAGAGGGGGGGTAGAGAAAAGGAGTTTGAAGAGAAGAGAGAAAGAGAGACGCCGAGAGATGGAGGGGAGACATATGGGAAGGACAGAGAGAGGTGGTGAGAAGGCACGTTGGGAAAGAAAAGAGAGAGAGAGAGAGAGAGAGAGAGAGAGAGAGAGAGAGAGGGAGGGGGGAGAATAGAGAAAAGGAGTTTGAAGAGAAGAGAGAAAGAGAGACGCAAGAGATGGAGGGAGACATATGGGAAGGACAGAGAGAGGTGGTGAGAAGGCACGTCGGGAAAGGAGAGAGAGAGAGAGAGAGAGAGAGAGAGAGAGATAGGAGAAAGGAAGAGAGAGTAGAAAGAGAGAGAGAGAGAGAGTGATGTTGGTTGGTTGGAGAGAGAGAGATAAAGTAGAGAGAGAGAGAGAGAGAGAGAGAGAGAGAGAGTTGAAGTAGAGAATCACGGATTAGTTACACCAATTTACAAAAGTGGAGATAAATTCGACCCCAACAATTACCGAGGCATTTGTGTGAACAGTAACCTGGGGAAGTTATTCTGTAGTATTGTTAACACACGGCTCCTGAACTTCCTTATGAAACACAATGTCTTGAGTAAAAGCCAAATTGGATTCCTACCAAAATATCGCACTACTGATCATATTTACACCCTACACACCCTAATAGAAAAACATACCCCAAATCGAAATAAATTATTCTCTTGTTTTGTTGACTTCAAAAAAGCTTTTGACTCTATTTGGCACAATGGATTATTCTACAAGTTAATTGAAAGCGGTGTAGGAGGTAAAACATATGACATTATAAAATCTATGTATTCAGGAGCTATGTGCGCCATTAAAATTGGATCTAAAAGAACTCAGTACATCCCTCAAGAGTGCGGGAGTGAGGCAGGGCTGCCCCTTAAGCCCGACCCTATTTAATATATATATAAATGAGTTGGCAACCATACTGGAAAAGTCACCTGTCGCTGGACCCACTCTGTACAACAATGAGGTCAAATTCCTGCTCTATGCAGATGATCTAGTTCTTCTTACATCAATGGCAGAAGAACTCCAAATTCAACTAGACCTCCTTCAAAAGTTTTGCCAGACCTGGGCCCTGGCAGTGAATACAAACAAAACCAAAATAATGATCTTTCAAAAAGGATCCAGATACCAGGGAAGACAAATTTCATTTAATTTAGGACCACAGATAATTGATCATGTTACTGATTATACTTACCTAGGCCTAAAAATAAATTACAGAGGAAAATTTAACATGGCAGTGAATGAACTAAGAGACAAGGCACGCAGGGCTTTACACGCCATAAAAAGACAAATTCCTTTTGAAATTCCTATCCAAATTTGGCTAAAAATATTCTCATCAGTGATTGAACCAATTGCCCTTTATGGCAGTGAAGTGTGGGGCCCACTTACAAATCAGGAATTGGACACATGGGAAAAACATCCAATAGAGACTCTGCATGTTGAGTTCTGCAAAATCATCCTTAAAGTCCATCGGCACTCAATAAACAATGCATGCAGGGCAGAATTAGGCCAATATCCTCTTCTACTTAAAATTCAAAAAAGGGCAATCAAATTCTGGAAACACCTCAAATCAAGTGACCCACACTCATTCCATTACAAAGCCCTGCAATACCAAGAGTTGAGCAAAGACACAACCTCTCCTACCAACCTGGTCCATAGCCACCTTATTCTACTAACACATACTAACACCTCAGGCATGCAAGACCAGGTCCAAATTACTCAACATACTCCACCAAACCAAATTTCTTCATACTTAAAAGACAATTATCTTCATTATTGGCAATCAAAAACCACATCTCAAAGCAAAATGCAATGCTATTTGGCCCTAAACAGAGAGTATACACTTGCAAATTACCTGACTATAATTAAAGAAACAAATTTGAGAAACATATTGACGAAATACAGACTCAGTGAACACCGTCTAGCCATAGAAACTGGCAGACACAAGAAAACTTGGCAGCCAAAAGACGAACGTTTCTGCAAGCAATGCAAAGACAATGTTGTTGAAACTGAACTCCATTTTTTAACAGAATGCAAAACATTTGAAGCAATTC
Source organism: Sardinella longiceps (assembly GCA_027497455.2). Classification (NCBI taxonomy): domain Eukaryota; kingdom Metazoa; phylum Chordata; class Actinopteri; order Clupeiformes; family Clupeidae; genus Sardinella; species Sardinella longiceps. The sequence goes on from JAODXP020000017.1 coordinate 12,830,483, forward strand.
GTGAATCCTACTTCCCAAAATTTGAAGAAAAACATCCCCAGTTTATGACTCTATCCACCCAAAACAAACTACCTTATATTTTGGGTGAAGACAAAT
>JAODXP020000017.1:12845692-12861325 GCA_027497455.2 Sardinella longiceps
ACACACACAGATAGAAAGAAACAGACATTTACAAAGCATGAAAAAGAGAGGACTTGAGGGACAACTGAATCATCTTTGCTTCTTCATTTGCATTAAGTGTTGAATGCACTAGCCTCACCTCCCAAGGGCCTATACTGATGATAGAATGACTAGAATGGCATACTGTATTCAGGAGAAAACCAGCAAGTACAAAGTAACAGGAACAAAAAGTGCAAGTCAGAAAAAGATGGTGACTTTGTCCTAACGACAGTTTGTGTGCATGCATTGACTTTCTATTAGACTCCATTAGGCTGTGTCTTGTAAAATCCCTGAAGTACTGTTGTACCTGTCATAGCAGGATAAAGCCGTGATATACCATCTCAAAACTTAGAGGCAAGACACAAAATCAACCACAAAACAAAATCTACAAATGCAACTTATTCAAGTCAAAAAAATTCAGATAGGATACATTGATATGTAACACAGATAGAACTCAAACTCCCTCCAGAACCGACTACGATGACTCAAGTTCTGATCCCTCTCTGTGTTAGAACAGTGATGGGTCATAGGCACATGTCTGTCTAAGAATCTTGCAGCGCTCATTAATCAGAGGCTAAGTGGCCTGAGGCTCACTTAGATGCACCTCAAAGCTCCTGCTAATGGCCTGATGACTGATAATCCCTCTCTCATACGAGAGAAAAGTGGTCCGCCACTGCAGGGACTTTGGAAGGGGCTCGGGAAGGGAAGGAGCCTCCTGGGGCCCCCAAACCAGCGACCTCAGGGGCCACAGTGCTCATGGTAAACATCAGTGGGCCCAAGACGATGGTAACCATCAAAGGGACAGAGAAAGAAAGAGAGAAAGAATGAAAGAAAGAAAGAAAAATGAGAGTGTCTTCAGAGAGAGAGAGAGAGAGAGAGAGAGAGAGAGAGAGAGAGAGAGGTGGAGGGTTTTTTTCAGAGAAAGAATGTATGAAATGGACTTTCCATGTGGAGTGAAACTTTCTGTTTTGACCTGTTCTCTGTATTCAATTTGCTTGTGGCTGTAGACTCAGACACACAGAATGTATACAGTACGACTTCAAAAATGCTCAAAAAAATGACAGAAAGAGAGAGAGAATGCAAGAGAAAATAAAAGAGTAAACAACAGATAAAAAAAGAGAGCAGAGGCATGAGGAGGAGTGTTAGTGAGAAGCCATGAAGCTAAATGAGCTGCTCTGTGCCTGCAGGGAGAGAGAGAGAGAGAGAGAGAGAGAGAGAGAGAGAGAGAGAGAGAGAGAGAGAGAGAGAGAGAGAGAGAGAAAGAGAGAGAGAGAGAGAGAGTGGACGAGGGCCAACATTACGGGTAGAATCTGACAGATGTCAGACGGCCTCTACAGGCCCCCGCAGCTCCCTCTGCAGCCACAGACCACAGACATGGAGAGACAGAGCGAGGGAGACATGGAGAGGGAGGAGAGAGAGAGAGAGACAGAGAGAGAGAGAGAGAGAGACAGAGAGAGAGAGACAGACAGAGAGAGAGAGATTTAAAAAAGAGAGACTTTAAAATGGGCTCTCAAGCATACTAATACACTGCTGGTACATGTTCAGTTCATATTCAACATCCTTCTTTTCCTTGATCAACCAAAGCCAAGAGGTTCAAATTATGACAGATGCAGTAACTGTTCATTTCTCTCTATGCTGTCCTGTTTAATACTGTATGAATGCGTCACCGGTTTCCATTATACTATTGAAATCTACTACTGCAGTTAAAGAGACAGACCACAGTTTGGTGAAATACACTCCTACCACATCTGTAAATAGTCTCTCCATGTACCCATGTCAAGTAGTGTAGGTTGCCTTGATTAGTATCACATTGGAATGAGAGACTAGTTCCACGGCATATCATCCTAGAAACTCACCACCGTTGGTCTTAGTACAACCTGTAACTACAGAAGACTTGAGGGCCTTTGAGGTTTTCAGACTTGCAGACCGTTTTCACTTTCTCTGTTTCTTCCCACAGTCCTCAGGAAAAAATATAGAATTCTTAGGCACCTTTGAGCAAGATGCTAAAAGGTGAGATGGTAATGGTCTAATCTGATTCAATGATCTATGCTAAGATGGAGACATGGATGGAGATGGAGAATGGCTGGAGAGACTGGAGAATGGTTAGCCTGGTTTAATCGTCCGCTTTCAGGTCATTTCACGTTGTTTCACTTCAAGCAAAGCGTCTGAAACATCTCCATTGCCAACTGTTTCCTCTCTAGAGGGCGCTATGCAATATTTTGAAACATTTTGCTTAAGTTCATATAAAACGTATATAAACTCTGTTTGCTGAATTTGGCCCGCCGCCCGCAGATTAGTGTTGGACAAAATGAAACTGCTCTTTATGCTCTTCCTGAGTGTTTGGCGGAACAAAATGAAAAGAGCGGAGCCAGTATAGGCAACATTCGCCTGGCTAGAGAAAGGTACAACTCAACTGTTAAACTTGACGTGAGGTGGAAAATGAGTATTGTATTCCCCCAAATGGAGACATATTCCTATCCAAGTACTATTAGGCTAAATCAAATTATTCATCACAGAAGTAATTTGCAAGTTAGGTTAACAACTAAATTTAATCAAGATTAATCACACTACTCTGAATAAAATGCGTAATAAAATGATATTTTTATTGTGATGTGAGGGCTGATGAGGGAGCCTTGACACTAAAAAGGTTGTGATGTAATTTTCTGTTTGGCTGTTAGCTAGTTTAGACTATTCTGTACAGGTACATTGGTAATGGAATAAGACAAATAGAGAAATATTTGACTAATAGAATGAGGCAACTAGCAACAAAGCGAGAGACTCACATCACAACCACACAGGGAAACAAATGCTACAGAGGAAATGGAGATTGGGCACCGAGAGAAACAGAAATTGAAAAAGGCAGAGAGAATCTCTTTGCAGTTCTCAGGAGAGAGCGAGAGAGAGAGAGAGAGAGAGAGAGAGAGAGAGAGAGAGAGAGAGACAGAAGAGGGGGGGGGGGGAGGGAGACAGACAGACATAAAGAATGAGCCAGAGAGAATATGAAAGAGAGAGCGACAGAAAGGGAGAGAGAGAGAGATACGAAGGGAATGTGTTTGTCTTTCTCTCTCCCATCTGAATGGGTTTTGGGGGTAGGGGGTTGGGTTGCAGTGGGGGGTAAAGCAAGCTCCCCAAGGCTGCTGTCTTCCGAAACAGAGTTTAATAAAAGAGTCGATTGCCTCTTTTATAAGCGTCTAAATAAAGACCCGAATTAAATCTGCGGCGCTGCCAACGAAGTCTTGTACCATTAACCATTTATAGGACTGGAGCCAGTCTCCAGGCGAAAGTCTCTCTCTCCCTCCCTCCCTTCCTCCCTCTCTCTCTCTCTCTCTCTCTCCCGCTCTCCAGAAAGGGAACAAAAAATAGTGTTTGACACTGCGCTCCTTCATTTTTCAAATCCTTTTTCCTTGCATTACAGTATTCCTAAAGAGAACTCTCAGACATGTCATCTGATATGCTTGATTGCATCATTTCCTGTTTCATAGGCATATTGTAATCCCGACTAATAATAATTACTTTTACATGGGGCCTTTGCAGGTCCTGTGATTCCCACTTAAAGACCGGGGGAAAAGTATAATTGAATCCCCACATCAAACAATTCAATTAAAAGGAGTGATAAGAGCCACTAAGCTGGTTGTAGAACATGGGAAGCACATCAGTGCTGTGAAACGACTCCTAATGTGCAGCGGAGACCACGTCACATCCTTGGACTGGTTGTGGAAAAAGCACACGTCAAGAGTGGCTGGCTATTTATGTTTCCATCCTCCGAATGACAACAAAAAGTCTCTGAAACTTGCTCATAAACTTGCTCAAGACCCCTATAACGTGACCATACTTGTACACTCACTGTAGTTTATGATGCTTATACTTGTTAGGCCATACTAATTGATTACATGTATACTTATTTATTAATAATGGTTAATTGTGTATTTGTTTACTCTTTGTGATAGCATTCATACTCATTTACCTACACTAGTTTATCCACATTGGTTGATAGCATTCATACTCAGTTATCCATAGTAGTTGATAATACATACTAGTTTATACACATCGGATTATAGTATTCAGACTAGTTTATCCACACTGTTTTATAGTATTCATACTTGATTATCCACAAGTTGATAGCATTTATACTTATATGTTTACCCACAGTAGGTTATCAAATTCCCATAGTGCAGTATGCAATCTTCTGCATTAGCTCCCCACACGTACTTGGTTTAAGTATGTAACCCTTTCATGCAGTGTAGTGGGCCAAATATTCCCCCAGCCCTGAGTGTGTGGGCGTCCAGTAGCATGTGTTGGCATCCATCATCCATCCATACATACATACATATGATGGGACTTTAAAAGCACAGGGGTGTGTGGGCTTTTCCCTAGCCATAAATGCTTGGTGTGTTTACTCGCACTGGCTGGCTGGAGGTCTGTGGGTGGCCGGAGGTAAATGACCAGTCCTAGCATATGACTCTACCATTAAACTGCCCACTAGATATTAAAGCATGTACTATAGTAGCATAGAAGGGCATGCAGTGTGAGCGCGTGTCTGAGTAGCGAGGATCCATAAAGGGCAACGTAGATGTTACTTTATCTCTAAAGGTGCCTACAGACCAAAGATCAGTGACGAGATGGGCTGCAACGTTCTAAAAACCTGGGCGTTCTAAAACTCTGAAACTGCGACTTGACATGTTAAATCTTTTACGACGGCTTGCAACTGCCAGCAACAACCTGCGACGATTGACTCACGCCGGAACTACTCTTTAAAAGCGCTTCATCTTGATCTTCAGTCTGAATTGGCCTTAAAGTACCATATAGAATGGAACACAAATATAACTTTTTTTTTGTATTTTCTTTACCCTTATTCTACCCTTATTCTATACCCTTATTTTCTTAACGTCAGTCCGTAGTATAAGATTCCTGCACTCAGTATGGTCATGGCTATGGTTAGAGCAGACATGTTTGTTCATGATAACATATGGAACATGCTGCATATAGGTCAAATAAATGTATCCTGTATTGTATAACACACTCAGGTACAGTTACACTGTATCAAAGGATGGATCTATATTAGTCTGAGCGCCGGTCTCATTTCGTCTGTTGTTGAGTCCGTCTTCATCTCTGAGCAGCCAAGCGATGGAAGAGGAGGACACCAGAATCCCATCTCTGCTCCCATCAGCCAATGGATGCGTCTCTTCTGTATCTCCCTCTTCTCTTTGATCTCTCATTTCTCTCTCTTTCTCTTTGTCCTCCCTCGTCTCCACAGCACCTCTAAAACCCTGGCCATTACCTCCCTCTCAAACACCAGGGAAGAGAAAAAGAGGAGGAGGAAGAGGAGGAGGAGAAAGAGATGGTGGTGGTGGTGGTGGAGGGGGGTCGATGCAAAGAGGAAAAGAGAGACATTTTCGCTCGAGCCTCCTCTTGGAGTGGGAGAGAGAGGGATAAGCTCGGATCTGACGTCTGAGGAGGGGGGTTGGGATGGGATGGGATGGATCTCGCGGACATCAGGTGGCAGCGCTGTTTGGCCCGTCGCTTTGATGTCTGTGACAGACGACGAGAGGGTTTGTTGTTCTTTTTCTCTTCTTCTTCTCCTGAGCTCAAAGACTCCAGTGAGTCAGTGCGGCACAGGCAGGAGGAGTCTAGCAGGAAGTGGAGACGAGAGAGAGAGAGAGAGAGAGAGAGAGAGAGAGAGAGAGAGAGAGAGAGAGAGAGAGGGAGAGAGGGGTAGAGAGAGAGAGAGAGAGAGTGTCCCTCTGTTGCTCTGCCTCAGATCCAACTATGAGACACTCTGGAGATCACTGCTAATCCTCAAAACAAAGCCTGGAGAGAGAGAGAGGGTGTGTGTGTGTGTGTGTGTGTGTGTGTGTGTGTGTGCATGTGTGTCCGTATGTGGATATACACAGTGTTCAGTGTGTGTGTGTGTATACTGTAGGCCTATGTGTGTGTGTGTGTGTCTTTTCATGTGTGTGAGTGTATGCACCTGCTTTCTGTTTATGCTGCTTGGAGAACAAGTGTGTGTGTGTACATATGAGAGTGTGTGTACAGTATGTATGTGTGTGCGTGTGTGTGTGTGTTTTATCTGTGTCAGTGTACGTGTTTGTGTGTGTGTGTCAGTTTTCATGTGTGTGAGCGTTTGCACCTGCTTTCTGTTGATGCTGCTTTGAGAGCAAGTGTGTGTGTTTACATACGTGAGTGTGTGTACAGTATGTATATATGTGTGTGTGTGTGTGTATTTTATCTGTGTCAGTGTACTTGTGTGTCTGTGTTTGTGTGTGAATTTTCATGTGTATGAGTGTATGCACTTGCTTTGTGTTTATGCAGCTTTGAGAGCGGGTGTGTGTGTTTACATACGTGAGTGCGTACAGTATGTATGTTTGTGTGTGTGTGTGTGTGTGTGTGTGTGTTTGTACTTGTGTGTATGTGTGTGTGCACGCTTCTGTTTATGATCTCATCTTGATTGTTTCCTTTCTCTTCCCCCTCTTCTCCTTTCATTTGGCTAATCAAATTCCAATGACAAATGCAGAGCTGCCAAATCATGGATTATGCAACAGACATCTGAAAACACAACTCGTGTGGAAAGCAACAAAACACAACAAACAAAAAAGTTTTAGAATATGACAGTTTACGAGTAACCAGACCTAGAAATGAGACAAAGACAAAAACACCAGATACAATATCTTTGTAATCACCTTCATTAAGAAAATGTGGCTAATTACTGTCAGCGAAAAGATTAATAATAATAAACATAACAAATGTATATATCAGACTCATCTGTCCTCATCCAAATAATATGCATTTGCATTATATTATTTATTTATTTTTTATTAAGATAGTTTTTGGGGCTTTTACGCCTTTAATTCGATAGGACAGTGAAGAGTGTGACAGGAAATGACTGGGACAGAGAGAAGGGTACGGATCGGGAAATGACCTCGGGTCGGAATCGAAACCGGGTCCCCGGATTTGCGGTATGACGCACTAGCCCGCTGAGCTATGCCACCCCCGCATTATATTATTTTATATGAACAATAAAGCGTACTGGAGCCCTGTCTCCCTTTGCGTGCACACACACACACACACACACACTTGTCTGGACTAAATTAGCCCTAAATATACATCCACTGCTCTTCCACTGGCCTATTGACTCCTAATAAGCGCACACACACACACACACACACACACACACACACACACACACACACACACACACACACACACACACCTCGCTTGGACAAATTAGCAGCACACATATACATCCATTTTGCTCTTCCCCTGGCCCTAATGACTCCCAATAAGCTCCCACACCCATCCTCATTCTCCCCTGTGACCACACACACACACACACACACACACACACACACACACACCCTCATTCTCCCCTGTGACACGATCATCTGGCCCTTATGACAACCTTTCCCGCCGTGGAGATGGAGCTGGACAGCTCCTTTTAGAAACCATTAAGTGTTCCACTGAGGAAGTCCGCCGCACGCAATCATCTTTGCAGATCAGGCAAATCGACATTACCTCAAGGGTAATCACATCTCAGAGAGAGAGAGAGAGAGAGAGAGAGTGAGCAAAAGAAAAAAAGAGAGAGAGAAAGTGTGAGAAAGAGGAAGAGAGAGAGAGAGAGAGAGAGAGAGAGAGCGAGAGAGAGAGAGAGAGACACGAACAGACATGGAAAAGAACTCTTGCAACTCTGCCGCAGTCTGGGTCTGTATATCGCCAATGGTAGGATAAGAGGAGACACCTTTGGAAAATACACATTTTGCTCACCTCTTGGGAATAGCACAGTAGACTATGTAATAACAGATTTAGATCCCATGTCAATTAGAGCATTCACTGTCAAACCACTAACCCCCCTATCAGATCATAGCCAACTCACAATATTCATCAAAATGACAGAAAATAGCACCCCCAAATCACAGCCCAGTAAGCTGTTCCACATTAAAAAATCATACAGATGGGCTGAAAACAGTAATGATGAATTTAAGAAGGCAACCGAAAATCATGAAATTCAAAATCTCCTAGACATTTTCTTAGACACACCATGTACCTTTAGTAAAGACTGTGTCAACAAGGTTGTGGAAACCGTTAACATAATATTTGAAAAAACAGCTGAAAAGGCCAAATTAAAAAGGTCAAGGGCAAAACCAAAAGTAAAAAAAGAAGATAATTGGTTTGATGCCGAATGTCAATCACTAAGAAAAGAAGTTCGCAAATTATCCAATCAGAAACATAGAGATCCAAATAATACATCGATCCGTTATTTATATTGTGAGACGCTAAGACAATACAAACGCACACTCAGAATTAAGAAGGCTCAATACACACAAAATCAGCTGACATTGATTGAGGAATCAATAAATGCAAATGCATTTTGGGACAATTGGAATAACTTGAAAAAATCTAATCGGGAAGAATTAGTGATCCAAGATGGAGATATTTGGACTAACCATTTCCAAACTCTCTTCAAGAATGTCCAGTCTGACCAAAACAGGGAACAAAACGACATAATCTACAAACTACAAAATCTAGAAAGATCAGTTAAAGACTACCAAAACCCACTCGATTCCTCAATCACTGAACAGGAGCTTCTCACCCATGTTAAAAAATTGAAGTCTAAAAAAGCATATGGACCTGACTGCATTTTAAATGAAATGCTTAAATGTATGGGTGAAAAGTTTAAATTGGTCATTCTCAAATTGTTCAATCTAGTTCTGAGTGTGGGTTATTTCCCTGATATCTGGAATCACGGATTAGTTACACCAATTTACAAAAGTGGAGATAAATTCGACCCCAACAATTACCGAGGCATTTGTGTGAACAGTAACCTGGGGAAGTTATTCTGTAGTATTGTTAACACACGGCTCCTGAACTTCCTTATGAAACACAATGTCTTGAGTAAAAGCCAAATTGGATTCCTACCAAAATATCGCACTACTGATCATATTTACACCCTACACACCCTAATAGAAAAACATACCCCAAATCGAAATAAATTATTCTCTTGTTTTGTTGACTTCAAAAAAGCTTTTGACTCTATTTGGCACAATGGATTATTCTACAAGTTAATTGAAAGCGGTGTAGGGGGTAAAACATATGACATTATAAAATCTATGTATTCAGGAGCTATGTGCGCCATTAAAATTGGATCTAAAAGAACTCAGTACATCCCTCAAGAGTGCGGAGTGAGGCAGGGTTGCCCCTTAAGCCCGACCCTATTTAATATATACATAAACGAGTTGGCGACTATACTGGAAAAGTCACCTGTCGCTGGACCCACTCTGTACAACAATGAGGTCAAATTCCTGCTCTATGCAGATGATCTAGTTCTTCTTACATCAATGGCAGAAGAACTCCAAATTCAACTAGACCTCCTTCAAAAGTTTTGCCAGACCTGGGCCCTGGCAGTGAATACAAACAAAACCAAAATAATGATCTTTCAAAAAGGATCCAGATACCAGGGAAGACAAATTTCATTTAATTTAGGACCACAGATAATTGATCATGTTACTGATTATACTTACCTAGGCCTAAAAATAAATTACAGAGGAAAATTTAACATGGCAGTGAATGAACTAAGAGACAAGGCACGCAGGGCTTTACACGCCATAAAAAGACAAATTCCTTTTGAAATTCCTATCCAAATTTGGCTAAAAATATTCTCATCAGTGATTGAACCAATTGCCCTTTATGGCAGTGAAGTGTGGGGCCCACTTACAAATCAGGAATTGGACACATGGGAAAAACATCCAATTGAGACCCTGCATGTTGAGTTCTGCAAAATCATCCTTAAAGTCCATCGGCACTCAATAAACAATGCATGCAGGGCAGAATTAGGCCAATATCCTCTTCTACTTAAAATTCAAAAAGGGCAATCAAATTCTGGAAACACCTCAAATCAAGTGACCCACACTCATTCCATTACAAAGCCCTGCAATACCAAGAGTTGAGCAAAGACACAACCTCTCCTACCAACCTGGTCCATAGCCACCTCATTCTACTAACACATACTAACACCTCAGGCATGCAAGACCAGGTCCAAATTACTCAACATACTCCACCAAACCAAATTTCTTCATACTTAATTACAATTATCTTCATTATTGGCAATCAAAAACCACATCTCAAAGCAAAATGCAATGCTATTTGGCCCTAAACAGAGAGCATACACTTGCAAATTACCTGACTACACTCAAAAAAATGAATTCAGGCTATTGCTGGTGTTATTTAATTGTCTTTTGTTGGCTTAACCAAACAAAGTTACTTTTTCTAGTCTAATTAAGTCAGTTGTTTTATTTCAACTATGTTAACATACTTTTTTCAATTAACTAAACAACATACATTACATCAATGCAACATTTTTAAGTAAAACGCACATCACATAAGGTGCTCACAACAATTGTCCCTCTGCTGGTGCCGTACCTCCCTGATTTCGTTGCTGTGCTTGGTGGTCAGCCATTTTGTTTGACATCGCTCACTGATACAAGGTATGTATTTTTTGCTTGTTTAGTTTTATTGTGAATGTAAAAATGTGACATTGGACATTCAAACTCGGTTTGATAACTAGTTTTGGTTAGTTTTGGTAAATTTAGTGTCATAAAACGCCGAAGTAGCAGAATTGCGACAATGGCTTGCCTCATAGCTCCTAATCTAACGGTTCATTTCGGTTAACTCTCCTCTACTACACGTGACAACTAGATTTAATCTCTGAAAAACTTAATGTCCAAATAAAAAAATATTGAGTAAAAAGCATTTTGCTTTGCTCAGAAAACTTAATTTTGCTTTGCTTAGATAACTTCCGCTGGCATTAGCCCATGCAGGCACAGTCGGCATGGAGGTCGAGTTAGGGAGTCTAGGACTCCACGTGGCCGGCATGGGGTGCTCCCATCACGGCAGGAGAGGGATAGTGAGTCCGGTGGATGTGGTGCTATTCCATGTGTGAAACAAAGCATGTTTAACTCACATCTTATTGTCTGTAGTGAAACTGAAAGTATTAAAATGGAGCCATTAAATAGTAACTTTGCATTATTTTGCACTTGCATACTACCCAAAAATTTTATCCAGGCTTGTGATTTTGAGTTATTTGATTGTTAAGAAATGGATGCTTTTTCCTTCAGATAACTTGAATGACTAACTTACAAAGTTGAAGTGTTTCGCATGGTGACCGTGAGAAGATACATTTCTGGTAATTAACAATATTTTTACAATGCAAACACATAGAGTACTGCTGTACTCCATAGTCTTAATTGGCACTAGTGGCCTTACATTATACATCATAAACTACTTATACAACACTTACATTGACATGTAAGTGCATGATGTTTTAATATTGTGATAAATATTGTGAATTTGTCTAATAGTTTTGTGGTTTGGGCCTACTGTATGTTTTTCTTGCAATACAGACAACAACAAGAGTTGGAGTGGCGCAAACAGTAGATCTAACTACTGCAATGAACCTTTCAAGTGCTCATGAAGATTCTGTTCTCCAGATGCCTAGAACTCTATCTGAAGATGCTGTGTCTCTGTCTTCTGCGGACACAGAGATACTATCATCCCCGGAGTCTGCTTCATCAACCCCGTCAAATTCGCCACACAGAACTCAAGCCTGGCCAGCACACTTCCCGATACCAGAGTTTACTGATGAAGCAGAGCTGCAATTGTTGAGGGGCAATCAGCAATTTTTCAGGAATGGCACCTACCTCAACCCAAGCACTAAACTCAAGTCTGCCATTTTGCTGGCCTTGTCTAAAGAAATCCTGAAGTTCAGTGTATATCCTACAGGAGCAGAGTTAGACTCTGTTGCAGAGGCTTTGATTAAAAGGCATCCCTGTCTAAAGGAGCAAGGATCTGTCTGTGGATACTACGGCTGGAAAATCAATTTAAAGTACAAAGTGGTGAATTGTCGACTAGCAACCTCTGGATTGAAGCGCAGACATGGTGACATGAGTACAGGACCAAACCAAGTTAAGACACCTCAGAGAGCTGAAGTAAATTTCCTGCCAGACTATCCAATTGGAGAAAATGAAGTAAGCCTGGAGCATGAGAGGCAGGTGCTACTGTCTGAGGATAATGATCAGGTCATTAAGGTGAAAATGGAACGAACCTTTGCCCTCAGAAGGCATGAAATTGTACATGACATGCCCTTAATTGCAGAATTCAAAAACAGATGGCCAGCACTCTTTTCTGACCACGAGGTAAGTCTGAGTTAGGCCTTTGCCCTAATGACGCATTGTAAATAGGGATGTACAGTAAACTGATTTTTGATGTTCGTCTTAACACTAAATCTACCTTGCTTTGCTACTTTGCTATACTTTACAATTTTAAATAATCCCCATCATTTTTAATACCATTTTGATAATATGCCCATATATGCAGCATTATATCACTTGAGTTTCCCAAAAGCGTAAATGCTAACCAGCATTGCACCAAGTTAGCAGTTTTGCTTTTGGGAAACAAACACTAGTCTAATGCTGGGTTGTGCTATAAGTTTTCTGCCTTCTGACCCCACTCTTCTGTCCAGATATGTGCCGAGTTTACACGGATTACCACAATCCCTCTGAAGTCCAAGTTCATGGCAGAGCTCGACATTATGTGCACCAAGCTGTCAACAGTTTGCAGCAAGAAGGGAGGAGAAGCAGGGCGCAAAATCAAGGATATCATGGCTTCCATTGAAAAGGTTTGTGATTAGTTATGGGAAAGAGCACATAGTCTAGTTACTAATTAATATACTGTACTTGTTATTGAAACAAGATAGAAGATAAAAATGTCTGAGCTAGGGTATACAGAAACAGTTCAACGTGTTGCAAACTTCACTTAGTCTTTATTCATATTAGAGATACAAAATGTGGAGATTTCCCCCCTAGATGTTCACATTTATGTGGTGATCTTGTTATTTGGTTCTGCCTCACACTATAAAAATGTGTGTTCCAATGAATGTATGAGGTGTTTAACAGGCACTTAGGAATGAAACAATACAATCACATTTCCATCTCGTCTTACAGAATCACACCACTGCCACTAGGAGGGCTTGCAACATGAAGGCTCTAGTGCTGTATTTAAATGAAGATCCAGAGGTGCTTATTAAAGAACACCTGGTAAGTAAAAGTCACTGACTGTGTAGAATTAGCAGACTGTATAGAACTGCATACAATGATGTGATGTGGTGATGGCAAATGTAAGATATTAATGCCTGTATCCATAGGCTAACAAAAAATGCGAACTAGATTATAAAATGAAATATGGTGAAACATAGTGCTGCCAAAGTTTGTGAACTTTTTGGAGTGAGCTTTTTTGTTGTGTTATTCAGTCGTCAAATGCTTTATTACTTTATTATTTTCTCTCTCTCTTGTTTTCAATTGCTTAATCGGTGTTTCAGTTGTTTTGCCCATGTATGTAAATTGGTTTCACACATCTAATGACCCTTTCAATGTCTGTCTTTGACTCATGATCTAGGATGTGAACTTAGACGATGCCCAGAGCCAAATGGAAAACACCACCATGGGGATCTACGTCATCACTCGAGAAGGTGCAGATGCTGCTAATCCTGCAGAGGATGTTGGCATCCTAGTAGAAGGGGTCACCGTCCTCAATAAAATTGAAGATGTGTCCAGCGCCATTGCTCTACTATTCGGGATTGCTTATGTTTTGAACTTGAGCTACCCATTCAAACTGAGGTACACTTTCGAATTCATTCAGAAAGTCATGATGGGAATTGATGATTGCTGCCTTTCGTCCAAGGTTCAGGTACTGAAAAATAAACTTTCTTGCTAAGCAGCATTGTAAAGTTGTGCAGACAGAGATGGACTATGTTATGGACTGTTCACTTGTCCTCTAAGTCAGTCACTTGTCCCCAACTGCTTTTCTGCAGTAAAGTGTTTCTTCACTATTGTGAGATGTGTTGGCAGAGGTAGACCTTTGGACTGTTCAGTTGTCCTTTGTCTCAGTCACTTGGATGTGTGCCTTTCTGTGGTAAACTGCTTCTTAAAGATTTGCTGACTTTACTGGGTATAGCCTAGGTTTTGGAGAGATTCTTAGCACAGTCCATAGTGTATGTCCAAGCAGTTCATTTAAATTTATGATGGTCTACTATAGTTGCATTGAACAAAAAATTGTATCCAAACTGTTGGGTGTAAAGAAATCCAGTATTCAGCTTAACTGACAATTGTCGAAATCTGTATGACTGAATAAATGCAGTTTATTTAGAAAATGGTGTATTTACTTAACCAGTTTTGTTTCCATTTACTTAACCCGTTTTGTTTCCATTTACTTAAAAATGTTATGTCAAGTGGTTCCACACAACTGTGTTGCTTTAAAGTAAATTAGCTTGACAGTGTGTTAGTTATCTGTGAAAGTTAAGTTGATTTAACAGAACACTGTCAATTTGATCGAACTTAACAGTGTTAATTTCATTCAACATAAGCGTATTTAATAGAGATGAATTAACCAAGTTACTTTGAATATACTTAACTCACTCTAGTTGGATTTACTAAATTTCATTGAGTTAATTTAAAAGAATATAGTATCGTTGGATCTATGTAACACAGTTTCGTGGAACCACTTGACATAACTTTTTTAAGTAAATCCAAAAGAAAATTTTTTTGAGTGTATAATTAAAGAAACAAATTTGAGAAACATATTGACGAAATACAGACTCAGTGAACACCGTCTAGCCATAGAAACTGGCAGACACAAGAAAACTTGGCAGCCAAAGAGAACGTTTCTGCAAGCAATGCAAAGACAATGTTGTTGAAACTGAACTCCATTTTTTAACAGAATGCCAAACATTTGAAGCAATTCGTGAATCCTACTTCCCAAAATTTGAAGAAAAACATCCCCAGTTTATGACTCTATCCACCCAAAACAAACTACCTTATATTTTGGGTGAAGACAAATCTAGTTGCATTATAGCTGCCAAGTACATCCTTGCCTGTCACCAACTAAGGGACAGTGAGTGACTTCTCCTTAGTGAGTATGTCATACTCACACACATGCACACACACACACACACGCACACACACACACACGCAGGCACATGAGTGTTTGCACACTCAAACACAAGTTTACACACACACACACACACACACACACACACTCACTCACACACACACACACACATGTGCACGCGCGCACGCACACACACACACACACACACACACACACACACACACACACACACACCTTCTTACTTATCAACTGTACATGAATGCCAGTTCAGGCACAGACTGTTTAAATACATTTTCATTACTTGTCTGTCTTTGTCTTGTATACCTATATGTTCTATGTTTGTAATATTGCTTTGGCAATACAAGTGTCTTAATATTTGTCATGCCAATAAAGCACTTTTTGAATTTGAATTTGAATTTGAGAGAGAGAGAGAGAGAGAGAGAGAGAGAGAGAGAGAGAGAGAGAGAGAGAGAGAGAGGGAGAGAGAGAGAGAGAGAGAGAGAGAGAGAGAGAGAGAGAGAGAGTGTGTGTGTGTGTGTGTGTGTGTGTGTGTGTGTGTGTGTGTGTGTGTGTGTGTGTGTGTGTGTGTGTGTGAGTGTTTTAGAGACAGAGATTCAGGTGTGCTGACCTGGGCGTTAGTCATGGTATTATGTTAAAGATGTCTATCAGCTGATAAGAACAAGC
>JAODXP020000017.1:12866425-12871425 GCA_027497455.2 Sardinella longiceps
GGTCTCAGCGTCGCGTTGTGGCTGGCGTCGGCGTTTTTAACACGGCGCTCAAAGTTCAACATGGTTGAACTTCGACCCTTTTGATGCTGACCTTTCAGCGTTGAAGTAGTGTTTTTAGAATAACTAGATGTACCGCGTGGCGGTACAAAATATGACCGCCGCTCAGTTCTGCACATTTTCTGCATATATATGATGCTTGTCAACTTGTTTGTAACTCTATATTGAATGAAACTTGCCTCATCCGAGGTCAGTGCCGGCGGCCATCTTATGTGTGTCACAAGTATGGAAATGCCTGTGACCAGTCAGTAGGCCTACCGCTTGGGTGGAGTGGTTGGCAATGAATGAGTAAATGAAGCAAAAATATTAAATAAATAATTTTAGCTGCAAGGTAAAATAGTTTAGATAAGTCACAGTCAGTTATTTTGGCTGAGAAGTAATTAATCCAGCCGTGTTACTACCACCAGTGAACAGCACAGGAAGCGGCGACGATCCCACTGAAGCTAGCTGCTACGCCAACCTTCAGTGGGATCGTCACCACTTGTAGCTGCTTCAGTGGGATCGTCGCCGCTAGCTAGCTGCTACGCTAACCTTCAGTGGGATCGTCGCTGCTTCAGTGGGATCGTCACCGCTAGCTAACTGCTACGCCAACCTTCAGTGGGATCGTCGCCTCTTCCTGTGCTGTACAGGTGGTAACGCAGCTGGATTACTACTCGGCCAAAATAACTGACTGTGACTTAACTAAACTATTTTACTCTTGCAGCTGCAAACAATGAAATGATTAATAAAACTATAATTTATTTAATATTTTTGCCTCATTTACTCATTCACTACACCCAAGCGGTACTGCCTGGTCATGGGCATTTCCATACTGGTGACACACATAAGATGGCCACTGGCACTGACCTCAGATGAGGCAAGTTTCATTCAATATAATTCGGAGTTTCATTCAATATATTCGGGACTTCATTCAATATATTCGGGGTTTCATTCAATATATTCGGGACTTCATTCAATATATTCGGAGTTTCATTCAATATATTCGGAGTTTCATTCAATACATTCGGGACTTCATTCAATATATTCGGGACTTCATTCAATATATTCGGAGTTTCATTCAATATATTCGGGACTTCATTCAATATATTCAGAGTTTCATTCAATATATTCGGAGTTTCATTCAATATATTCAGGACTTCATTCAATATATTCAGAGTTTCATTCAATATATTCGGCACTTCATTCAATATATTCGGGACTTCATTCAATATATTCGGAGTTTCATTCAATATATGCGGGACTTCATTCAATATATTCAAGGTTTTCTTTCATTCAATATATTCGGAGTTTCATTCAATATATTCAGGACTTCATTCAATATATTCAGAGTTTCATTCAAGGTTTTTTCCCTGAACGGCTTGCCATAGAAAACATCAGTCCTGGATTTATTGACTTAGAAAATAAACTGAAACTACCATTCCTCCTGGGGGAAGTTGATACTTTTACTCAAATAGCCTCAGACTACTTACAGTCTTGCCACATTTTAAGGGTAGAGTCCACATGACCATCATCAAAATATCCACCAGTGCTTTTTCTTAATTTTATCTTTTTTTATTATTATTATTCCATATGTTTGTTTAAGTTGCATTTTATTTATTTAGTCACTACTTACTATTGTAATTCTCATTATTATTGTCATTATTATACATTAATGCTTTGGCAATATTGTATTTTTTTACATTCATGCCAATAAAGCTTATTGAACTGAACTGACAGGCCTATCACCCCAAACCTGTAACGCTTTGGCTTAAAGGGGAAATCCTGTCAAATTTCAACAAGAGCTCTATTGCTCAAGCTACTTGAGATTAGTCAATACTGAAGACGCAAGACATTTTGGTCCAACCATATAGGTTTCCTTGAACAGAGAATAAGCCCTGACAGTTAACCCAATGGGGCAAGTTTTCAAAACTGTGTTTACAGCATTTAAACATGCTCCAAATATCACCCCAAAAGTTATGCAACATCATCAGACACATTACACCACATAACTGTATTGTGTATGGCAACAAATGGCTGGGAAAGTGGTTAAAACTGTGAGCTTATGCAAGCAGCCCAATATTGTTTGTTTACAAAACGGTTTTGTAAACACTGCATAAAAAACACAATTTTAAGCACTTTGTTAGACATTTGTAGTCAAAAACACTACAGAGGTGTGTTGTAATGTGTCTGATGATGTTACAAAGCTTTTGGGGTGACATTTGGTGCATGTTTAGATGCTGAAAACAGTTTTGAAAACTTGCCCCATTGGGTGAACTGTCAGGGCTTACTCTCTGTTCAAGGAAACCTATATGGTTGGACTAAAATGTCTTGCGTCTTCAGTATTTGCTAATCTCAAGTAGCTTGAGCAATAGAGCTCTTGTTGAAATTTGACAGGATTTCCCCTTTAATAGCACCATCTACAGGTCAGTAATTGTACAGTCATTAAATGTACATATAAATTCATTTGTTTTATAGCCCCCCATGGATGAAATTCCACAAAACTTGACATATTCCCACAGGATGTCAGGTTCATCATACACATTAAATTTGGTGCAGTTCCTAACATCTGATCTAAAGATAGGGGCAATTAAAGCCGTATAATATTGCATTTTAATTTTTTACCATGGGGGGGCAAATCACAAATGACTGGTTATGAGCTAAGTTGATGTGGGCTCTTGAGACCAACATTCCATAAAAATTTCATCGTCCTCAATATCACGGGTCAGGTAGTTTTTTAGGAAAAACTACATTTTTGGGGTTTCGGGGGGCGCAGCGCAAAGATGGAGTGGCCCCCGGGGACCAAACGAAATTTTTCCGTAAAAGTCTACAGGGGCTACATGCCCACCAAGTTTCATGTGCCCCGGTGTTACGGTGTCCCGGGAATCGTTGACCAAAAATTCAGGAAGTAGATGACGGGAGAAAAAAAAAAAAAGAAAAAAAAAAAAAAAAAACTTTGACAATCATTATATGACCGCTACGCCTGTCTATGCAGCGGCGGTCATAAATAAACTAGCCGGCTATTTCATACGTTACTGATCTCCTAGCCTTCGGTATATTAGTCAAATGAAGAATTAACATTTTGGATCAAGCGTTGCGTTAAGGACGAGCTGAGCTTTTCAACGGTGGTCATGTGAAGGCCCCTTAATGATTTCGCACACGGAGTGACTTAAAAGGAAAATACCAGAGTGAATTCAAGTATAGCGCTGTTGACAGAGCTTGCTAAATGCGCTAGTTAGCGAGTGGAACAAAATAATTTGGTGAAGCACAGACCGAACGCGAACGCAGAAGCGAACAGGCACTTTACACTGATCACACATCAATGGGACCTGACTGTTGAAAACCGAAAGTAAGATCTGAGGTTACATTGACTCAATGTAAAGTGTTTCACGTTCGCTTTAGGTCTATGCTGTTCGAAATTCTTTCATTTCATGCTAAATATATTGCTGTTAGAAGGCTCGTGCAGCAGGGCTATGCTTAAACTTACTCCGGTATTTTCCTTTAAATCAGAGATCGGTTTCAGAGCTGTGTGGTTCCTGATGGAGTCCAATATGGTTCTCTCCTGCAGGTCAATACTGTCGGTCAACGCTGCAGCTGTGTGGGTTCCTTGCCATCTCATAAACTTACGTCATTAGAAGCACCGTCCTAATAGCCCTGTGTGTGTGTGTGTGTGTGTGTGTGTGTGTGTGTGTGGCACCATGCCATGTCAGCTCTTTCAATCTGTTTATCTTCAGTCTCCCTGGTGGAACAGAAAATCACTTAGGAGAGCAAATATTCCACCGTTTCCATCCTCAAAGTTCAAAGGGTGTCAGAATGAGTGAGTCAGAAGATAGATAGATAGATAGATAGATAGATAGATAGATAGATAGATATAGAGAGAGAGGGCATCAGGGGGGGCATCAGTCTTGGTTAGATCTATAGAGAGAGAGAGAGAGAGAGAGAGAGAGCATCAGTCTTCGTCAGATCGTAAGAGAAAGAGGATCAGTCTTCGTCAGATAAACAGAGAGAGTGAGAGACTGCGTTGGTCCTGGTCAGGTCAAGAAAGAGGAAGAGAGAGAGAGAGAGAGAGAGCGCCAGTCAGTCCTAGTCAGATGGAGAGAGAGAGAGAGAGAGGGCTAGTTCTGGTCAAACTGAAAGAAGAACAGCCTGTCTGAACAGCAATGGCACCGGTACAGTACAGTATGTGGGCTAGGTGGGCTGTGGAGGAGGACATTCTTTGGATGTTCTTTCCCAGGGAGTCTTTATTGTGCCGACAGACACGTACAGTACAGTGTCTACAGTTCTCTACGTGTCCACTGCAACATTCCTGCTTCCATTACAACTCCCAATAGTTTTTAAGTATTATATACCTCAGGGAATCATATAAGCTCTCTTTTCTTTCATTGGATTTATTATTCATACACGCTGCTGCAAATACTTGGGCAGTATTGTGTGTCAATAATTGAACTGAACTGTAGAGAGAGAGAGAGAGAGAGAGAGAGAGAGAGAGGAGTGGAGAGAGAGAGAGTGCGTGTCTGTGGGTACTACAGACTAACAGAAAGAGACAGAGAGAGAGAGAGAGAGAGAGAGAGAGAGAGAGAGAGAGAGAGAGTGCGTGTCTGTGGGTGCTACAGCACCAGCCCAAACCCTATATAATATAGACTCAATCTCTCTAATAGAAGCAGCACCTGCTGAGCGCTGGACTCTTGTTGACAGTAAGGCCGCACAGAGGCAGAGGTAGCGCTGCATTCCTCTCCAGTGAGTCCACTTTGAATGGGTCCACTCTGAATGGGCCATTGTGTGTCGGGGCCTGTTTTGCTCTCCACACAAGAAAGAAGAGGAAACGTCTTTCACCTGAGAGAGATGATGTGATCTCCTCACACACCTGGGAGAGGGACTGCTGTTATTGTGGGGAGTCACTGGGAATGCAAACACAATCATACCCTCAGACTGGAGATGAATGAGGAATTGTGGTCATGATGACAAGC
>JAODXP020000017.1:12876425-12883925 GCA_027497455.2 Sardinella longiceps
TCTCTCCCCCCACTCCCTCCCTCCCCCTTTCTTGTGTGAGATCTTGGGTGTTTTCCCTCCTAAACTGTGTCCATATGCTGACAGACCGACAGACAGACAGATTGGCATCCCATGAAAGAGTTTAACTATCATCAGGTTTCTCCCGCAGCTCAAGCAGCGGCTGTGCCTGGGCCAGGGGCCTCGAACACCACAACTTCACAAACTATTCTTCAGCACTAGCAAAACCTAGCCTGATTGCCATCGACTTTCAAAGCTCTACGAGACTTTGGTCTGACCAAGAGCCTATAGCGCTGTAATTTCTCAAAGCGCATGGTTGACCCGCCTCCCTGCTACTGGTCGTTCTCTTGGAAAACCAAAGCCATGGCGTCTTCAGCCACAACAGGTACGATTGGTGAGTGGGATCTCCGCTGCTTCAGGGTGGACCTCACTAGCGATCCCAAAGCTAGTGTTATGAGCATCAGCAACATCAAACCATGATGCAAACAGGCATCTTTGTCAGTGGCACCAATGAAACATCCTTGTTAGCCAACACAAAGCTAGCATAATGAGCGCCAGCAGCATAAAACACTAATGCTGACAGAGCGCCTTGGCAGTGACACCAATGAAACATCCCTGCTAGCCATCCCTAGCATCTCTGCTAGCATAAAACACTAATGCAGACAGACGGCCTTGGCACTGAGCCAGTGACACACTAAAGCAATGACGCAAACTCCACCTCTTTACTGGTGAACTCCTTACCGCAGTGCAAGGCTCTGGATGGATGGGTGTGTGTGTGTGGTGTGTGTGTGTGTGTGTGTGTGTGTGTGTGTGTGTGTGTGTGTGATAGAGTGTGTGTGTGTGTGTGTGAGAGGGTGTGTGTGTGTGTGTGTGTGTGTGTGTGTGTGTGTGTGATAGTGTGTGTGCGTGTGTGTGTGTGTGTGTGAGAGAGAGAGAGAGAGAAGGTGTGTGTGTGTGTGTGAGGGTGTGTAAGTAAACACCACTTGGAGAGGATGAGACACTAAGTACTGTAACTCCAATCTGGACTGAGCCACAACCACCACCACTCGTCCTGTTATGACTCTCTCATAGTTACGACACAATACAAACAAACAACAAAAATTTGTTGTGTCCAGGCATGGACTGGCAATAGGGCATACAGGGCAATGCCCGGTGGGCCGATGGCCATTTTTGGGCCGGTGCTTTCATAATTTAGTCATAATTTTCTTGAAGGATATTGGGCTAGTCCAATTAAATCTCTATGTTCATGCAATGTTTCCAACTTCCAGTGTTATTTAAGCTTACCATGAAGTTATTGTTGAATAAAAATCATGTGGGCCGCCAAATCAGGTGGGCCGCCAGAGCCAAAAATGCCTTGGTGGGCCTTGGTTGTGTCACGCTGTACCGTCACACATACACACACACACACACACACACACACACACACACACACACACACACACACACACACACACACACACACACACACACACACACACAGTACCGTCAAGGCTTGCACTGCAGTCATGATATTTATCAAGTCCAGTTCAGTGTGTCAATGTCAATCTAACATCGTCAAAACCAAGTCCCCGACTGTAAGGCTTAATAAACAGCCTCTTTTCCCCACTATGAGAAATGAGGTCAGGATGGTTTTTTGATGGAAAAAAAGACTAAAAGATTAAAGATAATAAGATCAGTTTGGTTAGTTTGACATCTTTACCAATCTGTTTATCTTTTGGACATCTTTATCAATCTGATTATTTAGGGCTGAGACACGGACCAGACCAGGCCAGACCAGACAGACTCCACATTAACAACACACACACACACACACGCACACGCACGCACACACGCACGCACACACACACACACACACATATATATATATATATATATATATAAATAATCATGACATACTTCAGCAGACTGGCTCACACACACACACACACACACACACACACACACACACACACACACACACACACACACACACACACACACACAGAGAGAGCTTTGAAGAACAGGGAGGGACACTGAAATTGAGAGAGCGGGAGAGCAAAATTGAAAGGTTGAAAAATAAAGAGAGAGAGAGAGAGAGAGAGAGAGAGAGAGAGAGAGAGAGGTGGAGACGCTGAAAAAACAAAATACAGAGCGTGAGAGAGAGCACACACACATACAGTTCATTCAGTGCAAATACAGCACACAAGAACACAGACACACACACATACAGTACACACACACACACACATACACACATACATACAGTTCATTCAGTGCAAATACAGCACACAAGAACACAGACACACACACATACAGTACACACACACACACACACACACACACACACACACATACATACAGTTCATTCAGTGCAAATACAGCACACATGAACACAGACACACACACATATAGTACACACACACACACACACACACACACACACACACACACACACACACACACACACACACAGTTCATCACAGTTCATGCCGCAAACCCAAATCCACTGAGGCCATGAATGATCTCCATATTATCCCATATGAATTGTGCTAGTGATGGAGCTCTATGGCTGGGGAGAGGGGCTAGCTGTAAGACCCTGTGCTGACCCCCCAACACACACACACACACACACACACACACACACACACACACACACACACACACACACACACACACACAGAGATCACAACGATGGTGGCCTAACAGAGCATGGGTGTCTGTCTATGGTAAGAGTCTAGGCTCGTAAACAGAACAGATAATAACTCCCAAGCTTTAAGTGTGTGTGTGTGTGTGTGTGTGTGTGTGTGTGTGTGTGTGTCCAGCTGCAACTGAGGAGACACCCATACAGTGCTGTAGTTCCCTTGCTTGCATCTTACCTTCCACTACACACACACACACACACACACACACACACACACACACACACACACACACACACACACACACACCTTATACACCTTGTACTTCCCCTGCTTGCATTTTACCTTCCACCGCGCGTAAACACACACACACTGCAATTCCATTGCTTGCATTTCTTACCTTCGACCACACACACACACACACACACACACACACACACACACACACACACACACACACACACACCTTATATGTTTATGTATTTTAATGTTGTTGGGCTGCATACTCATCCTGGTTTTGAAAGAGGTGAGGAAGGCACACACACACACACACACACACACACACACACACACACACACACACACACACCATCTGGCATTTTCCAGAGGGTTGAAATAACATTTCTGACAGCCACCAATCAGCACTGAGGTGGAAAGACACATCACTACTTGCCCACCACACACACACACACACGCACACACACACACACACACACGCACACATCACTACTTGCCCGCCACTGTGTCTTCTTCAGTTGACATCACTTGTACGTATGTGTTATTGGTTTTGAGAAGACTTGTACGTGTGTGCAAGTATGTGTGTTTGCGTGTGTGTGTTATGTGTGTGTATGTGTTTGCAAGTGTGTGTGTTTGCGTGCAAGTATATGTGTTTGCGTGCGTTTGTGTAAATGTATGTGTGTGCAAGTATGTGTGTTTGCGTGCGTGTGTGTAAATGTATGTGTGTGCAAGTATGTGTGTGTGTACGTGTTAGCCATCACACCTGTGCCCTTTGACCTCCTCACCTCTGGAATGTGGCCGCAGCGGGGAGCAAGGGTGAGGACCTCTGTGAGGACGGCAAGCACAAGAGTCCAAAAAGGTGGGTCCAGAGGAATGTCCCAGGCCCCTGTGAAGATCACACCAGCTCTAATGAATGGCCTGTCAGTAAGGTCCAGCCTCGGCCATGCAGCACACACACACACACACACACACACACTCAGTAAGGCTGAGTCTCGGCCATGCAGCGCACACACACACACACACACACAGACAGACAGACAGACAGACAGACAGACAGACAGACAGACCCACAGACACACACACACACACACACACACACACACACACACACACACACACACACACACACTCAGTAAGGCCGAGTCTCGGACATGCAGCACTGAGGCTGTTTATGAGGCTTATGTAAGCAGCCTTTGTCTGCCCAGGAAGGACAAGAAGGAGAGACATTTTACAGTGTTTAAAAAATGCTTTGCAGCGACGGATTAGTTCGCCCATTCCTCCTTAGCAACCGCGGACTATTGTTTGTATTGGTTACGCAACATGTCACTGTTTGGCTGAGTCTCACCAATGACATAAATACAATATTTAGCAGCGCTACCTAAACAAAGCAGGGAGACACACACACACACACACACACACACACACACACACACACACACACACACACACTGTGGGTCTTATCTGCATGCGCTTAGACCAGCTCACGCACCAGACAGACGCCACTGGAGGCCTATCTGTCCACTAGCCTAAACTGTAGATGGACTCTAGCGGTAGCAAATTGAATATGTCCAGCGAGTATGTCCAGGTATCAGCCACAGGTTGTACTCAGACATTGGTGGTGTCTGCGCTGTCTATCCAATCACAACGCTCTTGGTTGTATTCAGACATTGTGGTGTTTATCTGGACAGGGAGTCATTGGACGGGTTTAGCGTTTGAATCGGCTTGTTAGTCGCTCTGGTTGGTTGTAGCCGTCTTACCTAAGGGTCCATCACTCGTGGTCTGACTTTACATTTTATTTGATAGTCTGGCTTGTCAGGCTACCTGTCAACTACACTGGCTCAGTAAGAAGCCGCTTTTGGATTAACTGGTACCAGCTCGACGCGGTTTGACACGACACGGTTTGACACGACACGGTTTGGTACAGAATGTTTTGTTTTTCACTGTATAAAAGTGCCGTTCAATGAAACTGGTTGCTATAGCAACAGTGGAGTAAACCATGGTAGTGTCACCAACATGAAAAGACAGTAAGAACAATCGCTACAGTGAATGAAATAAACCGCTTTTTGTTTCATCTTGGTAAGTGGCTGTTTGCCAGATAAGACACTTTTTTAGGGAGATGAGAATCCTGTCGTACTAACACTGCTACTTAACTGCTGAGCTAGCTGCCATGGGCTTGTTTAGATTGTTAGCATTATGGAGCTAGTGATAGTAACGACCACTCAAGTAACAGCAAAATCCACACGTCATAGTATAGTACCAGTTCAGCACGCTTGGTACCTTGGTCAAAGGTGGTGCCAAAAATGGTACCAGTACCAGATTTTACCAGTGGAAAAGCAAAAGAAGTGGGCCAATTAGAATCGCAGCAATGGATGTTCTGAGTGGCTCCGACAAAATAGACTTCAATCGTAATCCACAATTTTGGCAGAAGAGTTGGGTGCTGGTGTGCAGGGTTGCATTGAAAACAATGGAATGTTGGAAGCGGAGTGTGGAGCACTTTTTAAGTAGTTCCTTGTGTAACGGAGGCCACTAACGCGGTGCTAGGGACCACAGCCAGTTATGGACCTCAACAGCTGGGTTAGAGCTGGCTGAGCTCAGTTCTAGAGTTGACTAGAGAGTTGACTGCAGTCATTTTACTAGATTCGTATACGTTGCGGTGCATCGGCTACACTTGCAAACCCTAACCAGACAAGCCAGTTGACAAAGGGTAGACTGCGACCAGTTCTGTTGAGAGATTCAGCTTACTAATTTATAATTGGTGATGTTTTCAGGCTAGAGTATACAGCTATAAGTTAGCACAAATAATTATAATATAATATAATTATTATAAGGGGTGAAAGTAGTTTCAATTTCTTACCGGCACTATCGACACTCCTCCGAGGGGAAATTAAAAAAAAAAAAAAAATGTTTTTAGTGGGCCTGTGTTATGTATGTATGGTAGGCCTATATGAATGTAGCCTATGTATGGAGGATGGTTATCAACAGACCCCACTTCCCAGACATCCCAACCTCCTCATCGCTCATTTCTCCATATTGCTGCTATATACTGTATGTTTTTACTTAATCAGTGCATGCGATTTCTTTTTAATATGGGTTTTGATATAGGCAGAAACCCTCTTCTCTTACCACTACTACATACCACCTGTCAATCTTATACCTATACTCTAATGTTATAGGTGCATGTAGGCTTAGTTTCACCCCTGATTATTATGTTAATCAAAGATCATGTTCATGTAGGTGTTTATGGGAGGTGAAGGCCCTCATGACCTGTTTGTTTGGGTACTTTGGGTCCTGAGTACCTAGAATCGGCCCCTGTACCAGATTCCCGCTTGTTTTTCTCTGCTTCCCCATCATAGCCCTGGTTTGGGCCAAAGACTATAAACAACATTGTGTTTGAAGCAAGATTTTATCCTGGTTAAAAGAGCAACATTAAAACAAGCAGACCTCCATCACGGGCTACAGATAGCGATTACCTTATGCAAATAAAAAGGAAAGAAAATAACAATCCCTGGAAAAAAAGTTACAGTTGCCGTGGTTACCCAGATAAATCTTATCACCCTGTTTAATAATTCACAGACATTGGCACCACAATTTTCTCTCTCTCTCTCTCTCTCTCTCTCTCTCTCTCTCTCTCTCTCTCTCTCTCTCTTCTCTCTCTCTCTCTCTCTCTCTCTCTCTCTCTCTCTCTCCCCCTCGCTCTCTCTCAAACTAGTTGTGTGTGGTTCAGTAGTTCAGTGCTGTCAGACAGGAGGTCTCTGGTCCCTCTTGTCTGGTCTGGTCTGGTCTGTGAGTGAGTGAGTGCACTGCACTGTAAATGCAGGATATACAGGATATGACTCATGTGTACTTAGTCATGTTCTAATGTAGCCTAATCTCCTGCCCCACCGCAGCTGCCTGAGGGGGATATGCCAGGATGTCAGGCCTCTGGTGGGGCACTGCCAGTGGGGGAGGGGAAGGGATGGCAGCCTGGGTACGGTAGGGTAAGGCATTGAGGGTAGGGCATAACTGCATGGGCACCAGTAGGAGTTCTTGGGGAGGGCAGTAAGCCTGGCAGAGTTACTCCAGAGGAGATATCTGTATGGGCTTATTTCACACCAGAACATTCAGAGATTCTAGAACCATTCCAACTGAACATTCTATCATTGAAATGCATTGAATCTATCCCTCTCTCTGACTTGAATTTATCCCTTTTTCTGACTTCCTAATTTGTGGGCTTCCCACGTGCATTATTTGAAAGAAAGTAAATTTAGACATGTTTTACATGTTATTCCCCATTTTTTTCAAGTCAGGAAGAGGCATAAATCCAATGCATTTCAATGATAGAATGTTCAGTTTACTACCATGGAATGTCGGAATGTTCAGGTGTGAAATAAGCCCATTACTTTGCAAAGTTATGGGCTTATTTCACACCTGAACATTGTGTGTGTGTGTGTGTGTGTGTGTGTGTGTGTGTGTGTGTGTGTGTGTGTGTGTGTGCATGAGAGATAGCAAAAGTATGCATGTGAGCAAGATAGTATATATGTAGGAGTCTGTGATGAGTGTGTGTGTGTGTGTGTGTGTGTGTGTGTGTGTGTGTGTGTGTGTGTGTGTGTGTGTGTGTGAGTGTGTCTGTGCATACATCAGCAAGAGCTGAGTGCTGAAAGCCGTTGGC
>JAODXP020000017.1:12891425-12893925 GCA_027497455.2 Sardinella longiceps
GATCTTAAATAATGTTTTTCCTCACAGCTGCTCTGCACAAGAACAGGCTTAAATGGAGACAGCAAAACATCTCAGGCCAACACAATAGGGACGTCCTCACAGCAGCAGCAACCACACATACACACACACACACACACACACACACACACACACACACACACACACACAGCAACAACACACAAAATAGGAATGTTCTCACAGTAGCAACCACACACACACACACACACAATCACATACACAAACACACGCACATGCGCACACACACACACACACGACACACACACTCGCACATGCGCGCACACACACACGACACACACACACACACACACACACACACACACACAGGGATGTCCTCACATTAGCAACCCCTACACGTCTAGCATAAAGAACATGTTTATAAATAACTAGTGCTGTCAAAATTAACTGATTAATCATGTGATTAATCCAAAAAAATTAACTCAGATTAAAAAAATTAACTCAGATTAATCCTGATGGATATGGGTCCATTTTCATGGCATTTATTATGTTAAATTTCAGACAGAAAATGGCTCGGCTATCAAGTCAAACTATACACAAAGATTATGGCCTAGTTCCTGACTGTCCAACAACATGTTTGGGGAACCCTTGGGGGTGGGGGACAGGTGTAAATTGCCTCATTTGAGAAGAACAGGGCCTTTACAGGACAAAATAAGGATCCAACAGACCCTAGCATCCAACTTCTTACTGGAGAAAATGAGTTGCGATTAAAAGTGATTAATCACGATTAATCTTTGTAAAATTTTGTGATTAATCAGATTAATTATTTTAATCGTTTGACAGCACTATAAATAACTAAATAAAAGTGATATTTATCCATGCGTCATCCCTGACAAAACAGGCTTGTGAAATCTACTAAATGGCATGCTTATTTATTTATATATATAGAAACTGAATTCTGATAAATAATAGTAATACATATCCATGTCAGATCCATTTATCTCTGACAAAATCTGCTAAAAACTAATTTAGATAAATAATAGTGATAGTTACTCATGCCTCATGCTTGTCAAGACATGTCAGTGAACTGGAGCTGGCTTTGCTGATGTGGCTGCATTGTTGGGTGTTCAATGGGAGTCAAGTTAACATGTAATTCAGGTCATCTGAGTCCTCCTGTAAACCTACTTCATACTCCTGCCATTGCTGGTTTCAAACAAACAAACCCCAGTGGCCTGAGTAAACATGTCGTTTATGTGCCACGACAACACAAGCAAACACCCTATTAAAGACTTCAAAACAAGTCAAGACCATCAATTAGCTGTGTGACAGACAGTGGGGGTTTGGAACTGGCTCTACACTCTTGTTCAAGACTGTGTGTGTGTGTGTGTGTGTGTGTGTGTGTGTGTGTGCGTGAATGCGTGCGTGTGTGTGTGTGTGTAGTGTATTGTAGTGTGGTTGTGAGTGTGTGTGTGTGTCTGCGTGTGCTTGGAAATGTGTCTACACTCTTGTTCAAGACTGTGTGTGTGTGTGTGTGTGTGTGTTCAAGACATTGGAACTCACACAGACACGTCAACCACTCCACAGTAATGCTCGTCTTCAGCCCGTCAGTCAGATCTTACAGAAAAGCCAGTGAAGATTGTTTACACTGACACTTTCACACTCGCTCACACACACACACACACACACACACACACACACACACACACACACACACACACACACACACACACACACACACACACACACACACACACAGCTGGGGTTGTAGAAAGGATTGCTGTATTGCCAGTTAGCTAACACCCACAGTAAGTGAGTGTTACTCTACAGTCCCGTATGTGGTGCTTACATTTAAAGGTACACTGAGTAATTTTTCACCTCTGTATGAGGCATCCCATTTTATAAAAAAATGGTTTTGTTACCATCTCAAAATTAATGAATTTAAGTTTATTCCCACCAGCCATCAAGGATGTGCACTGTTAGCCCGATATAACCCGCCCATAATACTACTGTTCATCCGTATTCATGGTCTGGACACGGTCTTCTGGGGAGTCTGTTGACAAACAACTGGCCAATCAGCGAGGCTGTTATGGGGCGAGCTGTTCAATCGTTTCAAACCAGAGCTGAATGCCCTCCCCCCTGCCTTGTAATCGCATCAGGTTAAAGAACCTCCAGACCAAGAATACGGATGAACAGTAGTATTATGGGCGGGCTATGTTAGGCTAGGTCTGAGATGACTGCTGGTTCATCTCCAAAAGCCAATATTAGGAATCTTAATCTAGCCCAGAATAAGATACTGTGGTGTTGGACAGCAGAAGAACACGTTCAGAGAGCTTTGTCTTTGCCTTGGCTGTGTGCCTCAAGTGCTTTCACAAGTCATCACCTTTGTTGTGGTGAGATCTTGTTTTCTGTTTTCTTTGAGTCCGTTTCCCTAGAAACCGTGCAGCTGGGTGTTAGTGTAGGCCTACCTGCAGCGCCCGAAATAGACACTTCTGGCTCCAAACAACGAAGGCATAAATAATTCAAA
>JAODXP020000017.1:12898925-12908925 GCA_027497455.2 Sardinella longiceps
TACATGGAGTCAATGGTGCCTCGCATTCTTACTTTCAGTTTCTATTGAGGTGAGGCTCCATTGATTCAATGCAAACTGCTTGTTCGCTCTTTGTGTTCGGTCTACAGCATGTGGTTCCAAATTATTTCGTTCCACTCGCTAACAATTGCAACAGGGCTACGCTTGAATTACACCGAACCTACGCTTTAAAAGAAATATGGCCGCCTTCTCGATCATTATATAGGACTCTATACCCAAGAGCCAATCAGAGTTAAAGGCCAAATTCAAACATCTCAACTAAACCCTAAGCCTCAAAGACGTAGCCAGCATGAATCATGATTGAAATCTTTGAGGGTAAGAGGGCACGTTTGGATGCAGTCTAAATGAGAATACAGTCATGTTTCTGAGGGTTTAGGGACTAGATGGCACATTGGGATGCAGTCTCTATAGGAATACAGTCATGTTTCTGAGGGTTTAGGGCCTAGTGTCTAACTGAGGATACAGTCATGTCTTTGAGGGTTCAGTGCCTAGTGGGCACATTAGGATGCAGTCTAAATGAGGATACAGTCATGTCTTTGAGGGTTCAGTGCCGAGTGGGCACATTGGGATGCAGTCTAAATGAGGATACAGTCATGTCTTTGAGGGTTTAGTGCCTAGTTGGAGGGTTGGTATGTGAGAATACAGTCATGTTTTTTGAGGGTTTAGGGCCTAGTGGCCACATTAGGATGCAGTCTATGTGAGAATACAGTCATGGAACATGAAAGGAAAAACTCTTGAGAAGCTCCAGCCTGGAAGAAACCCAGGGTAACCCGTGTCAGCGTGTGTGTTTGTGTGTGTGTGTGTGTGTGTGTGTGTGTGAGGGGGGCGGGGGGGTCTGCACTATGGCACCAAGTGAGTGTGTATGTGTGTATATGACAGAGACAGAAAAACACATTCTGTTACACTCATCCACCTATTCAGTTACACTCTGCTTGAGAGTGTCGGCATAAGACTGACATAAGACTGGCATAAGACTGACATAAGCCTGTTATAAAGGTAGCCTAGTTGCCATCCGTTACATAGACATGACATGGCTATCAGGAACAGTAATGGAACTTCATTAATGTTCTCATTAAGTGTCATTTGCTTTTTGTAACGTCTGCATCCCAAATAATGTCAACTTCAAATTACAAAACCCAAATAAAACCTTAAAAGTAATGTTTATAATGCGCCATGTGTATGACGGGCTCATGTCACTTTGATGTCGACACGCTCAGGTAAAGTGTATCCTCACAGTTTTACATTAGCCCTACAGTATTAGCCTACACACAGAGCCCGACATCTGCTAACACACACACACACACACACACACACACACACATTCTTCCTTTCAACTTTGCAAACAGACCTCTATTGTGTGAAGATGGTGGGCAGATGTGACTCAAACGCAAAACCACACAGTTAGCCATCCCAGCCTAGGACAGTTAGACGCTCTTGACTCTGCTTGCCAAGTTTGGCCACAGCTGCTTTCAGGCTTTCACATGGCACACACTCATCTGGTCTGGTAGCAGTCTTCAGTACAGTACAGCCCTCAGAGCCCAAAGCAGGAACAGATCAAGACCAGATGAAAGCCTGGTGAGAACCAGATCTGAGCCAACATCACAGCCAGCATCACCTGTTATCACGTAACTAAGCACTCAGCTCTCTAGACATGATGTGCAAATATAGTTGTGTGTGTGTGTGTGTGTGTGTGTGGAAGGGGGAGGGCAGTCAGTGAAATAAACAAACAGATCTTCTGCATGTCACTAAAAGGTACAAAAGAACACAAATCAAAAGACAACCAAGAGCTGACTGATGAGGGACAGACAGCCGTCATTACAGGGGCTGTAGGCCTATAGCGCTGTTGCCCCTAAAGCAGGCAGTAGAATAGAGTCACTAATTGGGATGTCTCAAAGCTATCACCATTCAAACAATATCTGGGACACCAAGCAACCCTCTGCAAATGTCAAGCAGCAACCGACAGGAACCAGCCTGTTTAAACATCTTTTTTTTTTTTTTTTTCATGTGATTGTGATAAGCCCAGATGCCAGTTACGTTTCTTTAGCTTAGTTAACTAAAGGTGTACAGAAACAGCATTTAAATTCTGTTATTTTTAACTTGCAACACGCTGTGAACCAGCAGGAATTACAATAAACCTTGGATAATTAGAGAATAATTAAACTTAATCACTGCACACACACACACACAATCTCTTCATTTCTGGCCAAACATATGGCATTACTCAAGCAGCAGCAATGTTAAAAGTCTTTTTCACCATCTTAATGCATTATTCAACAGTTATCGTTTCTTCTTCTGCTTCAAACTTTTCCTCCTTTTCACGATCATTTCATATAGTTTGTCCATGCCCTCGTGCAGTCCGTCACCAATGATGGCGCATGCGGGTTGGACGTGGTAAGCGGTGGACGGACTCAGCTCGTGAAGAGCCAGGTGTTTTTCAATCTCAGAAACGGGAAGGGATTTCGGTAGATCCTGCTTGTTGGCGATCACCAAGAGAGGAGTCCCCTGATTCTCCGCGAATTTGGTGATTTTGTGTAGCTCCGTTTTGGCCTCTTCCAGTCTGTCCACGTCCACGGAGTCCACAACATAAATGATCCCATCCGTGCACCTACTGTACGATTTCCACAGAGGTCGCAACTTCTCTTGTCCACCGACATCCCAAAAGTGACAACTAATGCCTTTTGCGGTGCC
Organism: Sardinella longiceps; assembly: GCA_027497455.2. Classification (NCBI taxonomy): domain Eukaryota; kingdom Metazoa; phylum Chordata; class Actinopteri; order Clupeiformes; family Clupeidae; genus Sardinella; species Sardinella longiceps. The sequence continues at coordinate 12,901,632 of JAODXP020000017.1, forward strand.
ATTGCTCAGTCTCACCTTCTCGGTATTGAATCCAATGGTGGGAACAGTGTTGACAAATTCATTAAACTTAAGTCGATAAAGAACCGTCGTTTTACCCGCAGAATCCAGTCCCAACATCACTATGTGCAAGGACTGAAATGCGGCGATGTTGGAAAAACTATTCCCCATTTTATCCGGACTAAGCAAAAATGTCAATGCGGGGAATCATTAGAATAATTCCCCCTATTCTTGGAGGGTACGTGAATGTCAAACAATCCCCCGAAATGGCTGATCCGATCCCCCACCTGCGACTTGAAGGCACCACTCTAGCGACACAGATGCAGAAATCAGAGCAGAGACATGCTCTAGCGTTAACGTTAGCCTACCCACGGCCTCGTTTGGCGACTCCCACGCCGTACGGCAGCAAGACAGCGTTTGCCTTCAGTACCACAGCAAGCAGCCGCCTCAATCCAATAACATGTTAGAATGCAGAATCGTTAATCTCCATTTTCCCCAGATAGAGAAAAAAACAGACAAGGGCGTATGCGATCCTGACGGTAACGGCACTGGAGAGCTCAACGCGCAGCGTAGGCTCACCTCCTTCTTCTACCAGTCCGATGAATGGATGGGAGGATGCCGGAGATCCGAACCAGCAATTGCAGCAAAATACGATCCTTGCTTTGGCCGTTGATGACTGGAGTGGTGGTGGGTGTCCGATGCAGCGGCACTGCGGGTGACACACAGTCTCTTCCAAGGTTTACACACACTCTCTCTCTCACACACACACACTCACACACCCAGCCCTCCTCCCTGAGGCAACGTTACAGACCAGCCCCGAACACAACAGTGTGTGTGGAGAGGGAGACACGCTCCTTTCGTCACCTCCGCCTTGCCTTGCACAGCGCCTAGTTCCAGTTTGGCTGGTGTGTGTGCGAGAGAGTGTGTGTGTGTGTGTGTATGTGTGTGTGTGGTGCTGGTACTGCACCCGTCGTGTTGCTACAGCAGTGCACGGCAACCGAACTCCGCCCATTTGGCACGGGCACAACAACAAGCACACGAGCGCAGACAGGCACAGGCCAAGTTCAGAAGCGCAACGGTGTGTTACGGTTCCCACTAATCCTTATGTTAAACGTACAAAATTTGTTGTTCTCGTGTTGACAAGTATAGTTTTATGAACAGTTTTAATTATTTCTTAAATTTCTTAAATCTGACACACTGCCCACAGCAAACACTAAAATATTGTAAATATTTTGCACCCAAGTGATATAAACTTCATGTAGTCCAACTAATCAGCTACACAATGATGGTGTAAATAGGGTGACCAAACAAAACAACAAACATTGTAGGACTATTCTATCAATCCCAAAGAAGTGAAATTTCTTTTGACCAACAGACCAAGGCCAGTATTTGTGGAATAGCTGCTGTATGAATGGTAGACTGACTGAGTTATTTAGGCACTGGTGATAGTTCTTATCCATGTCTGTGTCCAGGGGGCAGGGCCGGTTCTAGGCATAGACAAACAAGGCAGTCGCCTAGGGCACCAAATATCAGGGGGGCATCACAATACATTTCATCCGTTTTTCTCTTATATTTTTAGAAAGGGGGGAGGGGGGGCAAAACTCAAATCTGGCCTAGTGCTAGCCTGACATAGCCCTCCCATAATACGAATGTTCATCCGTATCCATGGTCTGGGAACGGTCCTCTGGGGACGTGTTTACATCGGTAGAGAGTCTACCGGCCAATAAGCAAAGCTGATTAGACGAGCTGTCCAATCGTTTCAAACCAGAAGCGAATGCCCTCCTGCCCGCAGTATAATCGCTGCAGGTTAAAGAACCTCCAGACCATGAATACGGATGAACAGCAGTATTATGGTCGGGCTATGTCAGGCTAGCCTAGTGCACCAAAAAGGCTAGAACTGGCCCTGCCAGGGGGCATTCTAGTAGGGGGGGTACTAGTATGTACAGCAGCAGCTTTGTCCCACCATCCACATACTGCTATACATGTCGGTAACTATTATTGTGATAAATGTAATTGTTTTTTTTAGAAAGGTTATGAATAAGATGGGACACAGACAGGGGCGTAGCACCCAATTCTGGGCCCTATGCACGAGCAGTGACCATGGGCCCCCCCTCACAGACTCCTCAAGAGCCCTCCACTCTCTTGGGGCCCCGGTAACTGATTTAGCGCTTTTCTAGTTGTTGTTGTTGTTGTTGTTGTTGTTGTTGTTGTTGTTGTTGCTGTTGTGTGTGCAAGCTTTACCATAGCCTTGGCCCTACAGCTTACTTTTGCCATACTGTAAATATGGATAAGCACAGGCAGTCAGAGAAAGCAAGGATGTTTAATTGGAGTGTTTCTCTATCCACAGGGCATGTGTGTGTGTGTGTGTGTGTGTGTGTGTGTGTGTTTTATTGGATGTCAGACCTACATATCATCTTTTATCTGTGTCTATAAACCATAATCTGTAGATTTTCTGTAATAACAGTGCATACAGCGCCATTGCGTGGGTTTGACATAATAATGGTTATGGAAAGGTATTTGGGTTAGACACACACCCACACGCACACACACACACACACACACACACACACACACACACACACACACACAGTTAGACAGATGGTTATGGAAAGGTATTTGGTGGTGTCCCTGCTGGCATTGTGAAAAGTGTGTGTGGGCTCCATTCTTCTGTTACTGTGCTGTGTCGCTGTGACATTGTTCGCCTGTAAACTGCACCTTTGGGACATGGGAATGCTTTGGTTGCCCAGGGCTTAGCTGAATTGAATAGGTGTGAATAGTCTTCATCTGATGCAGGCAAATAGCTGTTGATGGAGGCTTGGATTTTCTCTTGAGAGTTAGTTTTCCCACGATTTCACTGACCCCTGGTGGGTGAGAGTAGCATTACAGCTCAGCAGACCACTTGGGCAAAAAGGCAGAAAGATAGGGTAAGGTTATATTAAATATGATTTGGGAACTGGAGTCTGTTCCCGTTAAACCTGAATTTATTAGCCTGGGCACGCCCATACCTCCTAGCCTGGCACGCCAGAGTATATCATAAGAATTTATAGTCTGGAGACTACTGATAGACTGTGCCTCAATGGAGGGGCGGGTGCTTGTGTTGTCTTTCAAACTGCCTGTCCATGTAATAGGCTAGCATTCCGGCCAGTGGTGCCAGCTGATATCAAACTTTACCCGTAGCCCGTCGGCAACACGGCAAAGACATCTTTTTCAGAACGAAAGACTTCAGTGCACTTTCTTGTTCCAATTTAAAGAAAATGACAAGTGCAATTCCTCCAAAACTAAAGCCAAAGACGATTCTCTATACGGCTCTGGTTTGAGCAGGACTGTCGTCATCGTACTAAGCCCGCCTTACGATTTCCTGTACACATACCGCGCTGTGATTGGTTATCCGCCGCCAGAGTCAGGATACAACGGTTTTGTATTGGGGGTCCCTAGACGTATCCGCTGTGCAAATTTAAAATTTGCTACCGCTAGGGGTACGTCTAGAGTTTTAGGCAGAGATGTATAGTAATCGAAGTAGAACTACTTAAGTAGCCTACTTAAGTACTAAAATGCAGTATCTGTACTTTACTGGAGTATTCTTTTTTTCTCCTACTTCCACTTTTACTTCACTACATTTTTTTGATGAATTTAATACTTCTACTTCGTTACATTTTTGATGTGCTGATTAGTTACTCGTTACTTTTATAAAAAACAATGTTACCACAGCCAATGACAGCCTATCAAGGCAGACAAGAGCATCACCAGGTCATGATCATTAGTGGACGATTCAACGGGTATACGAGACCTCATGCTCCTCTTCGACCTTTCGGAGTACTGAATGCAGTCAATTTGGAACGATTAGTAAGGGTCAGTCTACTGCTCCATTTCAAGATAGAAGGAGTACACCAAGTTCTTTAACTTCAAATGATTTTAGTGAGGGGAATGGTGGTGACCATCCCTGGCCCTACTTAGAGTCCATGGCCAAACAGACTATTTCAGCCAAATGATTGTAAAACAATATGATATTCTAACTTTTGACTGCTTTCTTTAATATACACAGTACTTCTACTTTTACTTTCAGTACTTGAGTAGCATTTTTTTAAATACTTTACTTGCCATACTTAAGTACAAAACATTTTGAATACTTTAGTACTTCCACTTAAGTATGATGTCTAGAGACCACTTCTACTTCCACTCAAGTAATTTTTTGATATGGTACTTTTACTTCTACTCCACTCCTCGACTCCAGTACTTTATACAACTCTGGTTTTAGGCTACACACCTCCTGTCACTGCATACAATTTTGTGACCACGTCATGTTACTTATGCTATGAGTGTATATTATAATTCACGTTAGTTAGTCAGTTAGTTTATAATTTGTCCAGTGCAATGAACAGAGGAGCCATCATTTACATACACACTTAAGGTAGACTACGCAAGCCCACAGCTATCACACACTTAAAGGTACCCTATACTACCCAACAGCTATAATTTACAGACACACTGAAAGGTACACTATGCAAGTTGACAGCTTTTGCTCACAGTGTTACGTCCCAGTATCCCTCCTGGTTCATTAAACCATATGACGTGTGTGTGGAGGGAAACAGGATTTAATGTTTGTGTAAGTGTTTGTGTGTGTGTGTGTGTGTGTGTGTGTGTGTAACCAAACCGCACCCGACGAGTCCCCAAGGGAGATAACGCCTACCTGGTCTCGCAGGGACTGTCCTTAGGCCGTTAACATCTCATGGAGGAGCCCAAGCCATTCTGTCCATCTTCTGAGGTTGTGCAGTTTTACAGTCCGTTAAAAACCTGGTGTAATCCCAGGTATATACCAGTGCAAAATAATGCGCTGGTGTTGGAGCAATCCCACAACATTGGATTACCCAGTGATGTACTAGGCAACCAGATCAAAGGACCAACCTGTTCCTCACACATCAACAGCACCCTGCAATCCAGGAGTGAACTTGTTAAGACTCATCAGACTGATCAGAGCTGGCCAAATGCTAATGCACCATAACCCTGTCCATTGAGTCCACATGGCTCCTCTCCTTGATTCATGCCAAACACTGTGTCCCAAAATCCTTTTGCCTCACCATAACCCATCCATTGTTGTCATCGGAGTCACACGGCTCCTCTCCTTGATTCACGCCAAACACTGTGTCCCAAAACACTTTTGCCACATCTCTCACTTGTGAAACGCCATGTTTCCCAACACCACTTGTGTCTCTCTAGCTAGCACATGGTCCAGCACAGGTGCCCTCATAATTGCAATTAAGAGTTTAGCCCCACCCCCCTGAGAGACCATTAGACAGACAGACTGACACACACACACACACACACACACACACACACACACAACAGCAGAGGTACCTCATCATTGCAATTAAGGGTTTAGCCCCACCCAATGAGGAACCGGTAGCCACACGCAGAGAACTTTTACAGTAATGGAGGAGAACAAGTACTCTCTGGTGGTATTGCAACTAGAGGGCGAGCGTGAGTAAGTGAAGAATTAGTGGGGTTCTATGGAGCTGCACCCATAAATGCTGCAGTTCTTTGGATGCATTTTTTTCTTGAATAATTGCATTTAGCCATGCAATGCAGGAGAAAATGGACTTCATTCGCAGTACACAAATAACATTTTTAGGATTTTTTGTTCATTTGCAAAATCCCTTCAATATTGTCTGTCACGTGACACAGCAAGCCATTCCCTATGATCATTCACCAGAGGAGCAGAATGCTAGTTTGTCAGGGATAAAAACCTGTCACTGAATGAGAAACATATTGGACATGCTAGTTTGTCAGGGATACAAACTGCTCACAGAATGAGAAACATATTGGACATAGGTGTTCATAAGTTTAATTTCTGATTGAAAGTTCATGTCCAGGGTGCAAATAGACACTCCGAAAATAAAATGCAATCTGTGATATTTTGTCCCTAAATATGTGAAAATTATACATTTAGCCTTATACCCCATGGGCGTCCAAAGATTTTCCACTGACTCATGATCGCCCCCTTGTGGAACTGCAATTGGAATTGCAGGTTGAATGGCGTATCTATCTGTGCAGCAGGTGCCTTTCCTGTAAAACTGTGTCAATGTGTTTTTGGGTGTATGCACTTCTCATAACAATAGACACACTTGCACTATGTGTAGCAATATGTGAAGATTTGAGGATCAACAATGATCTTTTTTTGTCAATTGATGAATAAGAAAAAAACAACAATATAAAAACAATTCAGTTCAATTTCAGTTCAATTCACCAAATACAATACAATTGCCTCACAACGCTCTACAGACAGTACAAGGAGCACGCATGAGTAACAATGTGTGTGTGTGTGTGTGTGTGTGTGTGAGAGAGAGAGAACAGTTCACAAGGGAAGAGTAGCTTCGGCTCTAAAATGCATTCAACAAATATTCAACACATTTCCAATTGATCAGAAGACACAGATGACAAATACTGCAATTTCAGTCTCATGAAAATCGTCCTGGTTCCTCTTCTTTAGTTTGCAAACAAATCCACTCCACTGAAGTCACATTCAATCTGCTTCAATCTGCTCCCTGTCTGTGCTGTGCAGTGCTTAGCTGCAGGGGAATAGCTCCTATTTCGAGGCCCTGTACCCAGAGAGAGAGAGATGGAGAGATGTTTCATACAGTATTTGGAAACAGAAAAAGCAGAAAGAAGATGTTTGGCACACAATTCCACATTCTACTCAGAGAACCTTCACTGAGTAGAATTTGGAATGGTGTGCCAAACATCTTCTGTCCTATAGCCTAGAAATCTAGATGTACTGTTTTCTTGCAGTGGCAAATAGATTTGCCACCGCAAGAAAAATGCACTAAATGGGGATTCATTCTTTCAAAGCAATGCACAGTTTTAACAGTTTTTACAGACATCAGGTGTTATCACAGGCCGCCAAAAGTGTTTCCGTGGGCTGCCATCGGCCCCCGGGCCGCACTTTGAGAACCTATGCTCTGATTGGTCATAGGCTATCCTACTGCTTGCAGAGGTAGTTTGAAAGATAACTGCCTTGTTCTGCCCACGATTGAGTTCGGTCTATCTATTGATGTCAGGGTATACATTTTAGTGTTATAGGATAGCTTGCCAGCCTACTTATGTCCTTGATTCCAATGGGACATGATGAATATAAATTATATGGCCTTCTAGACCGGCCTCAGCAGAGACACACTAAAGTAGAGAATCCAAAACTGTGGCTTCACATGCTGCAATTACAGGAGCTGACCACTAGATGTCAGAGTGGCATTACTGATCTCTTATGTTTTATGGCAGAGAAAATAGAAGAAAATAACTTTTAGAA
>JAODXP020000017.1:12923636-12931136 GCA_027497455.2 Sardinella longiceps
TGACTACCATAACCTGTTGTTCTCCACCGAATGTTAACACACATCGGCTTCTGTTTCCATGCTTGCATTTTCTGCACGTGAAAACAGACTGGGTATGTCAAATAATGATACCAGTACATTGCCTTTGCAGTTTGTGTGAAAATACTTAGCTAACTGAGCTAGAAAGCAACATTGCTTAATAATGCCCGCAGTGCTTGCAATGTATTGAACGTAATCACGCTATTTCGAATATGGCTCTCGACGAGACCTCGGGTGCAGACGCATAAACGTGGAGCTGTTTAGCGACCAGACCCAATCGACAATTGAGGTGCGCAGTTGCAGAAGTCTAATTTGCCCTTTACTGGCTAACGCCTCTCTCTCTCCCTCTTTCGCTCTCTCTATACCCCTCTCTTCCTTTTCTCTCTGTCTCTCTTTAGCCTTCTCTCTCTCCCTGTCTCACTGATCACTCCATCTCACACCACAATTGGATAAATACTCCTCTTTCTCTGCCCCAATCAAGTGTGGTGTCCCCCAAGGGTCCATTTGAGACCCACTTTTATTTTCATTATATGCTCCCACTTGGGTCTCTTTTTCTGAAAAATACAATTTTCAGTGTTATTGTTGTGCAGACACCACAGTTTTACCTTCCAGTCACTCCTGATAATACAGGTTCACCTGTTTAACTGTCTTAATGACATCAAATGTTTTCAGGTTAATGAAAAGAAAACCAAAGGGCCGCCTGGCTCTGTATCAGACCTGACTATCTTGGTCCCTTTTCTACAAATGTTCATAGTATAGTTAAAAACGTTGGCATCTATCTGGATTCCTCACATCATTTTAATGATCAAATTTTTCCAATGGAGACCAATTGCTGACTTAAAATCCTTCCTTTCTTCTAAAGATCTGGAAACTCTCCATTTCTCTTTCCTGCTCTCTCTCTCTCTCTCTGTCCCTCACTCTTTCTCCATAATCTCTCTCTCTCCTTCTCTCTCTCTCTTTCTCTCTCTCACCTCTTCATCTCTATCTCCTTCTCTCCCTCTCTCTCCGTCTTTCTCTCTCTCTCATTCTCCCTAACCTCTCTCCATCTCTCCATCTCTGCAGGGTGATAGAGGGAGTCCTCTCATGTGCAAACAGGGAAACTCCTGGTTCCAGGTTTCTGTCATCAATCCCAGCACATCAAACTCCTCATCATCGTCAAACTCCACCATCACTTCATCAAACTCCACCACATCAAATTCCACCACCTCATCTAACTCCACCACCAGAGCTTTTGACCAATCAGAACGCTCAACAGTGCAGGTGTTCACACGGACGTCCCGCTTCAGCAGCTTCCTGTCCAGTTTCTCCTTCCCCTCCTCCACCTCCACCACCACTTCCTCCAGCGGGGGTCTCCACTCTAGCCTGCCTCTGACCTTCTTCCTCTTCCTCATCTTCATCACTCAGCTGGTCTGCCCCCACTGACCCCCAACACTACCCACAATGCACCACTACCCACTCTAGTCTGCCTCTGCCCTTCCCCTTCCTCTTCATCCTACCCACAATGCAACACTCCCTCCTCCTTCTCCTGCTCCTCACTCAGCTAGTCTGCCACCACTACCCACAATGCAACACTACCCACAATGCACTGCTGGGGTTGCCCACCACACTCAAGCTCTGCGGTAACAACAATAAAAACAACAACAACAACAGAAACTGAAACTTCACCAGAAGCAGCAGCAGCAGGAGTGTGTCAGGTTGGTGTTGTGTGTGTGTGTGTGTGTCATTGGTGTCTGTGGGTCTGTCTGTCTGTCTGTCCGCTGGTGACTGTCAGCAGTTTGGAAGTGAAGGGACTGTCTGTCTGTGGGTCTGTCTGTCCGCTAGTGACTGTCAGCAGTTTGGAAGTGAAGGGACTCCTGACTCCTGACTCCCACTGAGATTCCTGCACCTCTTGTGTACTAACAACATGAAGGACACATGGTGCTGATCTAAGTACACAACTAATATTAAAGTGCACTATTAATACAATACTCTAACATATTACTAATGCTAAACAAGTGCACTATTAATACAATACAAACATATTACTAATGCTAAACAAGTGCACTATTAATACAATACAAACATATTACTAATGCTAAACAAGTGCACTAATTCAGTAGTACAATACAAACATATTACTAATGCTAAACAAGTGCACTAATTCAGTAGTACAATACAAACATATTACTAATGCAGTACAAGTGCACTAATTCAGTAGTACAATACATATCAATGCTGTGCATTACTAGTGCAATAGAAGCCCAATACTAAAACATCAGAAGCACATACTAGTACAACCCTTCCTCCATTGGTCCGACAGGACGGGATGAGACCATGAGAGAGAGAGGGGGGGGGGGGGGGGGTGAGACCATGAGAGAGAGAGGGGGTGTTTTTAGGGCAGGAAGTTCATTAAAGCACTTTAGCTCTGTGAGTCCATGCAAATCTCAGGGTCTTTTGTTGCCATGGCAGCACTTTAAAATGCAGAACTGAACATTGCCTCCATAATTACTTACTAGCAACAGTTAGTTACCATTAAGCTTCTAATATGGTCTCTTTAATTAGCCTATTAGCAACAGATAGTTTCCACTGAGCTTTTACACATTGTCTCCATGGTAATGATTAGCCTTCCATTAAACTTTTAGTTAGTTACGGCTAGTCAATACACTTGAACAGAACAAGAAAAGCCAAATTTTTTTTTTTTTTTTAATGCCAATGCAGCTTCCTTTCACACACACACACATTGCCTCCTATCCTCTGCAACATGAACATTTTGCTGTAGCAATCAATTTTTTACACACAACAAAAACATGTGAATACATATTACATATCTAATAATGTAATGGCATTGTATTGTGGATTGTTGAATGTATGTAAGTTTGTTATTATTCTGTGAATTTTATGGTGGTGAGAGCTAAGAAACAAATATTTATGTGATTTATGTAGCCCGTCAAACTGACTGAGCCTCCAAGGATTGTGGTCCTCCGGTCTGACATCTCTGTTCTATGATTCTTATACGGGTTTGGGATTTTTAAAAACGTCATGGAATTGTATTTGTATCGTGGTTAATATATTATTATTTGCATTTGTATAAATGAATGAGCATGGAATTATCATGGAGTTGGATACTTTTGATTAATGTCACATTTGATTCTATGAAATTGATTAGGACGTTGTTTACCAGGGGTATGATTTTACTTAAAAAAAAAAAGCCAACTGGTTAGTTCTGAACAAAGTACTAGCCTGTCGTCTGTTTCCCGAAAGCATAGATGCTAACCAGTTAGCAACTTAGTTGTTAATGGGAAATTGCATTGCAACTAACACAGTTGCTAACTTAGTTAGCAATTATGCTTTTGGGAAACAGATCTCTGGCTTGTGCCTCACCTTCGTGCCATTTCCAAGGAATTCCATGTGGCATTAGGCTCCGCCTACTGTCTATAGAATCCGCTGTGAGCTACTGGACAGAGCTACATTCAATCTGATGACGTTTGCAGAATCCTGTTTTGACGCTGATGACGTTTGCAGAATCATGTTTGACGCTGATGACGTTTGCAGAATCATCTTTGACGCTGCTGACGTTTGCAGAATCGTCTTTGACGCTGATGACGTTTGCAGAATCCTGTTTTGACGCTGATGACGTTTGCAGAATCGTGTTTGACGCTGATGACGTTTGCAGAATCCTGTTTTGACGCTGCTGACGTTTGCAGAATCGTGTTTGACGCTGCTGACGTTTGCAGAATCGTGTTTGACGCTGATGACATTTGCAGAATCGTGTTTGCTTCACCAATCTCAGCGAAACATAGTTCCTTTCCAGTTTCATTTGCCTTTTTGTGCTAGTTGGTATTACTATGCCGAAAAAAATAGTTCTTCCAATAAAACCCATGCCGTTTCTCAATACAAAGTATATTCAAGAATGGACTTCCTTACTTGCAAGTTCAAACTTGGGAAGTCGAGAATGAGAGTACAAACTTCCAAGAATGCGAGGACACAGTGCACTCAACCTGCAGTTTGAGACGTTGGGTACTTGTTACATTAGCTACGAAAGCTACAGGGGGGAAGCTGTCTACGCTTGCCCCAAAACACACCGGCAGGTTGGTAGATGACAAGTTAGCAGTGGTACAACCATTGTATCACACCACAGACACACTTTTTGGTGACAAAACCCATATGTACAGACTTAAGTAGAACAATTTCCCGCCTGATTTTAAAATATATCAAGTCATAAGCCCCAAATGTATTAGTTTAAAGACAGTATTGGTAAATCCTTGCATTAAGCTCCACTAGCCTCGTATGTCAGAACGGAGCGCCTAATTGCATTATGGGGAATAATGGTCCTGAAGTCATCAGAAGTAAAAAAAATGGCTGAATCGAGAAAACATCCGGGAATTCCATGGGTACTTGAGTAAGTGTGAACTTTTGAATTGGAACATTACTTCAGCTGTGTTTTATGACGTTTCACAAGTCCACGAGAACGCAAGCACATTCAAGTAAGGATATTGAGAAACGGCCCCAGAGTAAGAATAAGATTCAGCGATTTATTAGAATCAGAGAGAGAGCAAAATGAATATATGGCCTCATAATCAAGTAAAAGTCTTTGGCGTCGGCCTGATCATGGATTCAGGTGATGAAAGGTACTAACCCTGGGCTGTACAGATCCAGCAGATCCTGCCTGAGTCTGCTGGCTGGGGCCGGAGTCTAGCCCGGACAGATGGACTGAATCAAACTGGTGGTGGTGGGGAGGGTGGTGGTGGTGACATCACACGTTGGCACCTGAGGCAGCAAGATAGGTGTGTTAGACGAGTCATTATAAAGCAGGAGGCGGGTGATGATTGGACGGCACTAACGAGCCCATTAAATCTTCAGAGTCTTGAGCTTTCATTTCCAGAATGTTCTAGATGTTATGTACCTGGAAAACGTGACCGAAAATGTATTTTGCTGCAATCATTTTTTGGAACATCAACGTACACTACTCAGTGAGCAGCACATGTTTTCAAATAAAGATTTAAAGGGTTTGAGGACATAATCGGACATTAAGGACAAGCCAGCCATTCTCAACCATTTCATCCTAGACACTCCAGAAAAGGGGCTAAACAAACTAAATTCCCCTTTAATGAACTCAACACATACAGGCCAATGAACTACAGGTTACTGTGTATCAAAATGAACTAATCTGTATTCAGGTAGGTAACAGTTTAATACCCTGATCCTGCAGCAAATTTCTTCTTCAGTATAAGTCAAGTCACAGAGATTGAGGTATGAGCCAGTTTTTTTGTTATAAATCATATGACACATTTAGTTTGTCAAAACAACCATTGATGGACTTATCTGCTAGCATCTTCTTCATGAATGTGACTCAGCATGTGGACTTACTTGTGCTATAATAATGGAAATCATTGCCTTTTTAAAGTGACATTCCACCATTTTGGGAAATATGCTCATTTTCCACCTTCCCTTGAGTTAAACAGTTGAGTTGTATCTCTCTCCAGTCCATCCAGCCATTCTCTGCTTCTGGTGGTAGGACTTTTAGCTGTAGCTTAGCATAGATCATTGAATCAGATTAGACTATTAGCATAACTCATGTTGTCTCTCCTACAGGTCTCCTACTGTCTTGTTTAAAAGTGACTATGAATTCTGATAGTTGTGCTGACTCTTCTGCAGTTGCAAAGTGTACTAAGACCAATAATATGTGATTTTCTAGCCTGCTATGGCATGGACCTAATCTCATTCAACATATGAGGGGACTATTTTCTTATCATATCAGCCCAGAAAATCAACAACTTTCATTTTTGGTTGGTGTTAGGACAAGTTGCAACTACAGAAGAGTCAGGTGTTAATTTGGGACAATCGCAGAATTCTTAGTCACTTTCACAAGGCTATAATAGGAGAGATGCTAACGGTCTAATTTGATTTAATGATCTATGCTAAGCTGGAGCTAAAAGTCCTACCATCATACTCAGAGAACGGCTGTGTGAACTGAAGAAAGGTAAAGCTCAGTCATTCAACTCAAGGAGAGGTGGAAAATAAGGGTATTTCCCAAAATGGTGGAATGAGGCTTTAAAGCTGCATGATGTGATATACATTTAAAAAAAATACAAGAGAAAGAGAATAAAGGCCTATATTAGAGTTGCAATTTGGCTACTTTACATTCTAGCACCTCTGCTAAGCTAAACTACATTTGGGGGTCAGACTATATATAGGAATATTATATATGTAGCACCTCTGCTAAGATAAAGCTAGAATAACACTACATTTGGGGGTCAGACTATATATTGCAATATTATATATGTAGCACCTCTGCTAAGATAAAGCTAGAATAAAACTACATTTGGGGCAGTCAGACTATATATAGGAATATTACATATGTAGCACCTCTGCTAAGCTAAAGCTAGAATAACACTGCGTTTGGGGCAGTCAGACTATATATAGGAATTATATATGTAGCACCTCTGCTAAGCTAAAGCTAGAATAACGCTACATTTGGGGCAGTCAGACTATATATAGGAATATTATATATGTAGCACCTCTACTAAGCTAAAGCTAGATTTGGGGCAGTCAGACTATATATTGGAATATTATATAATGGGGCTTTAAAGAGGGCAGGTACAGAAAATTAATCAGAAAAAGGCCCTGATGAATACTTTCTGAATATTTTATAAGTAACTAATAACTAATGAGAAATAAATGTGTGGTTTGAATCAATCTTTAATAACCAAGGTCACTAAATATATAAAAATAAAATTAAGATATTGTGCTTCGGTCAGGATCAGTATTGTAGTTGCATCAAATCTCAAAGCACAGGTTGCGGAGTCACACACACACACACACACACACACACACACACACACACAAATAGCACTATGTGCTCTCAAAGCACCACTGGATATTGCTGCAGTTTTAATCTCCTGTACGCTTCATTAATGTGTCATGGCTTGGCAAGACCTCAGCAAAGCTCTACCTTACCACAGGAGTACCCCAAGGCTCAGTACTGGGGCCCCTCCTCTTGGCTTTGTACACAACAACACTGGGTCCAGTCATCCACTCGCATGGCTTTTCCTACCACTGCTATGCAGATGACACCCAGCTTTATCTGTCTTTTCCTCCTGGCGATTCTACAGTGACAACAAGGATGTCTGACTGTCTCTATATCTGCATGGATGAAAGACAACCACCTTCAACTAAACCTCTCAAAACGGAACTGCTGATCATCCCAGCCAAGCAAACCCTGCACCACAACATCAGCATTAAGGTAGACTCCCTATCTGTTGCTCCTACCAAGGCTGCAAGAAACCTAGGCGTAATAATTGATGACCAGCTGACCTTCACGGATCATGTTGCTGCTGTTGCTAGGTTGTGCCGTTTCCCTTTATTCAACATTCAACATTCAAGGCCGTACCTTACTGAACATGCAACATAGCTCCTGGTTCAGACGCTGGTTATCTCTCGTCTTGACTATTACAAAGCTCTTCTAACAGGTCTACCAGCCTGTGCGGTAAAACCACTACTGAT
>JAODXP020000017.1:12936136-12943636 GCA_027497455.2 Sardinella longiceps
AAATCCTTTCCAAACCGCGGCCCAGTCTGTCCAATCGGAAAAAAACATCCGATCCTGCAAGATCACGCAAAGTCTTTGTAGCAAAAACAAAAATAGATTTTGTCAACACAATCCTGATAATCCACCACACAAGGTGAAAAATAAAATCCACTCAAGAAGCAAAAACAGAAATATCAACGTGCTTTGAATGAACACCCAGCAAACAAAAAAACAGCAAGTATCCGTCTCACCGGCCAAAAACACAGACGCCCGATTTTCTGCTCTGAGGCTCCAGTGAGTGTATGCATGCAACGCTGTTTGTTATGGAAGCACACACACACACACACACACACACAGACACACACACATGTTCTGCTCTGAGGCTCCAGTGAGTGTATGCATGCAACGCTGTTTGTTATGGAAGCACACACACACACAGACAGACACACACACATGTTCTGTTCTGAGGCTCCAGTTAGTGTATGTGTTGTGTTTTCGGACATTTCTGGCCTCTAGTGGCCGCTATTTTCCTTGTTGCCTTTTGTGTTTGCCCATGTGCTCCTTGTGTTTTTTGTTTGGTATTGTTCCATGTGCTCCTTGTCTCCTCCCCTCATTTTGTGTTCCCGCCATTTTTGTAATTGCCTCATCATGTGACCAATTAGTGTTTGTATTTAAGTTCAGTCAGAGCCCGTTTACGGCGAGCCATAGCACTCCTATTAACGCCATTCAACCTGCAATTCCAATTGCAAATCCGCTAGGGGGCGATCGCGAGTCAGTGGAAACTGAGTGGAAAATCAATGGGCACCTATGAGGTATAGGGCTAAATGTATAATTTTCACATATTTAGGGACAACATATCACAGATTGCATTTTATTTTAAGCAACTTTGACATGGATTTCAATCAAAATGAAATATATTTAATACATATGACCATTACGTTTTTCATCTGTGAGCAGTTTTGTTCCCCTGACTCACTAGCATTCTGCTACTCTATTCTGGTGAATGGCCATAGGGAAAGACTTGCTGTGTCACGTGACAGACACTTTGGAAAGGATTTTACAAATGAACAAAAAATGCTAAAAACATTATGTGTGGACTGAGAATTAAGTCAAATTACTCTGAACCGCATGCATGAATGCATTAATTCAAGAAAAAAAATGTATCTAAAGAAAAGCAGCATTTGGGGGTGCAGCTGCATAGAACCCAATTCATTCTTCACTGACTCGCGCGCGCCATCTAGGCGCAATACCACCAGAGTGCTATTTCTCCCCTATTAAAAGTTCTCTGGTTCAGTTCTCTGTCATGGCTTTTACTGAGTCTTTGCTTTACGCCCTGGTGAGTGCCCTGTTTAGCCCTGTTTTTTGCTGCCCTCTTTGTTCTCTGTTTGGACTGTGCCTTTTTGGATTACTTGGACTGCTTGGACTGTGATTTTGTACTCTGCTTGAACTGACTTGAACTGCCATTTTCACTTTTTGCCTGCATTTTTTGATTTTCTATTTTTGCCCTGTTTTTGCCCTGTTTTGGTGTTGTTCTTCTGAGCGTTACTTTTTGGACATTAAATATACTTTTCTGTTTTTCTACACTTCCTCTGCACTTGAGTCCTCATTCCCAGTGGAACAGTGGTTAGCCCACCGGACTTGCACTCCAGTGGCCAGGGTTCAGTTCCCGGCTCAGACGTAACAGTATGCATGCAACGCTGTTTGTTATGGAAGCACACACACAGACATGTTCTGTTCTGAGGCTCCAGTGAGTGTATGCATGCAACGCTGTTTGATATGGAAGCACACACACACACACACACAGACATGTTCTGTTCTGAGGCCCCAGTGAGTGTATGCATGCAACGCTGTTTGCAAAGGTTTGTTATGGAAATGCATACACACACACACACACACACACGTTCTGTTCTGAGGCTCCAGTGAGTGTATGCATGCAACGCTGTTTGCAAAGGTTTGTTATGGAAGCTGGTACCTCTTACCAACCTCTTAGACATCTTATCTAAAACGCTCCCCATCTTCCGTGCCATTTATCCCGTTTAAACACAAAGCGTCATGCTGCAAGATTAGTCAGCTGTTATCTGACAGGTGTTAGCCAGCTGATCAGACAAAACATAAACAAAGGACAATAGCCCTTCATTCTCAATATGGATCACAGATATATTTACATCCATGTTTAAATACAGGCTACAGACATGGATGGAAAAGATTGAAGGGAGTTCACAAAGTTACATGTTCAATAATAATACAACATGCTCCATTCCACCGCTTCTCTGTGTGTGTGTGTGTGTGTGTGAGACTCCTAATATGTGGCAGTGCTACAAGCCCACAGTAAGTGCTTAACAACTAGGGGAAGATTGGTAATCTGAGTGTTCTGGAAAAGTCCAGAATGGCCGTCTGACCTCTGGACCAGCTCTCCAAAAACATCCCCAATCAAACTTACTGGTACATTATCAGGAAACAATCATCCATTTACATTTAAAAAAAACTACAATCAGCTATTTACATAAAACAACTACAATCAGCTATTTACATAAAAAAAACTACAATCAGCTATTTACATAAAAAAAACTACAATCAGCCATTTACATAAAAAAAACTACAATCCGCCATTTACATAAAAAAAAACTACAATCCGCCATTTACATTAAAAAAAACTAGCTGGCTCAAGACCAGGACTCCGTTTCCCAACAGCGTCGTTGCAAACTAACGTAGCAACTTCCGTGGTTGGAACGACGGTTGTCCGGTATTTGTGTTACCCAAAGCTGTCGCTAAGACTACAGTCTTTACAACTACAGTCGCTGGAACTTAGTCGTTACAACCACAGTAGTCTCACTGTCGTTAGTGTTTAGAATCGTTCCCCAACGGCGTCGGATGATCTTACCATCGGATGTGGGACTGTAGTTGCAGCGACAGGTGTATAGCTGTCGTTAAGCCCCACGTGACCATTTCCTCGTCTGTTTGGGTCTTAAAACTGTCAAATTGAGCATCATTTGATGCATTACCCCCACCTACAGGATTAACTAATTCCCACTTCAACTTCACCATGTGGTAAGATGCTGTTTGAAACACAAATGCTCCAGTTATCCATAGAAGTTTCAAAGAACAAACAAAGATAACTTACAACACGTCACCAACCATCACGAGTAGGCTACAGCATGTCAAATATATATATAAAAAAGACCACTTCATTCCCGCCTGGATTCGAACCGGAGATTTGAGAAAACACCAATCTACTACCACAGGTGTGCTTGGCCTTAACCCTCAACACTACTGTTCCTGATAGCTACGATGAGGCACAACTCGTAGTTGACTATCAAAAGAAGTACGTTTTTAACTTTTTTTTTTTGTTTTGTATGAAGACTCATTAAATAACGTGGTTATCATCAAATAGCCCATACAAATTGAAACACTGTCATGTCGGGGAATATTATCTACCACTACCACTAAGTTTATCATTGTGTAGTTTATTTATCAACACTAGCGATTATGAGCTTAGTGATGGTACAACTTTAGCCATGCTATGTTGACATGCTTTTTGCAACGAGTGCTTCCGAATTCTCCCCGAACGCTGCCGAAACATCTGGGAACGATGTAGTTAGAACAATGTAAGTTGTAACCAATGTCGTCAGGACTAACATGTTACGACAGAACTTCAAGCGCGTTGGGAATTGGTCGTTTGTTTGACATCTTTATCGTTAGTAACTGCGTCGGACAACGGTGGTTAGCTAGCATCCGTCGGGATGTCCAGGGCTGGATTAACATGTCATAGGCCCCTGAGCAAATGTTTTGGATGGGCCCCCCTAATTGGATGGTATGTACAGTAGCCTACGTCTATACGCATATACAGTACGTCTTTGAAAGCTCAAGGCCAATGAGGAGACATTATTTTTTGTGTGCACTTGAGAAAAGCCAAGAACACGATCACCAGCACGTACTGTAGGCTAGTCTAAGTAGGCCTATATTGTCTATAATTTGGCATTACCATTTGTACCATTTTAAAAAGTGTAGGCCCACTCCCAATAGACCTATTTCCCATAGCTCCCTGATGCTTAGTGTATACATACCCGGGTCTTCAAGAAACCGGTTATATTCTCCTACCACAAGTAAGAAAACAATCGCATTTACACAAACATGAAAAACGGCTAAGAAAGGCCTAGACAATTAACCACCACGTCACAGTTTTATCAAAGATCTTTCAAGGGAGCAACATGGTGGCAGATGGCCACAAACATGAAGTGTTTCAGTCAGCATAAGCACATTACATCACAGCATTCACTTTTTCAAGCAAACTGTAATTAAATTAATGTATGTGTGCCTTAATATTGTCTGTAATCATTGATGAAACCAACAAATGGAAATTCAATCACGCCTCCGCAAAACGATTTTGTATGACCAAGTCTGCTTTTGTGCTTCAGCCAGAGACACTGCACACAGCTGTGACGTGGTGGTTAATTGCCTTTGTTAGCCGTTTATGATGTTTGTGTAAATGCAATTGTTTTCTTACACCGTAACACACACACACACACACACACACACACACACACACACACACGGGTATGTGTAAGCTAAACATTAGAGATGAAAACCTCCAATCAGCCCCGTAGTTAATAAATAGAATGCCGTATAGGGGCTTTCAAATCACTCTCTGTCTGAAAATACATCGGATTAACCCTAACCCTAACCTAACCCTAACCATTAACTTCTCTGTACTTAAAATAAAATTCTTGGGGAAGAATCCCTCCAACCTACATGATAATGTTTTTAATGCTTACATTCTCATTTGACAAATTGGTCATTTCAGTCAGATTTAAGACCTGCAATTATCATTGTTAGACAGCCGCATATAGTCTATCTCTATAACAGAATTTTCCAATGTTACAACACCCTTCTTTAGGCTGTGTTTAAGCATGTCCGAGTGTGCACACAGTGCAGAATTTTATATATGTATATACTGTATATATTATTTTTTTGGTTCTACGGCCTTTGGATATGGGCCTATTCTGTATTCTGTCAAAAATCCAGCAAAGTCCAAATTTAACTTGACCAATGTGTGAAGGAGTGGAGAGAGCTGTGCTCCAGTGATCAAACCTCAAAAGCGTCATCAGTTAAACATGTCTAGATATTTACATGCATACAAACCTACAGTAATATGGCATATCTAATATTGCCAATCTTATGATGTAGGGCATGCTATGTTTTGAATAGCCTCCAATTAGTGAGCCTAGTCATGCCAGATTGAAAAGCTTTTACACAAGTGAGCCTTGTCTACAAGCGACTATTTGATTCTACCGCTCCAAAAAGACGATCGGACCAAACCAGCTCATTTGGAAGGAGGACACATCTTATCTGATGTCCCATGCTGAGGTTGCATTCTCATATTCACCTGTTCCTTTATGCTCATATTTCAGACTACTTTAGGAGAATAAATAGTCCAATAGTAATTTAATAGTAATTACTATAGTCCAATAGTAATTTAATAGTAACCTTATGTAATACTGGGACAGAAAGGGCCCCTTGGTCCCGCCCATAAAAACTATAGGTTAATCCGGCCCTGCCCAAGACACAATTAAAGTCTGTCACCCCGTGTGTGTGTGTGTGTGTTTGTGTGTGTGTGTGTGTGTGTGTGTGTGTGTGTGTACGTGTGTGTGTGATTTTAAAAGACACAATTAAAGTCTGTCACCCCGTGTGTGTGTGTGTGTGTGTGTGTGTGTGTGTGTGTGTGTGTGTGTGTGTGTGTGTGTGTGGATGATGGCACAAGACACAATTAAAGGCTGTCACCCCGTGTGTGTGTGTGTGTGTGTGTGTGTGTGTGTGTGTGTGTGATTGCATAAGACACAATTAAAGTCTGTCACCCCGTGTGTGTGTGTGTGTGCGTGTGGTATGGCACAAGACACAAATGACAATTAATGTCTGTCAACCTGTGTGTGTGTGTGTGTGTGTGTGTGTGTGTGTGTGTGTGTGTGTGTGTGTGCGTGCGTGTGTGTGTGTGGTATGGCACAACACACAAGTGACAATTGAAGGCTGTCACCTCGGCCACCAGCTCTTACCAATAACTTTTCTGATTGGTGACTTAAATTTAGCCTGTTTTAGTTGCTGAGATTCACAATTTCACTCCATGTTTATGTTAGTATTAATATGTCTGTGACAAATCAACTCCATGTTTATGTTAGTATTCATATGTCTGTGACAAATCAACTCCTTTGAGTCCCACTGTAACTCCGAGTTAACTCAGGTGACAGATTAACATCTTTGCTAACCCTCTGACGTCCCTAAACATGCAGGCTTTTAACATGCCAAGTGTGTTAGTGTGTGTGTGTGTGTGTGTGTGTGTGTGTGTGTGTGTGTGTGTGTGTGTGTGTGTGTGTGTGTATGTGTGTGTGTGTGTGTGAGAGATGAGGTGAAGGAGGAAATGTGTGTGTGTGTGTGTGTGTGTGTGTGTGTGAGTGTACGTGTGTGTGTGTGTGTGTGTGAGATGAGGTGAAGGAGGAAATGCTTCATTGTTTTCTTTAAAACTCACCTGTCTGACAGGTAATCTGATCACCCCCAACCCGCATCAGTCCAACAGGTTGGATATGTGTGTGTGTGTGTGTGTGTGTGTGTGTGTGTGTGTGTGTCTGTGTGTGTGTGTGTGTGTGTGTGTGTGTGTGTATATGTGTGTGTGTGTGTGTGTGTGTGTGTGTGTGTGTGTGTGTGTGTGTGTGTGAGAGTGTGTGTGTGTGGAATTACTGGAGTAGTAACTGTGAAGCTGTGAGAAAAAGACACAGACTTTGTAAAATGTGCAGGTCAAATCTCTCTAATAACCGTGTGTGTGACCGAGGAAGAGAGAGAGAGAGAGAGTGTGTGTGTAAGAGAGTGAGTGTGTGTGAGCGAGGGAAAGAGAGAGCATACATATTTACTTAGAGAGAGAGAGAGAGAGAGTGAGTGAGTGAGTGTGTGTGAGAGAAAGAGAGAGCATAAATATTTACTTAGATTGGACTTCATCAAAAACCCAATGAGAGAGAGAGAGAGAGAGAGAGAGAGAGAGAGAGAGAGAGAGAGAAGAGAGAGAGAGAGCATGTATATATTTTCTTAGATTTGGGCTACATCAAAATAGTAAGGAATTTTCTCCCTTAACTGTGTGTGTGTGTGTGTGTGTGTGTGTGTGTGTGTGTGTGTGTGTGTGTGTGTGTGTGTGTGTGTATGTGTGTGTGTGAGAGAGAGAGAGAGAGAGAGTTGTAAGAGACAGGAGGATAGTCCCAGGACAGGATAGGATATCCGAAGGAGGATAATTCCAAAACTACAAATGATCCTCCATGTATTTGATGATAAGAAGCCTTTAGTTCAAGTCTTTAGTTCCAGTAAGAAGCAGTAAGGAACTCTGTGATTGGTTAGTGTAGGTCTGGGGAACTCTGTGATTGGTTAGTGTAGGTCTGGGGAACTCTGTGATTGGTTAGTGTAGGTCTGGGGAACTCTGTGATTGGTTAGTGTAGGTCTGGGGAACTCTGTGATTGGTTAGTGTAGGTCTGGGGAACTCTGTGATTG
>JAODXP020000017.1:12946136-12963458 GCA_027497455.2 Sardinella longiceps
GTGTGTGTGTGAGTGTCTCTCATCTCACTGTGTGTGTCTCATCTCACTGTGTGGTGTGTGTGTGTGTGTGTGTGTGTGTGTGTGTGTGTGTGTGTGTGTGTGTGTCATCTCACTGTGTGTCTCATCTCACTGTGTGTGTCTCATTTCTTTGTAAGAAAGCAATTTTGACAAAATCTGTGAAAAAAAAAATGGCACAGGAAATATAGAGTTATACATTACATAACATGTAACAAGCAATTGTCCACTGACTCACAATGACTGCTAGCCTGGCGAATGCCAAACTAAAATCACAAGTGATATTTAGTCTGGGGAACCTACCTATTGCATTTCTCGTAGCGGAAGCATCGTTTACAATTGTCCATAGCCGTTTATTGGGCGCTACGAATGTCTATCATAGCGTCTGTACATACCTCGGAGCCATACCAGAGCCACCACGTGACGTAAAATGCAATCGAGGGCCGTACAAATCACTTTTTGTTCTGCGATTGGATACCGAAAGTAAGCGAGAAAAACGGCCATGGTCACCATGCTCCTCTGCAGAGTGAAATGAAATAATCGCGCAAAGGAGCATGGGAATTCCCAGGCTAAATGACTGCTGTATTTTGTAGCCCCTCGTGTAATGACTGATTTGAAGCGTTCAAACACTTGTGTGCAAGTTGCTTTGTTTGAGGACAAAATGTGCTTTTGGTCGGTATTTTAAAGGTTTCGGTGAAGTTAGAGCCTTTTGCAAGTAAAATGTGTCATTTTGACCATTGGAGCCAAGTTTAGGCCTCTGCGTAGGCGTTAAGTGTTTTGAAAAATGTGTATTTTGAGTCTAGTATTCCAGTATTATATACAGAATTATATTACCGTATAAATGACCAGTTCAGTGTTTTGCATTGTGCCAAACAGTTAGTAGTTGGTCAGGTAAAAATCTCTCATTTGCATAAAGTGTGTGTAGTCTTGGTGCAAAAGTTTAATTTGGATAATCAATATTATTATACCATATGAGGCTTTGGTTGGGTTGGTTTGGTTGAGTTAGCTTGATATGTGAAGCATTTATGTTTGAGTGTTTGGTTATGTTTATGAGTGTTTGGCTATGTTTGAGTGTTTGGCTATGTTTGAGTGTATGGTTATGTTTATGAGTGTATGGTTATGTTTGAGTGTTTGGTTATGTTTATAAGTGTTTGGTTATGTTTGAGTGTTTGGTTATGTTTATAAGTGTTTGGTTATGTTTGAGTGTTTGGTTATGTTTTTGAGTGTTTGGTTATGTTTGAGTGTTTGGCTATGTTTGAGTGTTTGGCTATGTTTGAGTGTATGGTTATGTTTGAGTGTATGGTTATGTTTATGAGTGTATGGTTATGTTTATGAGTGTATGGTTATGTTTGAGTGTTTGGCTATGTTTGAGTGTATGGCTATGTTTATGAGTGTATGGCTATGTTTGAGTGTATGGCTATGTTTATGAGTGTATGGCTATGTTTGAGTGTATGGCTATGTTTGAGTGTTTGGCTATGTTTGAGTGTTTGGCTATGTTTGAGTATGGTTATGTGAATTGTGTTAAGTACATTATTTTGATGAAACCACTAGTTTACAAAATAGTTAGTACTCAGTTACTCTTCTATGCACATTATAGCAGGGGTGTCAAACCCATTTTTATCGAGGGCCACATGAGCATGCACAACCACAAGCATGAGCGAAAGAAAAATGGCATTTCCTCATGTTTCTGACCATCACTAACAGTCCTAATGTGCCAGCACTTTATTTTGTATCCCTCTCCTGTTGGGAAGATTGGGTTGCAGAAAATGCATCGCTAGAACTGTTTTTAAACAGGCAACATTCACCTGCAATTCTTTCAAGCTTGTTAGGCGGGCCACATACAGTAAAGTGATGTAAAGGGCCGCATCTGGCCCCCGGGCCGTATGTTTTACACCCCTACATTAAATTACGACTGTCTGAGTTTGATTTAGGTTGTGTGTGTGTGTGTGTGTTTGTGTTAAGTCGACTGCTTGAGGTTGATTTCAGGTAAGCTCCGGCGAGGTTGGTTTAGGGTAAGTTTCTGTTGAGGTTGATTTAGTGACTGATTTAGTGACTGATTTAGTGATCGATTTAGTGACTGATTTGACACTCATGACTTTTAACATTCAGATTGCTATCAATGATGACATCACTATTCTCACAGAGCCCTTTGTTTTCAGGCCCTGTGTGCGTAGCAATCCCTGTTAGTTTCCGTGTGTGTGTGTGTGTGTGTGTGTCTGTGCGCTGATCTTCAGGACGTTTTGTGACATTCCATCAGTAACCAGATAGACACACTGATAAGGACAATCAAAAAACAGTCAGGCCAATGGTAGCACACACACACACACACACACACACACACACACACACACACACACACACACACACACACACACACACACACACACACACACACACACACACACACACACACACACACACACACACACACACACACACACACACACACACACACACACCTACCTTTCTCTGTCAGCAGTCAGACCAATGGTAGTACCCTGTCTCAGCTGAAAAGCTGAAGCTAAGCAGGTGTGGGCTTGGTTAGTACCTGGATGGGAGACCTCTGGGGAAAACGGACTTGTTGCTGGAAGTGGTGTTGGTGGGTAACTAGTAGGTGTCTCTCTTCAAACTGGCCTAAGATCAATCCCAATGCCCCACTGCAGTGTGTGTCTTAGATGAACGACCAGCAAAACAGTTTGTCTCGTTTTCTCAGTTTGTCTCATTTTTGCCGTTGAGGAGCAGGGATGATACGTAGATATTAAACGGCTCGATGCAACCGGAAGTTACAACTAGCATGTGTGTGTGTGTGTGTGTGTGCATGTGTGTGTTTCCAGAGCAAGCTAGGAGTAATGAATGATCCAACTGTGATTAATGATCCAAATGTGATTAATTCTGTCTCTGTCTTTCAGGGTCCCTCTCACAACTAGATGGTAAGTCTCTCTCTCTCTCTCTCTCTCTCTCTCTCTCTCTCTCACACACACACACACACACACACACACACACACACACACACACACACACACAGCTCATTCTCAGGTGAAAAGATTGAGTAGAGAAAAATGCTGAATTTGAATTCTGAGGTTCCTGAAGTGACTCTACACTGAGTTTCCTATTTCCTATTGTGGAACAACATAAATATGAAAACATACTGATCCTCTCTCTCTCAGTTTTCAATCCACACACACACACACACACACACACATGCAAGCAAGCAAGCAAGCACATATACACAGAAACACACACACACACACACACACACATGCAAGCAATCTAGCACACATACACAGAAACACACACACACATGCGCGCACATACACACACACACACACACACACACACACACACACTCATTAAGCTTGTTCTCTTCCCTTGTCCAGTGTGTGGTCAACCGCCACTAAACACCCGTATTGTGGGCGGAGAGGACGCACCTGCGGGGGCGTGGCCTTGGCAGGCCAGCCTTCAGCGCAACGGCGGCCATTTCTGTGGAGGATCCCTCATCAACAAGGACTGGGTTTTAACCGCAGCCCACTGCTTCAGCAGGTCAGTGTGTGTGTGTGTGTGTGTGTGTGTGTGTGTGTGTGTGATGTCTGCTGCTCACTGCTTTAACAGGTCAGTGTGTGTGTGTGTGTGTGTGTGTGTGACTGGGTGCTGTCTGCTGCTCACTGCTTTAGCAGGTCAGTGTGTGTGTGTGTGTGTGTGTGTGTGTGTGTGTGACTGGGTGCTGTCTGCTGCTCACTGCTTTAGCAGGTCAGTGTGTGTGTGTGTGTGTGTGTGTGTGTGTGTGACTGGGTGCTGTCTGCTGCTCACTGCTTTAGCAGGTCAGTGTGTGTGTGTGTGTGTGTGTGTGTGTGTGTGTGTGTGTGTGTGTGTGATGTCTGCTGCTCACTGTTTTAGCAGGTCAGTGTGTGTGTGTGTGTGTGTGAGAGACTGGGTGATGTCTGCTGCTCACTGCTTTAGCAGGTCAGTGTGTGTGTGTGTGTGTGTGTGTGTGTGTGTCAAGTCAAGTCAAGTCACATTTATTTATAAAGCACATTTCATACAACATAGTTGATCCAAAGTGCATTCAAAGATAACAACAATAAACAAATACTAATGAAATGATGATGATGATAATAATAGTAACAATAGTAATAATAATAATAAGATGCAAATAATAAATGAAAACAAAAACAAAAGTAATAAAAATAGAGAAATAAAAGATTTAGGGAGTATTAAAAGCTAGTGAAAAAAGATGTGACTTTAACTTAGATTTAAAGAGATCAATGGTGTGGATTGACCTAATATGCAAGGGGAGGCTATTCCAGAGGTGGGGAGCAGATACAGAAAAGGCTCTGTCACCTCTAGTTCTGAGGCGAGAGGCGGAACAGAAAGGATGTTTAGTAGAGGATCTGCTGGCCTCGATGCGTAGGGGCTTAGTAGATCGGAGATGTCATTGTGGTGTTAGCCATGTAGGCTAAAAACAGATAGTAAAATCTGAATTGATTCTATACTGAACTGGCAGCCAGTGCAACTCACACAGCACAGGGGTGATGTGATCACGCTCTTTGTTCCAGTGAGTGATCTAGCTGCCGCACTGGACCATTTGCACTGGCTATGGTCGAGTTGTGAAGGCCAAATGCAATGAGTTGCAATAGTCAAGCTGTGAGGTTGTGAATGATGAATTGCAGTTGCTGAATCTCTAGTGGACAGGAGAGATTTTAACTCAGCGACGTTTTAATTGGCAAAACTGGCCTTCACTGCACTGTTAGTGTGATTGTGTAAAAGTTAGTGAACAGTCCGGGTAGATGCCTAGGCTTTTGACTACACTTTGCAAATTTGAGGATAAGGGACCAAGAGTGCATGTGTGTGTGTGTGTGTGTGTGTGTGTGTGTGTGTGTGTGTGTGTGACTGGGTGATGTCTGCTGCTCACTGCTTTACCAGGTCAGTGTGTGTGTGTGTGTGGTGTCTGCTGCTCACTGTTTTAGCAGGTCAGTGTGTGTGTGTGTGTGTGTGACTGGGTGATGTCTGCTGCTCACTGTTTTACCAGGTCAGTGTGTGTGTGTGTGTGTGTGTGTGTGTGTGTGTGTGTGTGTGTGTGTGTGTGGGTGATGTCTGCTGCTCACTGCTTTAGCAGGTCAGTGTGTGTGTGTGTGTGTGTGTGTGTGTGTGTGTGTGTGTGTGTGTGTGTGTGTGTGATGTGAACCACACTGTTTTAGAATGTCAGTGTGTGTGTGTGACTGTGTGATGTCTGCTGCACACAGTTTTAGCAGGTCAGTGTGTGTATGTAATGCATTTGGGTTTGATGTTTACTAGCATAGCTGTCCGTTAGCTACTGATACTCCTAATAAATAAGCTGTTTGAGTTAAAAGATGTTAAACTGTAAACAGGACCGTGTCTAATCTATGTTCCCTAACATAGGAGGGTTGTGCTAAAACCTCATAGCCCTACAGTAGCCTTTACGTCAGAGCATCGAACTGCTGGGCTCAGCTAAGTGGTTAAAGAGTTTGTCTCCCATGATCATACCGGATGTGTCCGGACGTGTCCTCCTCTCCCTCTGCAGCCCAAGCACCTGTGTGTGTGTGTGTGTGTGTGTGTGTGTGTGTGTGTGAGAGAGAGAGAGAGAGAGAGAGAGAGAGAGAGAGAGAGATGTGTGTGTGTGTGTGTGTGTGTGTGTGTGTGTGTGTGTGTGTGTGTGAATTCTAACACCGGACTTATTCTGCATTCCATTTGTCTTGGAAACTTGGATGGACGGACGGACGTCGCGTCACGTCCGCTAAAAACACACCAAACTTCGTCTCGATTGCAGTCCATTTCATTGATAAATTCGGATGGAAGGTGGAAGCAAAATGAATTGAATATTGACCAAGACAGAGGAATACATTACAATCTTACGATAATGAATGATGTATAATACCAATATAATTCTGTGTACTGTCTGTAATCAAGTATTTCACCAACAAAATAACACTCAGTGTTGGGCAAGCTACTCAATAAAAGTAGCAAGCTAAGCTACCAGTTACTCCACCTCAAATGAAGCTTCACTACACCAAAGCTACCGGAAGACAAAATGTTGCAAGCTAAGCTATGGAAAAATGTCAGAAGTAGCTTAACTATTCTGAAACTACTTTTTAATACACAAAAAAGGCCTATAAATAAATTCTGTGATCCAACCAATTGTATTAGTGATCAAACTATCAGGTCTCTCAAACAGACATACAATAGTAACTAGATGTGGATCTGTTCTGGATCACCGACGCCACTAAAATTTAATCAGTTCTTACTTGTCCCAACACACACGTTGTCCAAAAAATTTCATCCAAACCTTTGCAGTGCTTTTCAAGTTATGTTATACACACAGACACACACACAGACGCACACACACACCGATGAAAACATAACCTAGAGGTAACTAACTAATTCGATCGAAACGTAGCCTACTTTTTTATGGGTAAAACATTTTTTCTAAATGAAACTACATCAAATTGACAGATGGTAGAAGACACAATTGATTTTCATTATGGACACTTTTTTGCATTATGACACCTGTCAGGCAATAAATGCATCACAGAGTAGGCCTACAGTAAAGAACTGATCCTCCGTGGATGGCCTAGATGAAAGATTTGCTGTGGTGAACTGATGCCCTGAAAATGTAGCTAATGGGAAAGCTACCTACATGGCCAAAAATGTAGCTACACTACTGAAAAGCTATCAGATTCAGAAAATAGCTACACTACAGCCAAGTTACTCAGAAATGTAGTTAAACTAGTAGCTTCACTACTTGTAGCTAGCTACTGCCCAACACTGATAACACTTTAGAACAACCATGAATCCCTGGGCTACTTTTCTATTGAGTAGGAACTGGCAGTAGCCTACCTATGCAGGGAGCTGACTGTTTTTGGACTTTGCTCAAACTAGATTGTTGCAGTCTACCTTTATCTTTGCTCTGTCCACTAAAACTAATGTGATAATGTTATCTAGTAAGTTGTCATTCAGTGAAATACCACTTCTCAATTTAAAACGTTAGTTAGCTAGTTCGCTAACGTTAGCTCACTACAAACAATATTCTGACAATAGCTACCTGAAGTGAAATGGAAGTTCATTTAGTCCTAAAACGAACAGTATCAGCATAGCCTAAACTGCTGGGCTTGAAATGATATTAAACACTTACATGTCATGTCACAAACTTTATTTTACTCTGTGCATGTAATCCAGGGGGTTGTCATTTGAAATGCCACAAGTGGTGTTAGCTAGTTCGTTAGCGTTAGCTTGCTAACAGCAGCACCTTGCTGTCTGCCCACCCTGAAACGTTATTTTTTGCAAAAACGAAATGCGATGATTCCAAAATGATGATGCAATGATGTAATGATATCGAAAATGTGTGGATTACAAGCCTACTGTTCAAATTTGTGAGATACAAAAAGTAGGCTTCTGAATCAGACTACCAGCTCTATCCCACAGCAGTGCTTCTTTCAATGGTCGTCTAAAACTCGGTGTGCTCTTTACTGGTCCGAATTTCCGAAGCTCTCTGGGTCGGAGGCATGGCTCGTGGGGACACGCATGATTTCACTTCCTGTTTTTAGCATCGAAAAATATGAAAATCCGAACCTCGGAGTCTAAATGGAATGCATTATTATCCTCCTCTCCCACTGCAGCCCGAGCACCTTTGGCCTGGTAGTCTGTGTGTGTGTGTGTGTGTGTGTGTGTATGTGTGTGTGTCTGAGAGAGAGAGAGAGAGAGTGTGTGTGTGTGTGTGTGTGTGAGAGAGAGAGTGTGTGTGTGTGTGTGTGAATTCTAACACGTGTCCTCCTCTCTCTCTGCAGCACGAGCACCTCTGGCCTGGTCGTCTCTCTCGGCCGCCAGACTCAGGAGGGCACCAACGCTAACGAGGTGTCCATCGCCGTCTCTGAGATCATCAACCATCCCGACTACAACACCCCAGTCAGCAACGATAACGACGTCTCTCTGCTCCGCCTCTCCTCCTCCGTCACCTTCACCAACTTCATCCGTCCTGTTTGTCTGGCTGCCGCTGGAAGCACCTTCCACAGGGGGACTAATAGCTGGGTGACTGGCTGGGGCAACATCCGCTCTGGAGGTCAGTAAGACACACACACACACACACACACACACACACACACACACACTGCAAACACACACACGCACACACTGCAAACACACACACACATACACTCACACACACTACAAACACACACACACACACACACACACACACACACGCACACTGCAAACACAAAACAGCTGGGTGACCGGCTGGGGCAATATCCGCTCTGAAGGTCAGTACATTGCCCAGTATGAATAGTAACTCTGATTGGCTGTCTCTCGGTGTAACTCTGACCGTGATTGGCTCTCTCTCCCAGTGCCCCTCCCCAGCCCAGAGACGCTTCAGGAAGTGGAGGTGCCGGTGGTTGGAAACAGGAACTGCTTCTGCAACTACATTGTGGACGGCACCACCATCACAGACAACATGATCTGCTCCGGGCTTGACACCGGTGGCAAAGACTCCTGCCAGGTAATCATGTGATTATTTACCTGCGTCAGGTGACCATCTGTGTACCTGTGTCAGGTGACCATCTGTGTACCTGTGTCAGTCAGGTGACCATAGATACAGACGGCAAGTCTGGGCAGGTCAAGAACGTTACCGTTAGCTTTGTGACTGTACTTTACATACATTGGCGTTCAGCTTGACCGTGAACTTCACTTGTGTGTGTGTGTGTGCGTGTGTGTGTGTGTGTGTGTGTGTGCATAATAGGGAGACTCTGGAGGTCCGATGGTGAGTAAGCAGGATAGCAGGTGGATCCAGTCCGGCATTGTGAGCTTCGGTATCGGCTGTGCTGAGGCAGCTTTCCCAGGTGTGTATACGCGTGTGTTACTCTGTGTGTGTGTGTGTGTGTGTGTGTGTGTAACTCACGTGCTACTGTGGTGCAAGTGTGTATGCGCGTGTCTCGGACTACCCAGGTGTGTGTGTGTGTGTGTGTGTGTGTGTGTGTTTGTAACTCACGTGCTACTGTGATACTGTGGTACACGTGTGTATGCTTATGTCTCTCAGAATACCCAGGTGTGTGTGTGTGTGTAACTCCTGTGCTCCTGTGCTGGTGCAGGTGTGTGTGTGTGTGTGTGTGTGTGTGTGTGTGTGTGTGTGTGTGTGTGTGTGTGTGTGTAACTAATGTGTTTGTGTGTTGCAGGTGTGTATGCACGTGTGTCTCAGTACGAGAGCTGGATCAAGTCCCAGATCACCAGTGACCAGCCCGGCTTTGTCACCTTCACCTCCAGCGGAACAGATTCAGACCTCAGCGCCACCTGCTCCGGCCTGCCTGCTGTTACTACCACTACTACCACTACCACCCCCACCACCACACAACCACGTAAGACACACGCACACACACACACACACACACACCTGCCATTACCACCACTACCACCACCACCACCATCGCCACCACCACACAACCACGCAAGAAACACACAGACACACACACACACACACACACACACACACACACACACTGCCATTACCACCACTACCACCACCACCACCATCCCCACCACCACACAACCACGTAAGACACACGCACACACACACACACACACACACACACACACCTGCCATTACCACCACTACCACCACCACCACCATCCCCACCACCACACAACCACGTAAGACACACGCACACACACACACACACACACACACACACACCTGCCATTACCACCACTACCACTACCACTACCACCCCCACCACCACACAACCACGTAAGACACACGCACACACACACACACACACACACCTGCCATTACCACCACTACCACCACCACCACCATCGCCACCACCACACAACCACGCAAGAAACACACAGACACACACACACACACACACACACACACACTGCCATTACCACCACTACCACCACCACCACCATCCCCACCACCACACAACCACGTAAGACACACGCACACACACACACACACACACACACACACACACACACTGCCATTACCACCACTACCACCACCACCACCATCCCCACCACCACACAACCACGTAAGACACACGCACACACACACACACACACACACACACACACACACCTGCCATTACCACCACTACCACCACCACCACCATCCCCACCACCACACAACCACGTAAGACACACGCACACACACACACACACACACACACACACACACTGCCATTACCACCACTACCACCACCACCACCATCCCCACCACCACACAACCACGTAAGACACACGCACACACACACACACACACACACACACACACACTGCCATTACCACCACTACCACCACCACCACCATCCCCACCACCACACAACCACGTAAGACACACGCACACACACACACACACACACACACACACACCTGCCATTACCACCACTACCACCACCACCACCATCCCCACCACCACACAACCACGTAAGACACACACACACACACACCTGCCATTACCACCACTACCACCACCACCACCATCGCCACCACCACACAACCACGCAAGAAACACACAGACACACACCGGCCTGCCTGCTGTCACTACCACCACCACCACACAACCACGTAAGAAACACACACACACACACACCGGCCTGCCTGCTGTCACTACCACCACCATCGCCACCACCACACAACCACGTAAGAAACACACACACACACACACACACGCACACAAACACACACCTGCCTGTTGTCACTACCACCACCACCACCACCACCACAACACAACCACATAAGACTCACACACGTGTGTGTGTTTGTGTGTGTGCTCATGTATGTGTGTATGTGCTCATGTATATGTGTATGTGTGTGTGTGTGTGTGTACTTATGTGTCTGTGTGTGCGTATTTGTGTGTGTGCTCATGTATGTGTGTGTGTTTTCCCCTGTAGCCGTGGTGTGTGGACAAGCGTCTCAGAACTCTCGTCTGATTGGTGGATCAGATGTGGGGGCGGGGATATGGCCGTGGATTGCCAGTGTGCAGCAAAATGGGACTTACGTCTGTACTGGAACTCTAGTGGCCGAGGACCTAGTCCTCACCTCAGCAGAGTGCTTCTCCAGGTACACACACACACACACACACACACACACTCCTCACGTCTACGGACGTATTCTGGTCACCAAGGATCTCGTCCTATAGGCTCAAGTGTAGCATATGAAGTGAGAATAACAAAGGTCCTAGTACTGAACCTTGAGGTACGCCGTATTAACAAGGGGCCTAGTGCTGAGCCTTGGGGTATGCCATATTTAACATTGGTGTGGCATGATGATACTTATCAGAGGGATAAGATTTGAACCAGGCTAATGGGGAATCTTTGATACCAATTATGCTTGAGTCTGTGTAGAAAGATATAGTGGTCAATAGTGTTTACTAGCAGTGTCAAGAGCACTACTAGGAGTGCAAGATATGTATAGGTTCCAAAGAAGACTTTTGAAGCCGGGCAAAAAATTACATTCAAAAAAAGAAAGAAAAAAATTTGGTTTACCTGAAGCTCACTTTTCTCGTTTCCTGCAAATTCGTAATTACATCAGAGCCAATACTAATAAATTCCCTAACGCCCCAGACTGCACTCACATGGAGTCTTTGTTCTTGCGTGAGATGTGTCTGGTCTTGAGGTTAAACCTGACCCAATATTGGGTAATTTTGGAGCACTTACCGAAGACTTTCCCTTAAAAGGAGGTGCTGCCACTGTGGCAAGGTTTGTGTTTCTCATGGCACGTAGATTAATTTTATTGAACTGGAAAGAAGTGAAACCTCCTAGATACACTGCATTGATTAATGATATTAGGCAGCACCTTAAACTAGAAAAAATTAGATTCTCGCTTAAAGGCTCAGTTGAAAAATTCTATAAAACTTGGCAACCCTTCATGGATTACATACAGTAGGGTCCAGGCCTTAAATTCCCTCTTAAATAGGATTTATAACAGGTAGTATGGGACAGCGGGCTTTATGTGTTATTCAACAGTGTCTTTTTTTTTGTTTTGTTTTGTTTTTTCTCCTTTTTTCTTTCATTATTATTATCATTGATATTGTATTATTATTAATAATAATAATATATATATTTTTTTTTATGCAATTTTATGTGTGTGTTTTGTTAGGTAGGCCTATTGTTTTATGACTTATTTAAATAACAGTGCCTACATGATTGTTGTAACATAACATAACTGAAAAAACAATAAATAAAATAAAAAATAATAAAAAGAAAGAAAGACAAGTCAGAGGCATGCCGTTTGGAAAAAATGTAGATCTCTTTTATGAAACAAGGCAAAATGAAAAAACACATGGTCCGATGCGTTGTGGCCATATTGGCCTTCTTCAGGGCATGATTTCCCAGATGTTGTTCAGGTTTAGGAAGCTACAAATTTGCATGGGAACAATTTCATTATTATGTTGGATATGTTGGACTAAGTCTTTCTTTAACTCCTCCCCCAGTTCCCCCTCAGCATCTAATTGGACGGTGATCCTAGGCCGCCTCCTACAGAACGGCTCAAACTCCAATGAGGTTTCAGTGGGCGTGGCCAACATCACTCTGAGCAGCCTATCGGGTGATAACGTGGCCATGCTGAGGCTGTCCAGTAACCCCACCCTCTCCAACTTCATCCAGCCAATCTGTGTTGACCAGGGCGGGGCCAGCATCAGTACGGGAACCACCTGCTGGATTGCAGGCTGGGGCGACGCAGTGACCGGAAGTAAGTCTGTCTGTGTTTGAGTGTGTTTATGTGTGTGTGTGTGTGTGTGTGTGTGTGTGTGTGTGTGTGTGTGTGTGTTATGTGTGTGTGTGTGTGTGTGTGTGTTTATGTGTGTGTGTGTGTGTGTGTGTGTGAGAGAGAGATGTCACCTTATGAAAGAAGAGTTGCGTCTCCCAACATGTCCTTAACTCTCTCTCTCTCTCGCTCTCTCTGTTTCTCTCTCTCTCTCTTTCTTTCTCTCCCTCTCTCTCTCTCTCTCTCTCTCTCTCCAGGTCAGCAACCGCTACAGGAAGTGCAAACATCAGTGGTTGCCTGTGGCAACGCATCCACCTCTTCTGATGCCATTTGCACCGGAATTGTTCAGCTGCAGCAGGTGAGGAATACTAAACACCACTCTCTCTCTCCCTCTTTCACTCTCTCTATTCCCCTCTCTTGTTTTCTCTATTCCCTCCCTCTATCCCTCTTTATGTCTCTCTCTGTCTCTCTTTAGCCTTCTCTCTCTCCCTTTCTCACTTATCACTCCATCTCACGCCACAATTGGATAAATGCTCCTCTTCCTCTGCCTAACCCCAATCAAGTGTGGTGTCCCCCAAGGTTCCATTTTAGGCCCTCTTTTATTTTCATATATGCTCTCTCTTGGATCTCTTTTTGAAAAATACAATGTTCAATTTTTCTCTCTCTCTGTCTCTCTCTCTCTCTCTCTCTTTCTCCATCTCTCCAGGGTGATAGAGGGAGTCCTCTCATGTGCAAACAGGGAAACTCCTGGTTTCAGGTTTCTGTCATCAACCCCAGCACATCAAACTCCTCCTCCACATCTAACTCCACCTCCTCATCAAACTCCACCTCCAGAGCTTTTGACCAATCAGATCGCTCCACAGTGCAGGTGTTCACACGGACGTCCCGCTTCAGCAGCTTCCTGTCGAGTTTCTCCTTCCCCTCCGCCACCTCTAACAGCACCTCCACCAACAGCACCTCCACCAACACCACCACTACAACTACTGCTGCCACCACCACCACCACTACTGCCTCCTCTGCTGCTGGGGGACTGCAGTCTAGTCTGGCCCTCTTTGTCCTCCTCCTCCTGCTCCTCAGCCCTCAACACTAGTGTGTGTGTGTGTGTGTGTGCGTGTATGCGTGTGTGTGTGTGAGAGAGAGAGAGAGAGAGAGAGAGAGAGAGAGAGAGAGATCAACACCACCTCCAACAGCACCTCCACCACCACCACCACAACCACCAACCCCACCAACAGCGTCATGGTAACGGCCTCCAGTGGGGCCTCCTGTCTACCCCTCTGCTCCTTCCTCCTCCTCCTCTTCCTCACTCTGAGCCTCCAGCTGTCCTCTCTACTCTAATCACCCTCCTCCTCTTCCTCCTCCTCCTCATACTGACCTCTCAGCTCTCCTCCTCTCTGCTCTAGTCATCCTCATAATCTACCACCTCCTTCCTTCTCTTCCGTCCTCCTCATCCTCACTCTGACCCTCCAGCTGTCCTCTCTACTGTAGTTATACTCTTCATCCTCCTCCTCTTCCTCAAGTTGATTTCCCCAAGTGTGAGTGGAGAGTCCTACCTACAACACTGTAGCGTAAGGACAACCCCAGAGCAAGAGTCCCTATGATGGTCCCTCACTTGATGAAGACCTGATGAACTCCACCTTTTATGTTGATTGTTTACGTTTTTGTGTTTGTCTTCTTGTCTTTAATTCTGCTTGTTTACTGTTTATTTTTACTCGTTTATTGTTTATTTTTACTGCACTGAATGTTAACTCAGGGCATTGCTGCAAAACAGTAGCCAAGAACTCTAGATGTACTCTAGTGGTAGCAATGGGTTAAGGTTAGCTTAGAACTCTAGCCGTATTCTAATGCTAGTAGTGGGTTAGCGTTAGCTTAGAACTCTAGACGTATTCTAATGCTAGCAGTGGGTTAGCGTTAGCTTAGAACTCTAGACGTATTCTAATGCTAGCAGTGGGTTAGCGTTAGCTTAGAACTCTAGCTGTATTCTAATGCTAGCAGTGGGTTAGCGTTAGCTTAGAACTCTAGACGTATTCTAATGCTAGCAATGGGTTAGGGTTAGCTTAGAACTCTAGACGTATTCTAATGCTAGCAGTGGGTTAGCGTTAGCTTAGAACTCTAGCTGTATTCTAATGCTAGCAGTGGGTTAGCGTTAGCTTAGAACTCTAGACGTATTCTAATGCTAGCAGTGGGTTAGCGTTAGCTTAGAACTCTAGCTGTATTCTAATGCTAGCAATGGGTTAGGGTTAGCGTTGG
The DNA here is from genome assembly GCA_027497455.2 of Sardinella longiceps. Lineage (NCBI taxonomy): Eukaryota > Metazoa > Chordata > Actinopteri > Clupeiformes > Clupeidae > Sardinella > Sardinella longiceps. The sequence continues at coordinate 12,961,110 of JAODXP020000017.1, forward strand.
CCTAGAACTCTAGATGTGCTCTAGCGGTTGCAAATTAAATTTTCTCAGCGAGTACATCTTGCTATGAGCCATAGGTTGTTCTCAGACATTGGCGGTGTCCATCAGTCATGGCCAGACTAAACATTTTATGCTATAGTCCAGCAAAAGAGCTGATGAACATTTTATGCTATAGTCTGGCTTGTAAGGCCAGCAAAAGAGCTGATGAACATTTTATGCTATAGTCTGGCTTGTAGGGCCAGCAAAAGAGCTGATGATGAAATGATGATGAACTCTCTCTGATGAACTCTCTCTGATGAACTCAAATTAAATAATGACGGACTCTACCTGAATAATGATGAACTCTATCTGATGAAATCTACCTGAATGATAATGAACTCTTAATTAAACGATAATGAACTCTGATAAACTCTTACTAAATATTTTGATTTCCATCTAATACTGTCACACAATATTTTGCTACTATGTTACTCAGTCAAATCAAGTTGTGATCCATCTCTAGCCACCACTGATTGTATGGGTATTACCCCACTTCACAAAATAAATTATTTATTTTAAATATCAAAAATTGTTGTTGTTGTTGACTTCTCTTTGGCATATATCTTGGGTTGTTGAAGGTTGCTGTTCGAAATTCTTTCATTTCATGCAAAATATATATTGCTGTTAGAAGGCTCGAGTAGCAGGGCTATGCTTAAACTTACTCCGGTATTTTCCTTTAATGGCATTGAATTATGTTATTACATTCTCTAGTGAACTTAAAGGCATTGAATGACTTATTACATCAGTGGAAAATCATAGCATAGAACCGGCCTTCATAAGTACTTTGCCAAATAGTTTTTAATCTCCTCAGGTAGAACTGGCCTTCAGAACTGGTTTTTAATCTCCGAGTTAAACAGCAGGTAGAGCCGGTGGAACCATGATGAGCCTCATAAAGCAGGTGTGACATCACTGTCTAACTAGCTCAGGTATTAGACACGGAAATACTGTTGGTACAGTGACACACACACACACACACACACACACACACACACACACACACACACACACACAGACAGGTATAGTTTAGGGACAATAACATGACTGACAGAAGCTCAGACACACAAAGAAGACAATTAAATCAGGTATGATTGACATGCTCAAATGAGAGGGTGTGTGTGTGTGTGTGTGTGTGTGTGTGTGTGTGTGTGATTGACATACAAACATGAGACATGTATGCATCCATACAGTATTCTGTCATCTACTCTAAGCTGTCTCTACAGTAGGTTCTCTGTGTGTGTGTGTGTGTGTGTGTGTGTGAGAGAGAGAGAGAGAGAGAGAGAGAGAGAGGGCATTATTGACACCGTGGGGGGGAGAAATGATTTGCCATGAATCTCCATTTCACAGCTATTTTTTTCCAGTGTATTATGTGTGTGTATCTCTCTCTCTCTCTCTCTCTCTCTCTCTCTCTCTCTCTCTGTGTGTGTGTGTGTGTGTGTGTGTTGTGTGTGTGTCTGTTGGTCTTTGTTCCAGTGTATTTCTGTGCATGTGATAAATAAATCATAAATAAATCATAAATAATCATAATCATAAATAAACAAATAAATAAAGGAGTAGGTAAGAGTGTGTTTCAAACACTACTTAAGTCTGCTAAAATAACTCTGTAACCCAGGCTTATTGCCTGAGTTCCTATGCAAGCTTTGGCCTATTGCCTGAGTTCCTATCCTTTTCATTATGTGTAATAAATAGTCAAATACTCAATAAATAGATAAATGATTAAATTAATCATTAAATAGTAATTAAATAGTTAAATACACATTTAAATAGATAAATAATAGCAGCACCAAGGTTTGCAGCTTATAGGCCATTATAGCCAATCACAGTTGGCACAAGGGTCTCCCGGGGTTTTAGCTGGTAGTGGCACGAGCGCACGAACTGGGAGAGAGAGAGAGAGATGCCTGCAGAGTAGTCGGTCTGCTGGAGCACCGTACTCTAGAAGTTAAAACTTTAATATTAGAAAGGCGTTTTGTTTTGTTTGTTTTGGTTCGTTCAGTTGTCTGCTCGATAACTTTAATGTTTTAACAAGTGAACCCTAATGTAATACGGGTCCTCCTCAATGTGGATTAGATTATTGTGGATGTAACCTTTGTGAAGCTAACTCAGCTAACAGTGAATGACTAGCTAACGGCTGCTACAAGTCTTGTCCAGTCTGGTCCAGTTGCGGTCAACTGTGTGGACGCTGAGGAAACCCAGATAGCGGTTTAGGCTACCGAGAGTCTTTCTGGCAACGGTGGATGTTGTTCAGCCTGTCGTTTCCCTTCGTGTAGTCCCCTACATGTCTCCACTGGACTGTCCTGGTCCCTGGGTTTGCCAAAT
>JAODXP020000017.1:12968558-12971058 GCA_027497455.2 Sardinella longiceps
AGGGAGGCAATGCTGCTCTGGTGCCAAAAGCCTGCAGGCATTTTACAGTTTACCTTCTAGTTATTGGAGCGAGGCACGAGGAATCATGGTGTGTTGGCAGCCGGTGGTTTATTCCACAGGACGGCAACTGTGTGTGTATGTGTGTGTGTGTGTACTTGTGTGTGTGCAGTGGACACGTGTCGGCCAGTCTGTTTCTGTCATCAGTACCTATAGCGCTGGGTCCCTGCACACACTTGTGTCTGTCCTGCTGTGTGTGTGTGTGTGTGTGTGTGTGTGTGTGTCGTGTCTGTCCCGCTGGCCTTTCAGATTTTCCAGCGCTGTTGCTCATTGGTTGGGCTTGGCGTCAGCAGTTGGGATCGATGTGTGTGTGTGTGTGTGTGTGTGTGTGTGTGTGTGTGTGTGTGTGTGTGTGTGTGAGAGCTTGGTTGTTTGCTGTATGAAAAATAAGTGCTGTCGCAGCTGTGGAGCCTGGTGGTTTGTCCTTAAGACACAAGGCAGAGAGAGAGAGAGAGACGGCTCAATGACATTCTCATTACCTTCAGTAATATCCACTCAAACACCTCAGACTGATGAACACTTCACTTGACTTTCACTCCAGAGAGAAGCTGTCTAGAAATGTTGCTAATCAAGGCCTCTGGCTCCAGTGACTAATGATTTAAAGGAGCTGTGTGTAGGATTCTGGCCAAAATTGGTACTACAGTCATTTTCCAAAATATTTTGTTGATTTCAGCCGTCTCCATCTTTCAAAAGCATCTCCTATACATATCCTTGTTTTATTTCTGACCTTGTCATGATATTTTTCGGAAGCATAATGAGGTTTTGACAATGACACCCAATGGCACCTTCCGGGCAGCAGAGCCTAAGAAGCGCTACCTTAACCCTAACCTCCTCAAACGTTACCCTAACCCTAACTTGGAGTGGGTAGTGGCTTTAAGGCAGTGCTGCCTGGAAGGCACCATTGACCATTGGCAAAAAAGACTAAAAACTGTCCGCCCTGCAACCCTGTGTGAAATGGGTGAAATGGCTCTGCTCTATCCAGACTCGACTCCCAGTCTTAGCCCAAACTCAGCGGCCCTGATGCAGATGGATGAAGCTCCGCACTGCATTGTAGCCCAACGTGAGTGGGTGAAGTGGCTCTGCTCTCTCCAGACTAGAGTCCGATCCTTAGCCCGTACTCAGAGGCCCTGGTGCAGATGGATGAAGCTCGGCACTGCATAGTCCTATGTGGGTGAAGTGGCTCTGCTCTCTCTAGACTAGAGTCCGATCCTTAGCCCGTACTCAGAGGCCCTGGTGCAGATGGAGGGTCCCGGGGGAGTCGTGGGAAACGCTGCCGTGTGTGTTTACTCTTGGCTCTCTGCGGGCCTGCACGGAGTCGGGCACCGCAGTGATTTATAGACGCTCACGCCATCGCCCCTCTCCCTCACACACACACACACACACACACACACACACTCACACACACACACGCGGCATCGCCTCTCCCTATGAGGGGACCCACTTTAACATTCTGGGAAACACACACACACACACACACACACACACACACACACACACACACACACACACACACACACACACACACACACACGGCATCGCCTCTCCCTAAGAGGGACCCATCGGTTCCCCAGAGTGCAGTTAGCCAAGTGCAGCGTTTGCACTTTTACACTCTGGGAAGCACACACACACACACACACACACACACACACACACACACACACACACACACAGTTCAGAGAAGGAGGCAAAGCCTTGCATTTTATGGAGTGCAAATATGCAATTGCAACATGAAGTTGAAATTTGACTTTCACAAAGCAGGCTATCTCTGCACATCACGTCATATCAGTGAGGGGTAGGGAGTGTGGTGTGTGTGTGTGTGTGTGTGTGTGTGTGTGTGTGTGTGTGTGTGTGTGTGTGTGTGTGTGTGTGTGTGTGTGTGTGTGTGTGTGTGTGTGTGGCGGGTAGGGAGTAAGACACAGGGTAGAGGAGAGTAGGGAGTGTGTAGGGAGGGTTGTGTGTGTGTGTGTGTGTGTGTGTGTGTGTGTGTGGCGGGTAGGGAGTAAGACACAGGGTAGAGGAGAGTAGGGAGGGTTGTGTCGAAACAGAACTGGGCGGACGGTGGACTGGAGGTTGTGCAAGATGAAGTTTGACATTTGTGAGAAATGAATATAATCCAAGAACCACAGCTAATCTCTCAGGAATGTTTAAACCAAGACAGAGAGTGTCCTAGAGTCTCAAATGTGATGGATACACACACACACACACACACACACACACACACACACACACACTGATAAGCTAGAGAGACCACAGGCCTACACACTGTCAGATGAATCTATACAATCTAGACACTCTCTAACATGAACTAGAGCGATGATTACAGTAAAACCCAAGTGTTTAAAGTTAGTTATTATTAGTAGCATCATCTTTTATTGCTATCTTCGAACTATAGCACCTGGTGAGCAATTATTCCTATCCTCAGACCATAGCCACTATAGTGTTA
>JAODXP020000017.1:12983558-13031058 GCA_027497455.2 Sardinella longiceps
AGTTGGGAGACAATATCTGTTGATAATGACAAATGTGTTTAGATATGGAATATCTTCTTTTATAAAGAGTTTATAAAATAGAAACAGTGCAGTAAAGGGTTAATAACTACATTTAACAACAACAACAACAACAACAACAACAACAACAAAACAGTTGCTTTGTTTTGTTTTGTAGTAAGTAAAATTACACCCTACCCTCTCTCACTTCCTCTCAATTCTTCTTCTTCTTCTTCTTCTTCTTCCTTTTCCCCCTCCTCTTCTTTCTATTCTTCTTCTTCTTCTTCTTCTTCCTCTCTCTCCTCCTCTCTTCTCCCCATGCAGTTTGAGTGCTGTGGGGTGAACAGCCCTGAGGACTTTGAGGACAGCCTGTTCCGTGTTCTCCACCCCAACGACATGGTGCCCAGATCCTGCTGCCGGAGGATCACCCACCCAGGGGAGGAGCAGGAGTGCCTCATGGGGAGCATGGTGTTCCGCTACAACAAGGTCAGAACCGCCATAGAACCGCCCCTATAGAGTAATGTATGGATACTATTGGGTAGCATGGTGTTCCGCTACAACAAGGTCAGAACCGCCATAGAACCGCCCCTATAGAGTAATGTATGGATACTATTGGGTAGCATGGTGTTCCGCTACAACAAGGTCAGAACCGCCATAGAACCGCCCCTATAGAGTAATGTATGGATACTATTGGGTAGCATGGTGTTCCGCTACAACAAGGTCAGAACCGCCATAGAACCGCCCCTATAGAGTAATGTATGGATACTATTGGGTAGCATGGTCTTCCGCTACAACAAGGTCAGAACCGCCATAGAACCGCCCCTATAGAGTAATGTATGGATACTATTGGGTAGCATGGTGTTCCGCTACAACAAGGTCAGAACCGCCATAGAACCGCCCCTATAGAATAATGTATGGATACTATTGGGTAGCATGGTGTTCCGCTACAACAAGGTCAGAACCGCCATAGAACCGCCCCTATAGACTAATGTATGGATACTATTGGGTAGCATGGTGTTCCACTACAACAAGGTCAGAACCGCCATACTCTATGCCCCATATATGAAAACATGATGATCCTTAAGGTCAGACGCGCCCTACTGTATGCCCCATATATGAAAACATTATGATCCTTACCTGCCCCTAAAGGCAAAACAAGTGGCCAATGTATGGATACTATTGTGTAGCAAGGTGTTCCACTACAACAAGGTCAGATGCATCATACTCTATGCCATATATGAAAACATTATCATCTTTACCTGCCATACTACTATAGACTAATGTATGGATACTATTGGGTAGCATGGTGTTCCACTACAACAAGGTCAGAACCGCCATACTCTATGCCCCATATATGAAAACATGATGATCCTTAAGGTCAGACGCGCCATGCTGGACTTCCCATATGGTATAAGCCCATGGAAAACATTATGAGCCTTACATGCCCTAGAGTAATGTATGGGTCTTACCTTCCCCCAGAGCCATAGAGAGCTCTGCCTGCCCCTGTAGAGTAATGTAAGGATATTATTCGCCTTATTCCGCGAGTAAACATGGGGGCTGCCATGACCATTGTCATTCAACATCCGGTCTGGCAACGCATTGACTTTGCGTTGTGATATTTGGTGTTTTAACGGTCTAATATAAGTGGTCTTACTACGAAGTTGTGCTCACTATATCCATCAATAAAGTTAGAACAGTTCATCGCCAGATAAAAAATGATGTTTTCAGCAGTAAAAACAGTGTTTCCACGGCTACAATAAGGAGTTTTGTGATCGTGGTATTTCATGAAAATTACGTTGATTTGAATGAGAGGCAGCGTCTAATTGAAGTTCCAAGACAATCGGAGGGCAAACACAGAAGAAAAAAAGACAAAAAGGGGCGGGGCTGCATAAGGTGAATAGTAAACATAGGATCCTTACCTGTCCCTTCAGAACAACGTAAGGACTGTATGAGTCCCCATACATAATTCCAGTACAGTATATTACCCTACATGTTTTTAACCCAGTAAAACACTTTGGCCCAGTGAAGAGAGATTGTTCAGACATAATGACATGTTTGTCAGTAATGGAATGTTTTTCCACCGTGTTTTGAACAAGTGCCAGGTGACACAGGATATGATTCAGTCGTCCGCCGCTATGTAATTCAGAAACAAGAGGGTGTGACTTGAGTTATTATGTCAGGGTTTTTCCTGTTGGTGTGATGGATGAGTGAGAAGATGCATTGATCCAAGCAGACTGTCTCATACACACACACTCTCTGTCTTTCACACACTCTCACACACTCCAACACACTCTCTCTCACACACACTTGATGCTTCCCCACAGGGCTGCTACTCTGCGGTCGTGGACTACTTTGAGATGTACATCTATGTGGCCGGGGCCCTGGCCATTGTGGTGCTGACCATTGAGGTAAATAAATTTGAGATTATTATTTAGAACTTAAATAAAAATAAACTAAATAAAATATGTAACACCCATTTATTTCTCTCTGGCTGAGCTGAGAGAAATAGTAGCATTGTCCTGTGATCTGCCCAAAGGCCCATTGCCTCTTAGTGTCTTAGCTAACAGCGCCACCTACTGGGAAACTTTGGGACACTATGTTGTGATATCATGCCCTCTTGTGGTAACCTGTTGCAATTGCAACTCTCTCTGTTCTCAGTAGCACTGTTTGGTTTCTTATGTGGGATTGACTAATCATACAAAATAGATGATTTACTAAGTACCCATGATATGTCCAACATTTATTAATGTATAGCATTAACATTTAGTAATGAATAAGCAATTAATGGAAGGGGCAAATTGGGTACAAGAAAGAGTAACTACACTGTAGAAATTAAAGGACAGTCAAAGAACTTGTTAAGGTTCCTCACATTACTACACTGGTGGAACCCATCATGGAGCTTTCAGGAACCTTTTTGAAAAATACACTAGTTCTCAGAAAATCTTTTGAAGGTTGAAGTAAAGGTTCCTCATTTAGGTTCCACCTTTACAAGAGTAAAGAGGACCGTTTAGTCCTCACCCTGGATCCAGAATAGGCTGGTTGGTCAGTAGAGTAGAATCTGATTGTAAGCTCTGTGATGAGTGACTGACACTACTGCTCTGTGTGTTCACAGCTCTTTGCTATGGTGTTCGCCATGTGTCTCTTCAGAGGCATTCAGTAAAAACTGGACCGGGATTCGTGGAAGGACAATTTTTCAAAAGGGAAATGACCAGAAGCAAGTCCATATGAAAAAAAAAGAAACATTTGTATAAAGTTTTTTTTATTTCTCTTTTTTTTCCATTTTATATATGACAAATTGAGAGAAATTTCATTGGCTGAAAAACCTGTACTTCACAGCTGGACCGTTGAGGTACTCGTTAAGCAGAAATAAAATAACACTGAGATGCAAACGTAAGACAGAAACACATAAAACAGCGTCCCAGAATGCATCTTGACCCAAGATTGGAAGGTTCTAGAATTTGTGGTGGGGGAGGAAGTAAAGAAGCCTCCACAGAGGAAGAAATAGAAGAAGAAGAAAAAGAAAAAAGAAAAAGAAGAAGAGGACACTGCACTGACTTTGAATGAAGAATATTTATACTGATTAATGTTGACTAGTCTGTACAGAAATTTGATTTTCTTTTTTAATGTTTGACTGTCTACTTAAGGGGAAATCCAGTCAATCCACAGCCCTGTTCCTCAAGGCCACTTGGGGTGCTATTCTCTCAGGTGCCTAAGTCTAAAAAAGTGGACTTAAAGGAAAAGGCCGGCGTGAATCAACACATAGTCCTACTGTTTTATAGTGCCAAGCGCTATTGTTAACTACCTCAATCACTGGATTTCATGCAAGGCAGACTGAGATAGCGAAACGGCAGCTAACGTTAACAGAATGGGGCATTTCAAAATGAAAGCAAACCGATTAGGTTTAATTTTTAACATGCCTCATTCAGTTAGTGTTAGCTGCCGTTTCGCAAACTCGGTCTACGATGCACAAAATTTTATCATTGAGGTGGCTTTCAGTAGCGCTTAGCAGTATAAAACAGCAGGGCTAGGTGTTGATTCACGCCGGATTATACCTTTACGCACCTTGGTGAATACTGGCTTTAGTGCTGAAAAAGAACAAGTAAACTCTGACTGAATGGCAAACAGATAACTTAGGTTAACTGAATGGGGGGCATATAGTCTAATGAAAGTGAGTCTCTTTGCCCCATTGAGTTGCTCGTGTTCGCTTACGAGTCGTTAACTGATGTTATGTTGTATCACATTTCCTCATTCTGTTTCCCCATGAGCAGCAGCACTTGTGACCCAGAGCAACAGGGCTATGGATTGATTGGCACCACATGTCTCCTTTAAGCTACTCCCACACACTAACCACACACACGCCCCCAACCACTTCTTTCTCTCCAGCTGTGTCACCGTCACACACTTTCAATGCTGTACACTGATGTAAATTTGCTCTAGAAAACCACTTTCTACTTGTCTTTTGCGCCAAATGCTGAAATGTTTGTTATTTCTGTATGTGAGTGCGTGTGTGTGTGTGTATGCAAGTGTGTGTGTGTGTGTGTGTGTGTGTGTGTGTGTGTGTGTGTGTAGTGAGTGCTTGTGTGAGAGTTGAGAGAGAGAGAAACTGATTGTGTGCTGTGGCCTTTTCCATAAAACCCTCAAGCTTGAAAGCCAACTTAAGTTGCATTTTGTATTGTATTGTGACGTTCCTTGCAATAGTGATTGTATGTGATTCTAGCTGAGATGTTTGTGTATGCCTTTGTATTAGAATCTTTAAAAGTAAGGATGCCATTAAATGACTCTTCAATGTGCTCTGTGCGGTCCCTAACTTTCTATTTACTACACAACACACAAAAGCACATTTGATAATTGATTAATACTACATGTAATGTTATTTACACTACATCACGTTTCTTAGTTCATTGATTGTACATGTACTATTATTTTATCACATCTCCTGGTATTTATTTATGTTGGCTACACTGGTCTGTAATTAATTTTTTTTAAACACTTGTTATGTTGATCAAAATGCAAGTGGCTTTTTTTTTTTTTGTCATTTCAACAATACAAGACCGCTGTTGATGGGGCTGTAATTCTGCATCACAAATATTTCATCCTCGGAGGCGGCATAGCTCAGTGAGCTAGTGCGTCATACCGCATATCCAGGGACCCGGGTGCGATTCCGACCCAAGGTCATTTCCCGATCCATACCCTTCTCTCTCTCCCACTCATTTCCTGTCACACTCTCTACTGTCCTATCGAATTAAAGGCACAAAAGCCCTAAAAAATATCTAAAGAAACAAAACAAAACAAATATTTCAACCTCACATTCAGCATGGTCAAAGCTTTCAGAAACAGCTGGTTTGGTAGAGAAGTGAGGAGGGTGAACTATGACCCTTTTGGTCAGTCTGACTGTCTTCTCATGCACAGTATTTATTAACATTTTAAACTGGGCATGACGTGCTAATACTTCTCATGATTAATATTGATAAACACACACACACACACACACACACATGCAAACTGTGCATGATATAATTATCCTTCACATGATTAATATTGATAAACACACACACACACACACAAACTGTGCATGATATGATTATCCTTCACATGATTAATATTGATAAACACACACACACACACACACACATGTAAACTGTGCATGATATGATTATCCTTCACATGATTAATATTGTTAAGACACAAACACACATATAAATACATGTACACACACATACACACACACACGGAAACTGTGCATGATGTTATTATCCTTCTTATGATTTATATTGTTAAAACACAAATACACATACAGACTGTGAATGATGTGATTATCCTTCACATAATTAATATTGTTAAGACATACACACGCACACACACGTAACAACACCCATATACAGACTGTGAATGATGTAATTATCCTTCACATGATAAAAACTTAAAAGTACAAACACATACAGCATATCTCAAAAGTGAGTACACTACACCCCTCACATTTTTCCAAATATTCTGTCATAATATTTCATGGGACAGCACTACAGAAATGGAACTGACACAGGTAAAAGTAGCAATTGTACAGCTTGTAAAGCAGTATAATTATATTGTCCTCAGAAAGTAGCTCAAAGACAAAAGTGAATACACCTCACTATAAATTCTTCAGTACAGTAATTTCCCGCATATAAGCCGCATTGTGTATAAGCCGCAGGACAGTGTTTTATCCAAGTTAAAAAAAACAAAACCATATTAACACCATATCAACTGCCCCCCTGTTTTAACCTCATAGCGGAAGAAACTTTGCAAAATCAATGTATAAGCCACGGTTAATAATCGGGAAATTATGGTAAGTCACTGTTCATCTTGGAGTTGTGTTTAGAGTCATTATCATGCTTTAAAACGACAGCGCCCCAGGGCTAGCAGCAGCACTCATGCAGCCTTGGGTTAGCTGTGATGCTACCACCACCACTATTAAACTAAATTTTGCTCTGCAACAGATATAATTTTTTTTTAACATTTGCTACATTTCTTTGGCTAACTGGAGATTTAAAAAAACACTGATTTTAATACTAACTCTAGTTTTTACCCTGCCGATTTAACTTGATCTATTTCAACCTGCGGCTTTATCCAAAAGTTGCGTTTTGTTCTGATATCATATTATTTATCATATCATAAAAAAAAAATGACACAGTAAATTCGAGCTTTGCTCCAGAGTGACCTTTCATCTATTTGAACCTGCGGCCAAATCCCAAAAGATGACCTTTGACCTCTGAAGATGTGATTTGCTGTGCACCATGTCCAGTGACTGGCTTGACCTTTGACCTTTGATGGCACGATGGCCCAGTCCAAAAGCTATCCTCTGCTGTCCAACATGTGCTGACCCATCCTGTGGCTGGGTTTACCTCTGACCTTTGATGACCCGGCTGCCCTCTGCTGTTGTCCATGTGCTGACTCGTCCTGTCCCATGGCTGCCTGAACTGCTGCAGTTCCTCACACACACACATACACACACACATACACACACACACACACACACACACACACACACACACACACACACACACACACACACACATGTGCTGTGCTGACCCATCCTGTCCCATGGCTGCCTGTGCCGCTGCAGTTCCACACACACACACACACACACACACACACACACACACGTGCTGTGCTGACCCGTCCTGGGGCTGCCTGTGCCGCTGCAGTCCTTCTCCATACCGGGCACTCATCTCACTTACAACAGCGCCCTCTAGGTGTAGTCCCAGTCTGGGAGTCCAGCACAAGGGCGCTGTCACACTGTCTGTCCTGCTGCTGGGACAGAGACCTGAGGGAGGAGGAGGGAGAAGGACACCCACTCAATCCATGAGTGTTTCTCAAAGTCGAGGAAGCATGCTTGGAAGGCTGCTTTTTCGAGCCTTCCACGTCATTGTCAGTCGCCAAGTACTGTTCCAAAGTCAAGCATCCTTCGAAATTCTAGCGAGGACAGAGGACTTTGTTCACAGATTTTTCAAGGATGCACTGATGGATCCTCGTTTTTGAAGTGCACAGCTTCCAAGGCTAGTGTGCTACCTAGGAAGCATTCTCGACTTTGAGAAACACTCCATATGTCTTCCCTAACCCATAAACCATGAACCCTTAACTTAAGACAAACAGCCAATCACAATGTCTAGTCTCACCTGGCCAGTTGAGTCATAGCTTCCTCCACATTGTGTCCACTTTTGGCACTGCACTCAAAGAACTCTGCCTGATACCGCTGTACACACACACACACACACAGACACAAACATGCACACACACTCAAATACACTGTCAAATACACTGCCATATTAACATTCATCATTGTGTGTGTGTGTGTCTGTGTGTGTGTGTGTGTGAGTGTTTGTGTGGTACCTCACCTCTGCTATTTTCTGTCCCTCTGTCACGGGTACTTGTCTCCCCTCCCTCTCTGTCATATCAGACTTGTTCCCCAGCAGCATCAACACAGCACCCTCTGCAACCCTTTCCTGACACACACACACACACACACACACACACACACACACACACACACACACACACACACACACACACAATATACAGTTTCAAAGACTTTCCAAAAATGAAGAGGCAATTCTCTTTTAGCATGAATAAATAAAAGTGATCCTTGGTTCTCTCCTTAAAGCCATCCAGTCTCTTCTGTCCTTGAGACCTGCAGCTGTGACTGACCTGCACTTGGTCCAGCCAGGCCGTGAGGGAGGTCAGGGAGGCGGAGTTTGTGATGTCATACACAGCCAGGATTCCGTCTGCCTTGCGGTAGTACTGCTGTGTGATGCTGTGGAACCTAGTGGGCGCAAAACACACCAAATGACACACACACACACACACACACACACACACACACACACACACACACACACACACCTTCGACACCTTCAACTTTGTTTCATTTTTGTGTCACAACTGTACTGCATGTCCACAGTCAACTGCCAATCAAGGGTGATATAGTTTAAAGTGAACTCCAAGCAAACATGTAAAACATGTTCATAAAAGGTAAAATATGACTATAGATACCTTAGTCATAGTCATATAGTTATATCTTATAGTAGTAGTAGTAGTATAGGCCTATATCTGTGTGGTAGCTAATGCTAGTTAGCAGTGATGGAGCAGTTGACCCCTGACCTTTCCTGCCCTGCAGTGTCCCACAGCTGAAGAGCGATGGAGGTAGACTCCAGCTGTATCGTCTTCACCTGGAAATCAATACCTGATGAATAAAAAACATTAATACAGGAGTTCAGCATTACTGAGTATCGACATTCGACACAGCAATTAGCCTAGCAGCAACACTGGTGTGGAGTCTCCACTCCATACTGTACCTACAATGGATCTGATTGGTTAAGAGAGGGACATACTGTACCTACAGTCGATCTGATTGGTTAAGAGAGGGACATACTGTATTAACTACAGTTGGGCTGTTGGTTTGGACGGAGACATACTGTATCTACAGGGGAGCTGATTGGTTAAGACAGGGACATATTATACCTACAGAGGATCTGGTTGGTTAAGAGAGGGACATACTGTACCTACAGTGGATCTGATTGGTTAAGACAGAGACATACTGTACCTACAGTGGATCTGATTGGTTAAGACAGAGACATACTGTACCTACAGTGGAGCTGATTAGTTAAGACAGAGACATACTGTACCTACAGTGGAGCTGATTGGTTAAGATAGAGACATAGTGTACCTACAGTGGATCTGATTGGTTAGGGTGGAGACATACAGTAGCTACAGTGGATCTGATTGGTCAAGACAGAGACATACTGTACCCACAGTGGATCTGATTGGTTAGGGTGGAGACATACTGTACCTACAGTGGATCTGATTGGTTAAGACAGAGACATAGACATACTGTACAGACAGTGACATACTGTAAGACAGAGACATACTGTAAGACAGAGACATACTGTACCTACAGTGGAGCTGATTGGTTAAGACAGAGACATACTGTACCTACAGTGGAGCTGAGGTTGTTGGGGAAGCTGCCCTGGCAGTACTGGTGGATGAAGGAGCTCTTGCCCACCCCAGAGCTCCCCAGGAAGACCACCTTAAACCCCCGCTGGGGACGCCCTACACTGGGGCCCAAGGAGGGAGGCTGGGACTGGGGGGGGGGGATAAAGAGTAGATGAAGTCATGTAAAGGGCAATTCAGACTGAAGATCCGCGACGAGACGAAACGGTTTTAGAACGGAGTTGCGGCGGTGTGAATGAATCGTTGCAGGTTGTTGCAGGCAGTTGCAAGCCGTCGCAAAAGATTTAACATGTCAAATCGCAGTTTCAGAGTTTTAGAACGTCCAGGTTTATAGAACGTCGCAGCCCGTCTTGTCGCGGATCTTTGGTCTGGAGCTACCTTAAGGTGTGCTTAATTCACACGGCTGACAAAGACTCACATTAGTGTGGCAGGGCATGTGATTTGGTGAGGTTCCATCACTGACCTCAAAAAAGGAACTTCGACAAATCATCTCGTGCATGTTTTTTAGTGTGAGAAAATGTGTGTCATGTAACCATCCAGTGTTGGAGTATTGCAAGTATTGCAAGTAGAAGTAGCCTATTTTTAAAACTGCTACTCAAGTAGGCTACTGAAAGTACAGCAAAGGTAGAAGTACTGTGTATATTAAAGCAGTCAAAAGCTTGAATATCATATTGTTTTACATTTATTTAGCTGAACGGAGGCACAGTAGACACTTAATTTGATACGAATAGTCTTTTTGGCCAACAAAGGAAAACATGGACTCTAAGTGGGGCCAGGGATGGTCACCTCCATTACCCTCACTACAATCATTCGAAGTTAAAGAACTTGGTGTTTTTCTTCCATCTCGAAATGGAGCAGTAGACTGACCCATGCTAAGCACAGCGAAAGGCTCAGGGAAAGAATGAGGTCTCTTTATATACCACTTGATCGCTTGAAACCCCCAATAATGATAATGAAAACCTGGTGACAGCCATCTATTGGTTGTATGATTTGTAATGTTTTTTTTTTTTTTTTAAATAAAAGTAACGAGTAACTATTCAGCACATCAAAAATGTATCGGAGTAGAAGTTTTAAATTCATCAAAAACATGTTGTGAAGTAAAAGTGGAAGGAGAAAAAAAATAATACTCCAGTAAAGTACAGATACTGCATTTTAGTACTTAGTAGACTTAGTAAGTAGTAGGCTACTTAAGTGGTTCTACTTTGTTACGACACATCTCTGCTTTTAAATGCTGTTGTTTTTTTTAAAGAACCACAGGGCAAATAATGGGTACACACATGCACACACACACACACACACACACACACACACACACACACACACACACAGACACACACAAAGAACCACAGGACATCTAATGTGTACACACATGCACACACACACACACACACACACACACACACACACACACAGAACCACAGGACATCTAATGTGTACACACCAGCACACGCACACACACGCCTCTTTATACACTGTAGACATATGCGAAGCACACACAGAGACTCTCTCATGCTGAATGTCAGATAACACACACAAACAGAGAGACACACACATACTGTACTGTAAATCATATATCAGATGTGTGTGCAAGCACACACACACACACACACACACACACACACACACACACACACACACACACACACACACACACACACACACAGACCATATTATACAGTAAATGTAACATTTTCAGTTTTAGAGCTTCAGGCTTCATGTACCTCTCCATTGTCTGAATGTCCGTCAGCAATTCCTGTCCTGTCATTGGCTGTGGCTCTAGTATCTCCCGCCTCTGCTAGACGGCCTACAAAGCTGTCAGCCCCTTCATTGGTCGAGCTCCCTTGCCTTAAATGATTGACAAGGTTATGTGTCAGTCCATACCCATTTAAAATCTAAGAATAATCATCTTTAAAGTAGATGTGAAACAATGTAATTTTTATAGGTTTGGTAAGTTTGTTGTAAAATTTGTTCAGATGTTTTTGGAAAAAATCTACCAATTAAAAACTGCTCATTTAATCATTTAAGTCTACAATAAAGTTGTCTTTTATTTTGGCTCGCCGCCATATTGTTTTTGCATCAGCAATGACATCACTGGGTTGGTTGTTGACAGTCGGCACAGAACGCAAACTGTAAACAGTAATTTCTTGGTTTAAAATTGAGAAGGTAAAAAAATGAATCACTGTTAATGGTAAACACTAAAACCTACAGAATATTCAAGACAGTAATTTGAGCTGCTGCCAGTTGCTTCACTTGTAACTAGTTGATGGCGTCGCCTTTGTAAAAAATTTACTTTTCAGCATGTGGCCCTTCAAATCAAACGTCTTGGTCACCCCTTGTGTAATGGAAGTGTTCTAATCAAGGAACCTTTGAATGGCCATGTGTGCTGTGGCCCCTTGAGTACCTTGAGTTGAAATGGCCATGTGTGCTAAGACCCAGGGGGTCAGGATTTGGCTGATTAGCTTTGCCAATTAGCATTGCACTTCCTCGTCGCCATTTTCCAGAAATGACATCATATCCGACTCCTGACATATGCTGATTGGTTAATGCTACACTTTCAGCTCATGCTAACGAGCTCCCTGTGCACGTCAGGTGTGTGCCGCCCTCATCTCCATTAGTAACATGGGCCCTCATTGGCCTAATGAAATGAGTCGAAGTGAGCTCCATGAACGCCATCTTGACAACTGAAAATTTTGTTCAATTTTGGATGAATTTCTCTAGCCTAGCATTCCACATTGGAATGAATGGGAGGCGGGACTTGGTATGTTTCTCCAGGTTTATTAATACCTCCATGGCTAAGACTCCTGCACAGGCAGCAGGTGAGAGAGGGGAAATGAAGAGTTCAGATGCAAAACCCCCTAAACACCATTTTTGTGAAAACTGAGTATTGTGTGAATCCTGTATAAATCTAGAATACTGTATGTAAATGAAATGTTTTTTTGTGGAAAAATAAAATAAAACCTGCTCCCCGCCGTGTCTAAAATATCAGTTTGAAATCAAAACACTCTAAACGCCTGATAAAAAAAATGGCCTTTTTCTCAAAAAGTGGTCAAGTGGAGTTAAGGGGTTTTGCATCTGAACTCTTCAAATATAGAATAGAACAGAACACACACCTAGAGGCTCTGACTCCTGGCAGCAGATAGTCACCTATAACTGAACCCTTCTTCTCCAGCGGCCGCCTCTCCACACCGCACCTCTGAGCACAGCCACGGGACAGACACAGGGAGGAGGGGGAGAGAGAAGAGGAAAAAAAGAGAGCAAGGAGAGAGGAGGAGAAAGAGAGGGAGGGAAAGGGAGATAGAGAGAAAGAGAGAGAGAGAGAGAGAGAAGGGAAATGTCGGTGAATGTTGTTTATTATTTTTCATTTATGAAATTATGTTTTTAATTAGCTTAATCAAACCAATTAGAGGATTACTAGAGCATGTGTGTGTGTGTGTGTGTGTGTGTGTGTGTGTGTGTGTGTGGCACTCCAGTGCAGAACAGAAAAGCAAACATAATACACCTTCAAGAAATGTTTTATTTCTGGATTGAAATAAAGGATTTATGTGTTTTCATTTGTTCATGACTAATTGTTTGTAAAAGCACTCAATCTAGTGCATTACACGTTTCTCTGAACAAATCCCCAGCAGAATCTTCTACTTTTAAACAATCCATTCGACAAAGAAAAAATGAACACAGAACTGCCTGTCGGAGTGTGAAAAACCCCACCCCTTCAGACACAGCATACAGAAACACACACATGCCCTGTTCCTATGGACATAATAGGGGCTACTACAGTAACAGTCTATTCAACACACACACAGCAGACTACAGGACTTGTAGAAAAGACTTTGGACACGTGTGTGAAACGGCTCTGGGCCAAAAGGTAGAGCTCAGGCTCAGGGAAGACTACTGGGCACTAAGATGGGTCGGTATTCTCCCATGAGCTTAAAGGTATTATCCGGAGTGAATCAACACGTAGCCCTCCCTGCTGTTTTATAGTGCTAAGCACTATTGATAGCCACCTCAATTATCGAATTTCGCGCAACATAGACCGAGTTTGCAAAACGGCAGCTAACATTAACAGAATGGGGCATGTCAATACAAAACCTAATCGATGTGGTTTCGTTTTAACATGCCCCATTCTGTTACCGTTTTCTCTATCTCAGTTTGTGTTGTACGAAATTCAGTCATTGAGGTGGCTATCAATAGCACTTGAGCACTATAAAACAGCAGGGCTACGTGTTGATTCACTCCGGACATTCCTTTAAGCCCAGAAAAGTGCTTATATTAGCTCCATGCATTTCAGCGGCACTATTTTGGGCTTAAGCACCTGGAAGCATACCTCCCTACGGGCTTTTCAAAGCGCTGTCACATTAGCAGACCTGATCACAGGCTTATATCAGAGAAACATCATCATCATCATCATAATAATCATCATCACAGACTTCTTTGATCTTTGAAATGAGCTGATTTGTAATTAATTAACAAACGATGTAACCATGAGGTATGCAGACAGAGAAAAACCCTTCTCCAGAACACGACATCCAAAAACATGACACTGGTAGGAATGTGCTACTATTACACAAACATACATTCATACATTCATACATTTCTTAACTTCACTGTCGGCTGAGATGAAAAAAAAACAAAGTCCCAAAACCAGTCTCGAAGAGGGGAGACACAGCGTGAGAATGTGAGGTCCAAAACATTCTCCCAGTTTCGGGCCTAAGCGGCTAGCCTGTGCCCTTCCCCTCAGAACAAGCGATCGGTCAGAAGGGCTGGATAGACCACGCCCCATGGGGAGGCGGGCTGTCAGAGGGGCTGAATAGACCACGCCCACGGGGAGGTGGCCTGTCAGAGGGGCTTGATAGACCACGCCCAGGGGGAGGTGGCCCGTCTCAGCGGGGCTGGATAGACCACGCCCATGGGGAGGCGGCCTGTCAGAGGGGCTGAAGAGACCACGCCCACGGGGAGGTGGCCTGAGCACAGGTGTATTGTGGGAAGGGGATGTGTGGCAGGAAGGAAGGCTCATGACTAACCCTCTTCTGAGACTGATGGGCGTCCTTCTCATCCCGCAGACGCTTGTTCATATCCCTAGAGAGAGAGAGAGGGAGAGAGAGAGAGAGAGGGAGAGGAGAGGGAGGGAGGGAGAGAGAGAGAGAGAGAGAGAGAGAGAGAGAGAGAGAGATAGAGAAAAGGAGAGAGAGAGAGAGAGGCAGGAGGGAGGGAGGAAGTGAAGACACATAATTAAATACATCTGAGTATATCTACATGGTAGAGGTCAAGGTGTTGTTTGTGTCAGGGCTGCACCATGCGCCTAGTCTCCGTAGCAACAGGTTATCCAGGTGAGGCGTACCTGAGCAGGTCCAGCTGCCTCACGAGACTCTCCCGCTCCCTCTGCATGTTCCGGGACACCTTCTGCACCGCCCTGGGACACATGGGGGACAAGGGATAAAGACACAGACAGTTAAAGGCAATTCAGACTTAAGATCCGCGACGAGACGAAACGGTTTCAGAACGGAGTTGCGGCGGTGTGAATGAATCGTTGCAGGTTGCTGCAGGCAGTTGCAAGCCGTCGCAAAAGATTTAACATGTCAAATCGCAGTTTCCGAGTTTTAGAACGTCCAGGTTTATAGAACGTCACAGCTCGTCTCGTCGTGGACATTATATCTCAATGACGACATGTGTGGTGCTGCAGGTGATGGCACCACTAATGTACAGTATATGGCTTTGCCAGTGTGCAGGTGGTTGAATGTCTTGCATTTGTGTGTGTATAAACACTGAACAAAGCTGCCGAGCCTACGGTTAGGTGTATGGCGAAAAGGCGGTAGGAGTGGGACATGCCGAGTGCTCTTTACTAAACGGTCCCTAAGATTAGGTGAGAGCTTAAAAACCATCCTCGGCTCGACCATCACCTTTAACCCCTCACCTCTCTCTGCCCTGTGTGTGCTGGTTGATGCTGGTCTGTAGTAGTGCTGTCTGCAGCTGGTCTCTGCTGGTGTAACCTTTAACCCCTCACCTCTCTCACCCCTGCTGGTGTGACCTTTCACCTCTAACTCCTCACCTCTCTCTGCCCTGTGTGTGCTGGTTGATGCTGGTCTGTAGTAGTCCTATCTGTAGTAGTGCTGTCTGCAGCTGGTGTGACCTTTAACCCTTGACCTTTAACCCCTCACCTCTCTCTGCCCTGTGTGTGCTGGTTGATGCTGGTCTGTAGTAGTCCTATCTGTAGTAGTGCTGTCTGCAGCTGGTCTCTGCTGGTGTGACCTTTAACCTTTAACCCCTCACCTCTCTCTGCCCTGTGTGTGCTGGTTGATGCTGGTCTGCAGTAGTCCTATCTGTAGTAGTGCTGTCTGCAGCTGGTTTCTGATGGTGTGACCTTTCACCTCTAACTCCTCACCTCTCTCTGCCTTGCTGGTGTAACCTTTAACCCCTCACCTCTCTCACCCCTGCTGGTGTGACCCTTGACCTTTAACCCCTCACCTCTCTCTGCCCTGTGTGTGCTGGTTGATGCTGGTCTGTAGTAGTCCTATCTGTAGTAGTGCTGTCTGGAGCTCGTCTCTGCTGGTGTCCAGTTGCTGCTGGAGCTGCTGGTTGAGGCTCTGCAGACGCTGGTTCTGCTCACGGGTGGCAGACTGCTCCGCACGCAGACTAGATATCCTACTCTCCAACTGACACATGGGGGAGAGGGGGAGGGAGAGAGAGAGGGGGGGGGGAGGATGAAAGGAGACAGAAAAGAATTTTTGTGAGAATTGTTTGTAAAATGTTTAGTGAATGTGTGTGTATATTGTGTACGTGTGTGTGTGTATATTGTGTGAATGTGTGTGTATATTGTGTACGTGTGTGTGTATATTGTGTGAATGTGTGTGTATATTGTGTACAGTATGTGTTTGTATACGCGTACCTCTTTCTGTTTGGTGAGGGTGAATTCCAGTTCCTGTTCACGCATCGCCAGCTCCTCTTGCAGCTGCTCACTTTTGTTCACGGGCTTCACGCTCTCCTTCATCATCAACACACTCATTATCATCATCATCATCATCATCATCATCACCATCATCATCATCATCAGCAGCAGCAACAGCATCCATAAGACCTTCACTATCTCTCTTGTCTTTCATCATTGTCATCATCATTCTTCATAATGAACGTCACTGTCTTTATTATATGTTCTTCATCATTAAAACAATCATCACCACCATTCAAAATGTCCGTCATTATTACCGCTATGTTCTTCATCATCAAAACAATCATCATCCTCATCGTCATCGTTCACAATGCCCCTCACTACCTCTCTTGTCCTTCATCACAACTTATTCATCAATCCATCTTAGGCTCTTTGTCCTACATTCTGCCTCCTTAAATTCATCCTGATATAAAGTTCACAGAATTAGCACTGCTTTGTAAGTGTGAGTGTGTGTGTGTGTGTGTGTGTGAGTACCTGAGCTATTCGCTTCTCTCTCTCCTCTTTGAGTTGGCTCTCCATGTCCTCATAGATAGACCGCACCTCACGGTCATGTTCGTGCTCCCTCCTAACACACCACACACACACACACACACACACACACACACACACACACACACACACACGACCAGTATGGTTGTAACACAAAAATCTTTCTATTAAGACTGTAGCAAGATCCTACAGTCCTTTCTAAATGGCATCATGTAGTGTAGTTTGATAATCTGGTATTTTGACCAAAGGAATAAGTTGGGGTCCTGATGATGTAGCGGGGCTGACCTGCGCAGTGCCTGCTCCAAACTGTCTCTCTCCTTGAGGGAGTCCTGCAGGTGGGCTACAGTCTGGGACAGAACCTCCTCCAGCAGCCTCAGCAGCTCGGGCCTCTCCCTGTGCAGCTCACACCACAGCGAGCCCAGCTCCCACTGACTAACACACACACACACACACACACACACACACACACACGCACATGCACACACATGCACAAATATGCACACACATAAGGGGTTGGAATTGATAGAATATTATCATATATGTTGATGTACATACAGTACATACTTGCACAAGGCAAGTATACATACACACACACACACACACACACACACACACACACACTCACTTTGGATCGGCCCCCAGCTCAGCCAGCGTCTGTGTGAATCTCACACACACACACACACACACACACACACACACACACACACACACACACACACACACACACACTCACTCTGAATCGGCCCCCAGCTCAGCCAGTGTCTGTGTGAATCTCAGCTCTCCTGGGTGCACCACACGCTCAGGTTCTGCACACACTGCCTCTGCAGCTCCGCCACTCACCATCTCTTGCTCTCCAACAAGCTCTCCTATGTGTGTGTGCGTGTGTGTGTGTGTGTGTGTGTGTGTGTGTGTGTGTGTGTGTGTGTGTGTGTGATTGTGTGTGTACATGAGAGTGTGTGTGTGTGTGTGTGTGTGTGTGTGTGTGTGTGTGTGTGTGTGTGTGTGTGTGTGTGTGTATGTGTATGTATTTGTGAAAGAGTGAGTTAGAATGTGTATGTGTGAAAGAGTGTGTGTGTGTGTGTGTATGATTATGAGTGTGTGTGTGTGTGTGTGTGTGTGTGTGTGTGTGTGTGTGTGTTAGGAAGTAAGGGAAGAGAGGGAGGAGGGGACAGGAAGGAAGATGTGTGAATATGTTGGGAAGAATGCGCTCAGTTGTACGTCACACATTTGTTCCCATCATTTACCCCTCTGGAAACAAGCAGCATTGTACCAATAAACATTACATAAGCCGGTGTGGAGCTCCACGGCAGTGTGGCCATACTGTAGACATAATATAGAGAATACTATAATATACTATAAGATACTATAATATAAAGAATACTATAATATACTATAAGATACTATAATATAATATAGAGAATACTATAATATAATATATATAATATATGTGTAAATCTATGAGTGTGTACTCAGCTTACCTAAGCGGTGTTGAACTACATGGGAATGTGGCCATAGACATTTTATAGAATACTATATGTGTAAATCTATGAGTGGACCAACCCTATCTAAGCCGGTGTGGAATTGCATAGACATTATATAGGGAACCGAAGTCACGCTAACTTCCGGATTAGCATACTGTATGGGTCCATCGAGCTGAGAGTGACAAATAAACGTGACTTTTTGGTCCACATTGATTTATAACTTGAGTCACACATATGTTGCATGTGAATTTAAATGATAACCATTCATGCCAATCAAGACTATGTTTGTTGTTTTATGTAACGTAACTTTTGAAGTACGTCTACAATCTATTTATTTTTTTACGTTTGTGAAGCTCAAAAACATTATAAACATTATATGTGAAACCCACGACGCATACTAAAGTGGACCAGAAGTTATATGTATCTGTTCATTCATTTTAATAGGCTCGATAGGACCGTAGGCTAATGCGGAAGAGGGCGTGGCTTCGGCTCCCTATAGAGTACTATATCTATGTGTAAATGTATGAGTGTGTGCAGTGCACTGCCCAGCCTACCTAAGCCGGTGTGGAACTCCATGGGCGTGAGGAATCCGTTGCTGTCCCTGTCCAGACTCTCAAACACAGACTCCAGCTGCTCCGGAGACAACGGCAACTCTCCTTGCAAGCGCTGTGAGGAGAAGAGAGAGAGGCAATAAAACTCCCTAGCTTGAATTGAATTTTGAAAGAGAGAGAGAGAGGGAACAAGAGATGACAGTTGGACACACAAAAGACTAGCATGTCTGGGCATGCAGTGTTTGCCTTTTAAAAAAGCCCACGCTCGCTGCCCATCCTGAGTTTCAGGGACGTGTTACAATAGACTAAAGAATTTCAGAATTTCAGAATTTCAAAAGCAGTCAGACAACGTTAAAGAAAAGAAAGCTCCTGCACACTGTTCACATTTGCAAGGTTTACTGCGACGTTTCGGTCTACTGACCTTCTCAAGCAATTCAACCCAACCCAAAAGGTTGAATTGCTTGAAGAAGGTCAGTAGACCGAAACGACCGCAGCAAACCTTGCAAATGTGAACAGTGTGCGGGAGCTTTCTTTTCTTTAACGTTGGTGACCCATGGGTTCCACTCCGACGCACCTGACAAAAGGAGGTGTGCAAGAATTCTACATTAACAAAAGCAGTCAGACAAAAAGCTGCTTACAACAATTCAGTGTTCAACATTACCAAGGCCACCGCAGATACAGTAGCTGCAGCCAGGTACAGTAAGGTGCAGAGATAGATGCAAAGAGTGCAAAGGGCAAAGTTCAGAGGTGAGAGTGCTGGAACCTACCACCCAGTCAACTACAACTAACTAGCCCACAGCACGGGAGCGGAACGTTCTAACCACTGAGCTGAAAAGCCCAGGCTTCCAACTCGGCGGTTAGAAGCGTTCTTGAAGGACAGGGTTGTGAGGATTTACACCAAAGTCCTTCTAAGGCAAGTCCCATCACTCGGCCGCCATATTGGACACGCCTTCAGGCAGCTATTTGGGCTTAAAAAGACCAGACCCTCCAAAATGAATGGGGAAATATCCATAAGTACAGATTGGCTGGTCGTATGGACTTAAAAAGTATATGGTGTGAATCCTCGTTTAAATCTGAGTTGAACAGTACCAAAATCTACCAGACAGATGTTAAAACAAAGCTAAAAAAAGACGTTATTTAAAACGGCAATTTGCTTACTGCGGTGACAATTGCGGCGTGGCTATCACCATAGTGACGGAGGTAGTAAACAAAAAAGCTAACCGTCAGTCATACAGCGTTCAGCAATGCAATTGGCTATTTCCACCATAAGGCAGGACTTCCATTTTCTCTACTCCGCCATCTTTGCGTTACGAACGGCCGTAGTGCATTTCAATGGGAGGACTTCTGAAGTGATTTGTCTCCTCCTATATAAGTGTCTCTGTTTACACATACTGCTGCTAGCTGGCCCGGGCCAGTCTCTGCTGTGCTCACCTGCATGTCCCGTTTGGTGATGAAGCCTTTCCCCTCCTTGTCACACAGCTCAAACAGCTCCTTGGCCTTGTCCATGCTCTGCTGTTGCTGCTGCTGGTGTGTGCCTGCACTCAGGGCCTCCTGGCCACTAGGGGGCGACAAGCCTGCCCCTCGGCCCATACTGCTACCACTGGTGGGGGTGCTGCTGGTGCTGCCACCTCTCCGACGGCCCCCCCGCACACTGGGGCTGCGGACAGGGCTGGGACTGGACACCCCACTGCCCTCCCCCTCCAGGACTACCCCATCCCCCAGCCACGCCGACATCACTGAAGGGGGAGGGGGGAGAGAGTTTGGATGGAGGGTTGGAAAGGAGTGGGATTATAAGAAGTAAACATAATTAAATAAATAAAAAAACACTGATCCGATAGCCAGGTCAACAACATGACCTTCAGAGTCAAATGGACCAGAATCCGGCTCAGAAAATACAGTGCAATGAGGCACCTCTCTACCTAAGTGTTCCTGTCTAAAGCACATAATACATAAGCTGTTCTAGTGATCGGCTATCCTATCCAAAATGACCAACAGCAGCTTTGCAAACACATGCAAATGGACCTTCTGAGAGTAGGCTAATGGGTTGAAAGTCAATTGAGCCTTAAGGGAGGGGCCAGCAGTAAGACCTGCAAAACAGGCCCTGGGAGTCAGTTCTACTTTGGTTAGTTCTAGTTAGTTCTACTTACAGTTTCTACCTCTCGGTTTGTTTTCTAGTGTACGCTGAACATCAAAACTATGTTGTGTTGGCTAAATTTATTTTCAGCTTGTGCGCCTTACTTATAGGAGTGCATATCATGAGTGCTTGTGCGTGTGTGTGTGTGTGTGTGTGTGTGTGTGTGTGTGTGTGTGTGTGAGTGCAAGCCTTTTATTATGATGGTTTGTGTGCATTATAGCTTGAGCTAATTCTCCATGTCAGTACAAGCCACAGACACATACTCAGCTCCCATGTACAAGCTTGGCTTGGCCAGAAATGGTTGATGTTCTCTGACGGGTCTAAAGTATTATTGCTTCAGCTAATACATCACTATTATACAAATGAGTTACAGATCATGTCTTTCCGTCACATCAGCAGAACTCATCTTACTAACAGACATTTTTCTCGAAATAAATGACAACTAAGGGAGAGAGAGAGAGAGAGAGTTGCCTGACAACCAGAATTTTAAGTAAACATAGTTTAAGTAAACAACACCCAGTGTTTATGCTAACAGAGGTATACTGTATGTTTAAGCTTCTACACTTATGACTGCCAAACATTTCACCCAGGATAAAAGATAAGGAGGTAGGATAGAATTTTTGAATTCCTCTCATAGCTACCACAGTATTTGCCCCTGGGGAATGCAGTCCAGATCTGATGTTAGCAACAGACCCGTGGCTTAGGGCCTGGTATGGGGGCGGTCGGACTGATGGAAGTCAGGCACACTGTCATAATGTCTTAATCAAACAGCTCTGGTGTTTGCCAACAATTAAGCCTGCGGGGTTTGGTGTTCCGCAGACGCTTTTAAAGGATGTTTAACAAGTTTCACCCAAATTGGGATAAGGATGCTTCCAGTAACCATGTTTGCTATCTGTGTGTGTGTGTGTGTGTGTGTGTGTGTGTGTGTATGTCAGGTGTCAAGTTGGCTGACGTTCCACCCTTATCAAACAAATGTTAACCACATACAGATACTGTATAACCTCAAGTCAGGTGACTTTTCTAGAGCACACAGTTCACATGGTCATTTCAGGCCTATTAGCACAGTCAACCCCTTCACTACGCACATAAAAATACACACACACACACACTTTCTCTTCAGGACTCACATAAACATAACAATACAAGAGTTGAAGAGAAAGGTAATTGACAGCAGTTAACTCAATGGAAATACAGCAATTCATTAAATACCTTTCCTTTTACACGTTGGTCATTAATAAACCATCACTAGTATAGGAGGAAGAGAATGTTCAACCATGTTTTCTGTGTGTCTCACTCTCACCCCACATTTTTTAAGTGGTGAACTTGTATGACAGTTATGACATAACAAACTTTATTTATGCAAAAACAGAGGAACAAACAAACTAGTCTGGTAAGTAAGTCACTCACACAGCGTGCTTCAGAGACCCGGAGGAACACTCCGATCAGATGTCACACTCCGTCTGCCAAGTCAGTATGGAGTCACTCACGATCTTCGCCTGAACACCAACCTGAGCGACACACAAAAGAGTGCTGGGAAGTCAACAAAAACAGCTGTGATGATACTGGGTGAAGAATAGCAGGTAAATGCTGACGGCCAGAAATGACGTTGAAATCTCGCTGTTATATTGGTTACCTAGTAACAATGCCAAACGACGTATTAATATAGGACTATAAACGACCTGAAAACATTTTTAAGACTTTTAAAAATTAATACATAAATTGGGGGGTGGACACCCCCCAAAATCCCCTCTCTACGTTTGTTTTTTATTCGATTTTGTAACTGCAACAGTACCCGCAAGATTCTGTGAGAACATACAGTAAACGTTTACCATCTAGTTTATACCCAAATACTGATGAAGCCTCTTGTTGAGTTCCAATCTGAGTTAATGGAATTTCATCTTCCATGTAAAATCTTCATTCACCATTAAAACATTATCACTCCAAGAAGTGTGTTGTAGCAATCCAAACTATCCCCAAATCTTTGCATCAAATGTTCCTTTCCTATTGTCTAGAAGCTTCTGTTTTGATTTTTTCTCTCCCTCTCTCCTCGTCCTCCTCCTCCTCTTCCTCCCCTCCACCTCCTTCTGCGTCTCCTCTCTCCTTTCCAGGATGTGGAAACAAAGGGAACAGGATGACACACGGCCATGGGATTCCATCTAGGCAGCGACACTGAGTCTTATGCAAATAAAGCATTTGCCAGCATTTGCATTGACATAACCTCAGCGATCACAGCAGTCAATACACACACACACACACACACACACACGCACACACAGCTGGCCAGTCCTGAACAGTCCAAGCCACCAATAACACCCAACAAACTTCTGACAAATCCAGCTAAACACACATACACACACACACACACACACACACAGCTGGCCAGTCCTGAACAGTCTAAGCCACCAATAACACCCAACAAACTTCTGACAAATCCAGCTAGACACACACACACACACACACACACACACACACACACACGCACACCTCATGACAGCTAAAATTGCTGACTGTCACTAAAACCTATTATGATTTCCTTGTAATGCTGCCTAATGAGTGATAAGACAGATCATGAACAGATAGGACTAGAGGTCAGATTAAATGTTAGGTATTGCTGTAGGGTCATATGCCTGATTGAACAGCAATATTCCTATTACGCATGCATGCATGTCTAATATGCTGTAGCCAAAATGCATGGGGTAAAAGGCCAGGGTAAACTCTAAGATCATAGCCTGTGGACAGATTCATTTAAATACATTAGCAAGTAAAAGTTCATAATGTCCTTGAGAAAAAGCCACCTGTAGCTCATTTTTCCACGGGGCTGCAATACAAGCCACGAATAGCTATGCACCTGCTATGAGACGTGAGTTTCGGTGTTTATCAACAGGCAACAGCTGGCAATCTGTAGTTTTACTGTACACACGAGTCGATCAGCTGTCCTTGAAAAGATCCCTGTGCACAACGATAAGGCAGTTGGTTCCCCACTCGAGCACATATTTATTTGTGCCACAACAGGAATTTTGGGGAGATTTACTTTTTTTGGCATAACTTGAGTTTTGATTTGTGGTCAATATTGAGGAAGTAGAAGAGACTTGAACTGAAGTCATTTAGATAAAATAGATCCATAAATCCAGATGCAGTGACGTTCATTTAAACACAAACCAACCACTTTATTACCTCTTTTGTAGACACATTCTAACTCTCAAGTAATTGATTTTCGTGTGAAATGATGGCAATGGTCTGAGAGAAGACCACTGAAGTTCTGGCTAACGTCAGCGCGCTGCAACTGACCGCTGGGACTAACATTAACGTTAAATGAAGGCAAGACTAACGTTAGAAGGGAAACGTACACAAAACAGACCATAACCCTCCTTACACTACACGAACTAGCACTCGTTCAGTAGTCTGCATTCACGGGTTCCCATTTTTAGTCACTCCACTCGTGTGAAATGTAATAGAACCACTGTCTATCAATTATTGATTGACAGGCAACTTCACAGGGCAGCTCGAGAAGGCGACACTACACGGTCGCAGCAGCAGTACTGTACCTTCAACTTATATCTCTCACTGAACCAAGGTTTTAGTTTTAGATTTTCAGAGTTCAGATTTTACGCGTTTATTCAGTCATTCAATTATAATCATTCCCAATTTCACTCACCTGTGCGGTGGAATTCGGTCCCCAAAACTGTCTGTTCCTCACAGGTGTTCATGCGTCCACTGCTCAACTCATTCCACTAGATGGCAACCAAACAACTAGGGCTTTACCGTAAACACTCATGCATAATGACCTTATAAAACATATATTATTTAGTAACAGTTATTACTAAGAAATTTAGTTAATTCTTATACGGAATGGGTGTGTTAATTTGCTACCTGTTAAAAACAATTACATTTTCACTTTCTACTTGCGATAGTGCAAGTTGTGCAACAGCACCAGTTTTTCTAACTTTTACGGTAAGATGGTCTATCGGAGTTGCTATGGGATACATGGAAGAGTCCTCCTCCCTGGAAGCATGGAGTTGTTGTCAAAGGGCTTGGTTGTGTGGTTTGTTTCGTCTTTTTGTTGTCGATCGCTTTCACTTGTGCAAGGTAATTATATGTTTTGTGGCTGTTAATACATACTCTTCTTCTTCTTGACGGTGCACCAAAATTTATCAACATATCGATCAATGCCTGCAATCAACGTTGCCAAGTTGGAAAATGTTTAGCATTTTAGCTAACTTAATGTTGACTTAGCCAGCCATTGTCAAATACTGCAGCGATCGAGTAACTTTAACTTTTTTCTTCCCTTGTGCTGTGATTGTTGTGTTATTTTGTTCGAGCAAACATAGCATCTGTGCGATCTAATGTTTGATTTAATATAATAGCCTATCAAATCATTGTTAACGTTAGCAATGTCGTGGAAGTTCCCTTAACGTCCAGTGTGTATTCAGATTGACCATTTCCAATCTGACTTTATGTTATGTTACGTTTCAGTAAGATATCATAGTTTCACTAACTATCTTTAAACCACTGTGTGGTTCAAGTAATACATTTAGATTATTTACCATGCTTGTGTATGGTCATATTTTTTAAGAATTGACTGCTTGCGTTGGGGGGACAGAAGCTACAGTAGGTTGCCAGTTAATCCTTCTATGGCCATGTGTGTACTAATACCATTACAAGAGCGTCATTTGGAGTCACCAGGTGGCCGGGTAATGGCACTGCCAGACGAATGGAATTGGTTGAGGCTGGTGAACTCCCGAGTCCCTCCGCTCTCAAACCCGCTAGGTGCTGCCCTAGGCTAGCTGATCAGAGCTTTGTTGATTAGAGAAATACTCAGTTTGTCAGTAAGACTAAGTACAGATTCAAGAAATCTCCGTTCTTCCCCTCACTCTGTGAAATTAAACTTTAATCCTCTGCTCCTGCTGGTGACCTCAGGCTGTCCGTGTAACAGCCTTAGCCCATAACACCTTGAGTAACATTGGGCCACGTCCAGGTGTGTCCCTGCCATTACCTCACCGTCTTAACCAGGGGCTGGACGTCCCGCAGGTAGCCTAGGCTGTGACAAAGCCATCACGGGCCAGTGTGCCAGTGAACTTGGTGCTGAGCTGAGCCTGTTGACACGGAAGGAAAAACAGACGCGCTAATCAAGTACACATGGAGAGAGTATGGGATAGGCTATACAGTAGAGAGATAGACAGAGCTCGTTGGGATGGATGATACTGCATGACTGTAAATACTTTGTTTTTGAAAATCCATGCTTCAGTTAATATACTGTAATGAGGTACTGTATTCTATTCTCAACAGGTCTGGATGGCATGTTTTGACATCTGTATGTGAGGGCGGCAAGCATTTAACATATGACACCAGTGAGAGTATGTGTGCAGTGTACAAAGTAATCCACAAAGTCTGCATCTTATTTAACTCATCTGTCGGCATGGAGAGGAATGGTGGTGAAAATCAGAATATCTGAATGGCTGAAGAAGCTGTGGCATGTTGAACTTGACCAAACTGTCCATGTCACCTGGAATAAGATCGCAGTTTTGTGACGCCTCCTTTTGTATCTGAAGGATCGATTCCTAAAATTTCACATGAGGGAAGACGCTTTTTCGAGAGACAAAAAAAAGCATCATAACTGAAGATGGTGACGGCATGTAAGCCCTAAGGGCTCTTGTTCAACACTGTCCAAGCGCCCCCGGGAGAGAGGGGCTGAGCCAGGCTCTGTAGCCCCAGCAAGTGCAGCCTTGGGTGGGCCGACGGGCCCAGCTCGGCCCCTGAGATGCTCCAGACCAACAACTACTCGCTGGTGCTGCTGATCCAGCTGGTCTTGCTGACCTATGACCTGTTTGTGAACTCCTTCAGTGAGCTGCTGAGGGCTGCACCTGTGGTCCAGCTCGTGCTCTTCATGTGAGTCTGCCATCTTTATTTCCTCTTCTGCTCTTTCACACTCTTTAAAGAGACGCTAGGTAACATTTAGCCACTGTTTGAGGTATCCTTTTCATCAGAGGAATTTGTTTTGGTACCATATCCAAAGTAATTTGGATGACATAGAGCGTTTCTCAAAGTCGAGGAAGCATGCTTGGAAGGCTGCTTTTTCGAGCATTCCACGTCATTGTCAGTTGCCAAGTACTGTTCCAAAGTCAAGCATCCTTCTAAATTCTAGCGAGGACAGAGGCCTTTGTTCATAGATTTTTCAAGGATGCACTGATGGAACCTCGTTTTTGAAGTGTATGGCTTCCAAGGCTAGTGTGCTACCTAGGAAGCATTCTCGACTTTGAGAAACACTCATAGTCATATGAAGGGTGGATATGGGTGGTTCTATTCCTACCAGCCATCTTTACTCCTCTTCTACCCTTCACTTCTACCCTTCACCGCTGTTTGAAGTATCCTTTTTTTAAAGAGAGGATTTAATTGGTAGGCTACCATCTCCAAATTAATTTGAATGACATATTGTCATATGAAGGGTAGAAAAAAATGCAAGTTTAATTCCCATCAGCCATTTAGGCTAGGACATGTGTAGTTCTGGGAGGGGGTAGGAACTTGCTGCAAAGACTATGGAAAATGTTTATGTAGATACTTGAAACTGCACAGTGCCCCTTTAACTCGGCTCCAACACTTAACAGTTTTCACAGGAAAACTTATTTCAGTGAACCCTTGCTAAGAAGGCAGTATGCGTATAACTGGGTTGCACGATTGGTAGATTTTATTTCTATTACAAGGCTTTATTTTTATTACATACATATCTCTAACTTTTTAATACTGTACTATTTTTTTAAGGAAACTCCTAATTTAAGGTCAAACAAACCCAAATTCTCTTCATACGAGAGTCTCACAATGTGACTTGCCATGTCAGTGCACTAGTGCAGTTAAGCAACATGCCAGACTACGTCACTTACACACACACCGACATATCACACACACTAGTGACTGGGGAAGGGAGGGAAGAAGGGAGGTAGTGAGGAAACCAAGAAAAAAGGAGAGAGACGGAGAAAGAGACGGAGAGAAGAGAGGGCAGGGAAGACTGTGAGAGTGAGAGAGAGGAGAATGAAGGAGTTAAAGTCTGAGCATCACACAGTATATGAGTCAAATGTGAGGCCACGGAAGAGAAGATGAAACTTACTGATTTTAGGCCTAAATACAAACGTTATGACTATTTTTTGCTGCATCATGTTATGTGTCGTATATTTTCCCGCTTTTTTGTCTTTGGCCAATCACTTCCCTGACAACAAGGCTATACAGAAAACTATACAGACTTGAGACCTTGAGCTCATTTTCTTTGTGTTCTGAAATACTCCAAATAACGTGTGTGTGTGTGTGTGCTGTTATTTGGAGTTCTGAAATACTCCAAATAACCCATTTATGACTTACAAATAGGATTGATATGATATCCTCTCTCTCTCTCTCTCTCTCTCTCTCTCTCTCTCTCTCTCTCTCTCTCTCTCCAGTATCCAGGACATATCCATCCTGTTTAATGTGATCATCATTCTGCTGATGATGTTCAACACGTACGTGTTCCAGGTGGGACTGGTCTCCCTGCTGCTGGAGCGCTTTAGAGCACTACTCATGCTATCAGCCCTCTACCTCACACTCAGCATCTGCCTACACTGCTGGATGATGGTGAGACACACACACACACACACACACACACACACACACACACACACACACACACACACACATACTGTATACACCAGGTTCCATACTCATGCTATCAGCCCTCTACCTCACACTCAGCATCTGCCTACACTGCTGGATGATGGTGAGACACACACACACACACACACACACACACACACACACACACACACACACACACACACACACACACACACACATACTGTATACACCAGGTTCCATACTCATGCTATCAGCCCTCTACCTCACACTCAGCATCTGCCTACACTGCTGGATGATGGTGAGACACACACACACACACACACACACACACACTCACACACACACACACACACACACACACACACACCAGGTTCCATACTCATGCTATCAGCCCTCTACCTCACACTCAGCATCTGCCTGCACTGCTGGATGATGGTGAGACTCACACACACACACACACACACACACACACACACACACACACACACACACACACACACACACACCAGGTTCCATACTCATGCTATCAGCCCTCTACCTCACACTCAGCATCTGCCTGCACTGCTGGATGATGGTGAGACTCACACACACACACACACACACACACACACACACACACACACACACACACACACACACACACACACACACACACACACACACACACTACACACACACACCAGGTTCCATACTCATGCTATCAGCCCTCTACCTCACACTCAGCATCTGCCTACACTGCTGGATGATGGTGAGACTCACACACACACACACACACACACACACACACACACACACACACACACACACACACACACACACACACACATACATCAGGTTCCATACTCATGCTATCAGCCCTCTACCTCACACTCAGCATCTGCCTACACTGCTGGATGATGGTGAGACACACACTCACACACACACACACACACACACACACACACACACACACACACACACAGACACGCACACACACGCACGCACATACACACACTGACCAAGTAAAATACTCTTGGGTTTAAGGAGCCTGGCTAGCGTGCTGGTGTCCTGGAGATTGTGTGTTTGCTGTGTTTGGCTGCCACTATTGTACCCTTTAGCATGGCACTTAACTTAACCCTAAGCCGCTCTAGGGTGACTGGCCCTGATGTCATTGATACTTGTATTGATATACTGTATGTAGGTGGCAAAATGTGTCTTTGAAAAAAAAACAAAAAAAACGTCTGCTTAATGCATGACTGTAAATCTAAATGTACCTGTCATTCATCAACCAATCACGGATGTATGTAAATGTAAGCAAGCTGTAAGAACCAACATCCAAACTTTGCTTTCAACCAGAGTTTTTATTTCATCCTAAGGGCTGGAATTTACTTGCTGTTAGACTAAGTGCAAGTGTATGCACCTGTGTGCGAGCTGCAGTGTTCTGTGTTTAGACTTGTTGTTGCAGTGAAAAATCACGGAGGTCTCGACTTGGGGCACACCATAGTTATGCCTGATCAAAAAATCAAAAAGTGTTGTCATCAACATTGTGTCTTGTGGTCACTGTTTTTTCTTGCGATTGCCCCTCAGTTTTTTTGTCAGTATTGCATCATGCGGATGCATCATGTTTGTTTGCAAAGACGTGCAGAACACAAACACAAAATACTGTATGCATACAGCCATAATGCATTGTCTGCAACAAGTGAATCCCCGCCCTAACAGTTGTCATTTATCTCAAGTAAAAGTAGGTCCCGGTATCAAATCTTAGTAAGCAACATTTGGTTGCTGTTTTGTGTTTCCTGCAGATGTTTGACAGACAGTGGCATTAATGAACTGGTTGTTTAGACTACCAGTTAGGCCCAGTTATACTGACCTCATCCACTTGGATGTCTAGAGCAGTGATCCCACCACTGCCCATATTTCACACTACACACGCACGCTCACACACACTCACACACACACACACACACACACACACACACACACACACACACACACACACAGAGTGCTTATCCCACTGCTGCCCACATTTCACAACACGGATTAAAGGAAAGCACCGGAGTGAATTCAAGCATAGCCCTGTTGAAAGAGCTTGCTAAATGCCCTAGTTAGCGAGTGGAACAAAATATTTGGAACGGCACAGACCGAACACGAACGCAGAAGCCAACAAGCTCTTTACACTGAATCAATGAGACCTGACTATTTGAAACAGAAAGTAAGATCTGAGGTTACATTGACCCAATGTAAAGTGTTTCGCGTTCGTGTTAGTTCTATGCTGTTCGAAATTCTTTCATTTCATGCGAGATATATTGCGGTGAGAAGGCTCATGCAGCAGGGCTATGCTTAAACTTACTCCGGACTTATACTTTAAGTCACTCATGTTTGACTCATAGTGAAGATGGTGTGTTTGGTTAGCTTGGTTCTTGGCTCAAATAATGTGATTGTATGTGTGAGGGAAATGTGATTTGGACAAAAGCATGTCCTAAAGGTGGCTACAGACCAAAGATTTGCAATGAGATGGCTGCGACGTTCTAAAACTTTGAAACTGCGATTTGACATGTTAAATCTTTTGCGACTACTTGCAACTGCTTGCAATGATTTGCAACGATTGATTCACACCGCTACAACTACTCTCTGATCTGACCATCTTTTGTTGTTGCGGATATTCAGTCTGAAGAAATTTAAAAATACTTTAAAATATACGCTTAAACAAAAGTGATGCCATCCAGAATTGTTTTCAGTGAAATGAATTTTAACAATTAATTTACAACGTGTGTGTGCATGGACTGTGAGATCTCTTGCCTTATGTAAGGTGTGTGTGTGTGTGTGTGTGTGTGTGTGTGTGTGTCTAGACTGCAGACTTGTAATGATGTCACTGTCTCTGGCTTGTAGAACCTCAGGTGGATGGAATCCAACCGCTATGTGTGGACGGACGGCCTCCAAGTCCTCTTCGTCTTCCAGCGAATCGGTAAACAAGCTTTTCTCAGGATGGGGGCTATTGGGGTCCGTTAGCCAAAGGCATGGTTGCTAAATAAGTTAACTAACCTAGTTAGAAACTTGGTTGGCTGTAATGCAAGGTCCAAATGCCAACCAACTCGCTGCTAACTCAAAGACTGTATATACTGTATTGTGTTTTCATTGGGACAGCTCAGTGTAATGAACCAAAGGAGGGCCACTGACTGTCCAATGTCCACTAATATACAGTAATCAACTGTGTAATTTTTTATATTATGTCTTGCTATGTGTCTTATTGTATGTCTTTTTACTTGTTGCACTGCATGTTGTATGTTTGTACTTGTTACACTGCTGACAGTGCAACCAATTGCCCCTTTGGGGACATTAAAGATTACATTAAGATTACCTTAATTAATATGTATGTGTGTCTGTGTGTGTGTGTGTGTGTTTGCAGCTGCTGTGTTGTACTACTACTTCTACAAGCGCACCACTGAGTACCTGGGTGACCCGCGCCTCTATGAAGACTCCCCCTGGCTGCGCGATGCCTTTGCACGCGCCCGACAATGAACGCCTGCCGGCTGTGCCAGTCACACACCAACCACAGGGGAACAAGAAGAACTGAAGGGGCTCTGAAACTGCGGTGAGCAGAGCCAAGATGGATGCCCGTACAAGAGAGGGACTTGAGGGACACTGCAGGTGACAGAGCCAACATGGAGGGCATGGAGAGGAGAGGAGAGGAGAGAAGAGGGACTCTGCAAAGTTACAGAGCCACAATGGAGGGAGTCCACTATAGACATCTGATAAGGCCTCTTGTGCCTCCCTTTTGTGGAGACTACTATACAGGAAGAAGGCAGTCAGGATTCAACTCCGCTCCAGATTCCACTTGGGAGGCTGTTGCCATGGAGACAGACCACTATGGAATCTTCTTGTTTTGGGGGTTTGGGAGTTGTAGTCCCAGTGCAAAAGCAGTGTAGTTAAGTGCAACAGAGAAAGGAGCAAAGTTCTCCTTTGGCTCAAAGACTGACCCAAGGGACCACTGCTACACCGCAGACACCCATCACTGCTCATCCATCATCTGAGAATGATCATTTAATTAGCTTTTACTCACAAACTACTCCCAGTATACTCACACCTGCGTCCCAAAGACACACAAGCTTTGAAATCAAGAAGTTGCTTTATGTGACCACAAACAGATTTATCTTTTGTATTGTTTTGTCCAGATTGGAGGATGTTTTTCTTATGAACATATTTGTTATTTGTCTATGAATGTTGACCGATTAGGAGAGGTTAGCTGAGGTACTTCTCTCCATGGGTGTTTTGGATGCTAAAAAGTGCTAAAAGAGGAACCACAGAAAGGCCATGAGTCCACCGGGGTGCAGGGTGGGCTACCCACAGGTCACATGACGCCAGAAGGAAAAAGACTAGATTAGAGTTTTTTGTGTTTTTTTTTTTTTTATTTGTGCCACTTTTTTTACGTGCTTATTTAATGTTAGTCCATAGCAGTTCACGCTGGCATG
Organism: Sardinella longiceps; assembly: GCA_027497455.2. Classification (NCBI taxonomy): domain Eukaryota; kingdom Metazoa; phylum Chordata; class Actinopteri; order Clupeiformes; family Clupeidae; genus Sardinella; species Sardinella longiceps. The sequence goes on from JAODXP020000017.1 coordinate 13,016,678, forward strand.
TCATTATTTTTTTTTATTATTATTCTCACGAAGAACAAACCAAACGGCTCCTACTAGGAGCAGCGCTGATGTGTGTCTCACCTCAACTGTGTCTGATTTCCCACTGGACAGCATTTCCATTCGGCTCCCATTTAACATTTACATGTACCTCAGTGCAAGTGCCTCAGCCGCTTACTACAGGCTCCATGTTACAGTACAACCCTGTATACCCAGGGAATCAACCATACAACTCTACACAAATTCAGCATCACCTGACTATTGTTAAGCCAACTGCAGATGACATCAGGCAGAGATGCATTCTGGGTTGAAAATGCCAAAAACTAAAAAAAACTATTAGATGGAAATATATAAAGGGGCTTTCTACCCAGAATGCATTGCTGAATCCCTGCAGTCGCCTTGAGAAGGCTTGATAAAGTCAAGTAATGTGAGATCAGTCCAGTGTTAACATGCTTCTAATGTGCGTTATGTACATCCTTAGTCTGACCTCCAGTCAGTCGCGTGTCCCAGACTGTTGGGCGATAAAGTAGATAAAGTTTAACCCGAGGCAACCACATCAGCGCTGCTCCCCAGTAGACGGAGGTGTGTGTGTGTCTGTGTGTGTGTACACACTAGCTTTGAGGCAGGTGACTGGCTCTTGCCTTGGCAATCTAGCGTCTGGATTTGAAGAATTCAGGGGTTTTTATGCTTTGATTTCATGTACTTGCCTCAAACCTTCTAAATAAATGTGATGATTTCAAATGTTGTTGAAGTACGGGACCAAAGGGACTGATACAGTGTGCTGTGATTGTTTTGTTTTTTTCATTATCATTTGCTACAGCATGTTTAAGTTGGTAATTGTTGTGCGATAACCACTCAACATCACCTGTTTTCTGAATTACGCCCATATGAATAGACCCTGTTCTTTCCTCAGGTGAGTCAACTACTGTGAAACCCTCTCTCATTACATTTATGCATTTATCAAACACTTTAATCCAAAGCAATTTACAAAAGAGGCATAACAATCAAGCTACAACACAATACAAGTAAATGCCCACTGGGAGTGTCATTTGCTAAGAGGAGAGCAAGTGCAAGAGTTGGGAAGTGATAAATCAGTGCATTCCAGGTAGTTGAAGGGACTATAGGACAAGAGATATTCTTGGAAGAGCTGGGTCTTCAAGAGTTTCTTGAAAGTACAGAGAGCCCACCTGGTGAGTTTCTCTGTGTATGTACACGTGTGTGTGTGTGTGTGTGTGCAGACAGTCACTCACTGTCGCCTGATCACGTAAAGGATGAAGAGCTCTTCGTGGTTCCCCCCATCTGACCTGGCATGCTCTCTTAGTAAGGGTGTCAGCCTGCACAAGCGACTGCTATTCTTAACTCCACATTAATCTGGGATTGGGACTACAGACGCCATAAACAGAACCACTGCCAGAAATAGACCATAGACAGGCTATGTTTGACTGACTGTCCTTCGTTCACCAGGAAGAGTGTGTAATAAAGACTAGCGCAATTGTGTGTGTGTGTGTGTGTGTGTGTGTACAGTATGTATCATTATGACATTGCCGAAAACACACCATTGCAATGTGTTGTTTATGGGGTCAAAGTTCACTACAACTACAATACCTGTGAAGGCTGACAGGAAGTGAATCACAAGAAAAATAGTTGACTTTGACTGTTTCTCAAAGTCGAGAATGCCTCCTTGGTAGAAAACTCGCCTTGGAAGTCGTACACTATGGATTCTGTCCTCGATGGAATTTAGAAGTATCCTGGACACTGGAACAGTGCTTGGTGACACACAATGAAATGCCAAATACTCAAAAAAGCAGCCTTCCAAGCATGCTTCCTCGACTTTGAGAGACACTCTTCCTCAGTACGCAGACTCTTACCTGCTAGCGTTGTTTGTCATATCTGAAGCATGCAATATATTTGGGCCAATGGGCCCCAACATACACAACTCTGAGACAGAGGTCTCTGCTCTGCGATAGGGAAGAGCTCCCTCAAGTGGTGGCATTGAAGATCGCAGCACGAGGAGGAAGTTGAGCTGAACTTCAGACTCTTTATCACACTCCAGACATGGTCACTTCCCCAAAACAAGATTAAGGCTAATGTGAAAAGCAAACACTATTTAGGTCACAAATTCCTAACTGTGATAAGTTATCTCCTATTTTTTATTTTTCTGTGGAATTAAGTGAGGTGATTGTTGTTAATTAACGGACATCCTTCTTGTTTCCTCTGCATTGATATTAGAAGAAGCCATTCAGTGTTTGCTATGAGCCCTTAACTGATCCCAAAGCTGTGCCAGTGGATTATTATTATGACCTCTGTGCTGTGTTCAGCTGGCCTGTGCCACTCTAGACAAATTCTCTGCTTAGAAAAAAAGGTTATTACCTTCAACAGTGGTGAAAAAGTTGCCTTGTATACCTTTAAGCTGCCCTGTGGTGCTCCAGTCTGGTGTTAAGTGGATCTCAAGAGGCAGCTGTAGATGGAGGGGCTCATGGAGTGTCCAACAGCAGCAGAGAACCAGGATCCAGAGGAATAAGTGGTTTCCCTCTCTTTTAGGCAGGGGTTAAAGTGTGTGTGTGTGTGTGTGGGGGGGGGGGGGGGGGGGACACGGGGGTACGCAGTCCCGGCACCTCAGATAAATGAACAATATCATCCTATTCTTCTTCTATACATTTTTTTTGTTTGTGCCGACACAAAATATGAGAGTTCCCCCTCCTGCCAAATCCCACTTTAACCACTGCTTTTAGGTATTGTGTGGACTGGAGCCCTCATATGCCAACATTGTGTCAATGCATACAGTAATGAATCTTACGGCACTGAGATCCCCCAGGTGCTTAAAATTACATTCTTATTTGCTGTCGATGGACATTTTTAAAATGGTGTATTGCTTTGTAATATACTGCACAGAATCTGTATGAACCCTAGGGGCTCACTAGTGTTTTTTTTATATACAGAAAAAATATATATTCCCTTACTTCACAATTGAGCTAATCTTACCAAGCAGAGCCTTTGTTTTCATAAGCAACTTCCTAAAGTAAGTACACAAGTAAAAGCCACACAAATTCTCTTCTGCAAAGGTGCCATCCATTGGCTCATCCCTCAAAGAGCCAATCCCTGTCTTTTGGAATATTCCACCTTTTTATGAAAACGGATTATTCACCTCCTTACCTTGGGTAAAAGCCTTTTGATCTTAGTGCGTGCATTTTCCTAGTCTGGCGACCCCAATTTTACCTTTTCCTTAGCTTCAGCTTAGCACAGACACTGGAATGTAAAATAGCCAAATAGCGACTCTTTGGCTACACTACATTCAAGCGCCTATGTTAAGCTAAAGCTAAAATTTGGTTGTTGTAGTAGGAAAACACATGCACTGAGACCAAAACACTTTTACCCACGACATAAGTAACTCCAGGTAAGACAGTAAATAATCCAATGTCATAAAAAGGTGGACTGCTCCTTTAATGTATAAAGTAGCACAGCAGAAGGACTTTCTGGCTTGATCCCAGATTGGACTGGATTGGTCACCCTCCCATTCCAGAGTCCCCTCACCTGTGGCGTTTTCAATACGACGTAGCGTTACAAAACGTTAACTACGTCACCCATAGGGATGAATGGGAACTGTTACGTTACGTTACAAAACGTTACGACTGTTGAATTCACCCCAGGTTGGAGCTTAAAACCTTAAAGTTACTGTGGAGTTAAGTGAAGGGACATTTGTTCCCAACAGCTTATGCGTTCTTGCATAATGCCAGAACAGAATATGATTTGTACAGCCACTGAAAGGGAGAGTAAGAGGACTCCAAACTCCTGAACTAGTCAAACATAATATTGCTCAATATTAGCTGGTTATTCCTGAAGAATAGGAATATTATTTTGTTCTTAAAGCAATCCCTTAAATAAATTAACCCACAGAACAGCTGAGCTGGCCCAATCAGAACACAGACATCTGAGTGATTTTGTACGAAACCGCTCCTTTATTGGTGACATCAGAACCCCAAAGCCCGCCCCTGTGTCAGTGCAAAGTCCCCCCACCCTGTGCCCAGCGTCCAACGTGGTACGGCCCAGATCGATGACGGCGGGCCCTGAGACCAGAACCCGGGTCGCAGGAATGTTCTTCTGGACCTCACCACCACAAGGGCCTAATCTGGAACACAACAGCACAACAGTGGTGGGATTAGAGGCAGCACAAACAGCAACACACAGCAACACACACAACACACACACACACACACACACACACAGGCTAGGGGTTAAAGGTGGTGCCAGCGGCAGTGCACATATACTGCACGGATTTGGATGAAATTTTTGGGCAACGTGTGTATTGGGATAAGTAAGAACTGATTTTGGTGGCGATTGGTGATCCAGAACACCATCTGTGACCACATTGTCTTGGCGGAGGTCTGCGCTCTCTGAGCGCTTTTCTAGTTTTCTATTCTACAGTTTGATTGCAGGGTCACCCAAGTTACCTGGCTTCAAGCTTCTGTGCAGACCTAACATACATATCCAATACATATGAATACTATGAATAATATGAAAAAAGTGTTGGAAGAAAAATGTTTAGTATGGAAAGACTGCACAATGCGAGAGCAGGGGAGTTTAACACCATTTCTACTTTAGTACTTTAGAGGTCTAGAATAGTCAAATGTTGCATCTGAAGTTTTGTTCAAAGTTGCCATGTGTAAGGTCTTGTGGAATAGGCTAATAGAAGTTTTTCAACTCAGAGATTTTTTTTGTTTATCATTATGACATTTTTTGAACACTCACTTTAAATTGTTACTTTTGACAGCACTCATCTTAACCCAAAAGAATTAAATTTTATTTGTAGAGCGCTCAAATACAGTGCATTGTCTCACAGCGTTTTACAGACAGTACGGGAAGCATCCATGAGTAACAGGGGCAAGGAAAAACTCCCTTCGCTTTACTAATAATTAGTTTTTAGGAAGAAACCTAAAGTATAAGTGTGTGTGTGAGAGACTACCCTCACCTTGGCCATGTTCCCTACACCTCCAGCTAGTGAACACAGAGGAAGAGCAAACACCCCACTACACACACACACACACACACACACACACACACACACACACACAGACACACACACACCACCCAGAGTCGTCTCCTCACCTTCACACATAAATGCCGACCCACAGTAACAAGAAGAGCACACCAAAGCCCATGAATAACGAGGCCACCAGCGAGATCAGGAGCTCCTTGTACACGTCCCGGGTGTATTTGGTTGACGTCACCTCATAGCTGGATGGGGCCTGAAGTTAAGGGCAAGACTGTTTTTTGTTTCGTTTAAGAGCCAAAACAATCGGCTCAGATTGCATTTCATTCAAGTTAATGTATAGTATGTGCATGTTACATCTACATAAAAATAAATACATAGTAGGAACCGAATCATGTCAGCATATTGCCTCGAAGTATATGCTAAGACATGCCATGCAGAAACCGACAGCCAAATAAGAACCAACTAACTAACTACTAGTTAAACAATATTGTCACTGTGAGTCTCTGGCAAATGTTCTGGCTTAGAAAGGATACACGAAGAACCAGGCTGTGAAGAACATTCCGATGGCGAGCAGCACCACGGTCAGATGTGGGAAAACGGCCGGGTTCACCGGACTCGTATATCTTGTCATTGTCTCCAGCTCCTGCAAACAAACAAAAAACAATGATCGTGATGAACTTCAAATACGACGCAGTGCAACATGCAAATCTGGAACTGTCATTAGCCAACAACTGCTACCATAGCAGTCTCCATTCATACAGGGGGCTGGGAGTTGAGACTTCCTGGACATATTTCATGTATTATAATTAAACAGGGGGCATGACATTCAAGTCATTCAAGTAACATTAACTAATATTGTGGGTTAACGTTACTGTGATGACACACATCATATGGAAGCAGCGTTACTTGAAGTGTCGCAGAGACAAGCAAAGAGACAAGTCAATCAGTTGATATTATTTGCTTGCTAGCTAGATAGCTAACTAGCTAACACCGATTAACATGCTACATTACATTTGTTTCCTGTATCTAAGGGTGATATCTTGAATTGCATAAGATTTATAACATCAGACATTTTGTGTTGCACGTTAACTGGAAAAGCCAATAACGTCAGTCACTGTTTTATTCGACTTGCTAAACTGCTCGGCTGTGTGTGCCTGCTAATGACAAGTAACGTAACGTTCATTTGTAGCCTAGCGTTACCTGTACATCACAGTTACGTGCAAAAAGCTATATCATAGAGTAGCATTAAATGCTGTACATAAACACCAAGATAGACTCAAACAGAATAAACACATTTGCGTTCTAAACTCATTTTACAGCAGAATTACTTACCATGATGTGTAGTGATGTGCCACCGCCAGTGCCGCACTGAAAAGGCCACGTATGTCCGGAAGTAGCACACGACTGTATATTGCATTATGGGAAATGAAGTCTTAAGGTCCTTCTTCCTCATTTAACCTACTTTATAACCCTGACGTTTAATGACTTGATTGTTTTGTTTACTACATATTCCATATTATTTTGAATGTATCTGTACCACTGCTGCCGACTTGATCAATTGTAAGGGCTACTCAAATGTTTTTGAATAGTTTTTTTCAGCTCTCACAAGTTCAGTTAGTCTACAGATAGGCCTAAAACCCATACCTAGGAGGTCTATGCACCAATTCGTTTATGCAGCAATAATGATGCCAAAATACTGTTTTTGCAAGCTGCTCATGATGCAAAGATAGGGCATATAATGCCTCAGGGATAGCTTGCACTGCTAATAGGACAGCCCATTTTCCTCTTGCTGCAAAAAATATTCATAATGGTTTATTGCAAACTTGGATTACACTGGTGGTTTGAAACCAATTATGCCTCTCAAGACAGGATCGGACTGGGACCAAAAAATGGTCTGGGCATTTTTAGCCATGGCGGGCCACCATGATTTTATTCAATAATAGTAATGTTGTGTCTAGCTAAAATAACACTGTAAGTTGGACATATTGCGAGAGATTTAATTAAAGTTGGCCAATGTCCTTTATGAAAATTATGAGTAAATGACAGCCCCGGCCCAAAAATGACCATCGGCCCACCGGGCATTGCCTTGCCCCAAACTGCTCCCCGGGTGCTGTACTAAGGGCTGCCCACTGCTCCGTGTGTGGGTGTGCGCACCCCAAGAAGTGTACAACAACCTCTCAACAACTGTGTGTGTCTGTATGCATGTGTGTGTGTATACCCCCCGGTTGAGTCAAATGCAGAGAAAAAATTTCCTTCTCGAAGGACAAAAATAAAGTACTCTTGTATGCCCTATGGCCAGTCCATGCCTGTCTCAAGATAATCTACGGCACACAACCACCACACACACCTTTCCCCCTATTCAGAAAGCAAATGAATCACACAATATAGTTCAGAATTATCATTTAATTCACTCATCATTCTTGAAAGTATTTATTATGATGTAAGTAAGTACATGCTGTCTGAAATATGACAAATATGAAGAAAAAAAGAGAGAAAAAAGGCAAGTGCTCTGAGATAAAAATGATAATCATGCCTCACAATACATCTAACAGGCGTTTCAGACGTCCAAATCTCTTAGGATCATGGAAATGGGGACAGAAACCAAACATAAAAGAATGTACAAAGTTGTAGGTTATTAGGAGTGATTATTGTTTGAATGAAGTAGGCTATTTAGTGTCAAAGTGTAGGCCAAATTTCACACAATATGCCAGTGAAGTTAATATCAAACTATGGGGAAAAGGGACTGAGATAACAGAAGAAAAAAACATATTTTGTTCGCATTATATTTTTACAATTCATTCTGAAATTTCACCAGGAATATAAGCTTTGTTAAGCTCTTAGAGAGAATAATGGCTTTTTTCATATCATAGACCTATTTTAGAATAACATTTGGGAATACTGAGAAAAGCAAATGTTAATCGTAATGTCATAACAACAACAGACAACCTTAAATGTCAAACAACACAAATCACAGATTATTACAAAAATTACCTGATGAAATAATAATAAAAAAAAGAATATTCTTTCCAGAATGAAGACCAGTTAAAGAGGAAGAGTGTGTGGCATACATACATATAGTGCATAAACTAGAAGTGCTTTACTGATTCCAAAATACCAGCTCATTGAGTTCAAACAGGTCCTTGTGTGGCGGCATAAACTATGAGACTGGGGTTGAACCACATTCTGTCCTCCACCACGTACTTCATCCTCCCCAGGGACTCGGCCTAGGGCGGGGACATGACGGTTTTGCAGTATGGGCCTTCAGAGCATTACTGATCAATTTATAAACTATCAATCAATTTTCACTCACAGGGAAAATGAAATCACAAACTGCACATTATCATTAAAACATAATTTTCCTTTAGCATGGGGGTCCAATCCAAGCAGATTCTTCCTTCAGTATATTTCAGTTAAAAAACGGGACACACAATGCAGTCATGTGTCAATGGGAGCGTGCTCTGTGTGCTCTCTCTCCCCCTGCCCCGTGGGAACACAGCGCAGCGCAGCACAGCCAGCAGGGTTAGGAGGGAGGGAGGGAGGCAGGCAGGTGGGAGAACACACTGAAGAAAGCCAGTCCTGGCCTGGAAAAGCATCAAATAAAACAAGTGTGGCCCATTCATTCTATGGCAACAACAAAAGCAGTCCATGTTTCCATTGCCAAGTTAGAGCCTTCCTTACACCTTCCTGAAGGGGAGTGTAATTGTAATAGAGACGTGGGTCAGGGGGAGGGGTCTGTGTCAGTCCATCACTGTCAGCTGGGGCTGTTAGGCTTTCATCTCCACTGAAGAAGCACAAGGTGCCCCCCCCCCCCCACCTACTCACCCGACTGCTCATGACAGACCGACAGACCGCGTCCACAACAAGGTCCATGTGTGCTACAAGTCTCCGCAAGATAAGAGTCCTTCATATATCAGAGACCATGGCTAAGAGTACCATACCATACCATACCATACATCACAACATTACATATAGGCGGTAAAATCTAAAGTCATTTAAAGAGACATTAATCAGTGAGGTTGTACTTCAACAAAAAGGTAACTTTACAACATATAGGGCCAAAAGAGATTATAGGCACAGTTAAAATCCTACACATACATGTAAGAGAGAGCATTTAAGGTTACAGTTTTAAGACTACAATATCATTTAAAGAGATTCCAGTCTGGCCTTGTAGTGATCTTTCTCCAGTGTTTTATGAAATAAAAGGCCAGGATAAATTCAGTGTTAACATTAGGATGTGGAAAATCAGCCAAATTCCAGTGTTCTTATGAGATGTAACATTGTAACATCAGTGTGAATTCCAGTGTTCTTATGAGATGTAACATTGTAACTTCAGTGTGAATTCCAGTGTTCTGTAACATTGTAACAGTAACTCAGTCTTCTATGAAATGGAACATTGTAACATCATGGGAAACTCCAGTGTTTTTTTATGGGATGAAAGCTGTTTCTTCACTGCCCCAACATGAAATACAACAGCTGATAGTTGGGTCAATGTGAAATGCCAGTCTGTGATTGCTGGATGAAACTGTGTGAATTTGAATGTTGATGAAACGGTGCGAATTTGAATGTTTTGAAAACAATTCCCAACTTTACAATGTTGTAGTCTGTTGGGGCAGTGTGAAAGCAGCTTACTATAAAGGCCAATTCAGACTGAAGATCCGCGACAAGATGAAATGGTTTTAGAGAGTAGTTGCGGCAATGTGAATCATTCATCGCAAGTTGTTGCAGGCAGTTGCAAGCCGTCGCAAAAGATCTAACATGTCAAATCGCAGTTTCGAAGTTTTAGAACGTCCAGTTTTTTAGGACGTCGCAGCCCGTCTTGTCGTGGATCTTTGGTCTGTAGGCACCTTAACATTGTAACATCAGTGGGGATTCCAGTGTTCTTGTGAGATGTAACCTTGTAACAGTATTTTATCAGACGTAACATTGTAACATTGATAGGAACTCCAGTGTTCTTAAGAGATGTAACATTGCAACCATTAAAATACAGTATAAATCCTGAAAGTCAGGCTATGACCACTGGTATATTTAATAGTAAAAAATAAGTCTGTCCGCATGGATGCTTAAAACAATTGGGAAGGCCATCAATAACATATCAATCAAACTGATGTCCTAAAAGACGTGTGTTAAGCATGGACCCGGCTAACATGTAGACAGGGCTTTAGAATCAGTGGTGAAACAAGTGGTTTTCTATATGACATGCATCAGTGGCAAATCCACTCTTGACTTTGAGGAGACGATGAGCCGCCTCGAACATGATCAGCTCCAGTGTCTAGAATGTTCCAGTTTGTTCCAAAAGCAGTGATGCGTTTAGACTCCTAACGCATCAGGAGTGTGTTAGGGGTCTAAACACATTCATGATGCATATAGACTCCTAACACAGTGATGCGTTTAGACCCCTAACACACTCATGATGCGTTTAGACTCCTAACACACTCAGTGATTTTCTATTGAGATGATAAAGGCACTATAACAGCAGGGAGAAAGAGGCAGAGCTGAGAGCTCTACTTGACTGCTGTTGTGCAGAGTTAACGCCACACATACTGCACTACAACAGCAACAATTTGGGCTATCAGTCTAACAGTGGCCTATAAAAATAAAGAAAATGGTGGATTCTTTAACTTAACACAAGGAATGAGTGTGTGTGTGTGTGTGTGTGTGTGTGTGTGTGTGTGTGTGTGTGTGTGTGTGTGTGTGTGTGTGTGTGCTTTAATACAAACAGCCATCTTATATGAAACTAGAAACTACTGTATGGGACGGAAAAACTACAACAACTGAGACAGGTGAAGACTAACAATATGGAGTGTTTCCCAGAAGCAACACCCACAGTGAAGAGGGTGAGAGAGATAAAATAGAGAGAGAGAGAGAGAGAGAGAGAGAGAGAGAGAGAGAGAGAGAGAGAGAGAGAGAGAGCTATCTGAGTGTGTGTGTGTGTGTGTGTGTGTGTGTGTGTGTGTGTGTGTGTGTGTGTGTGTGTGTGTGTGTGTGTTCATCATCACTGCATCTCTGCCAATTAAAGACGGTCATTGCACAATATCTTCCTAGAAATGCAGCCCTGGCCCGAACAAACTGTGTGTGTGAGCCAAATGCTCTGTGTTCTCCGTGGCCATAAATTGGACGGTGTGTTAAGGTGGTGCTGGCAAAGGTTACAGTGTTTGCCAGAGCTCCAGATATGTTTAACATCAGGGCTATATGAGGGAATTACTCAGACATAAACAGTTAGCAAAGGTCAACAGAGTGTATACACACTCGTGTGTGTGTGTGTGTATCGTGTGTGTGTGTCTGACAGAGAGAAAGAGAGAGAGAGAGGGAGAGAGACAGTGATGGTGTTTTTGAGATATCTGCACAGGTCATGTGTTTGCGTGTGTGTGTGTGTGTGTGTGTGTGTGTGTGTGTGTGTGTGTGTGTGTGTGTGTGTGTGTGTGTGTGTGTGTGTGTGTGTGTGTGAGAGAGAGAGAGGGGAATAGTAGGCCGGTAGAGGCCAAGGGGGTAGCAGTGCTTTATCTGCTCTGGCGTGCTTCACTAGTGTGTTTACGTTTGGATTCCTTAACACACCCCTGCTGCAGGCTGTCTCTCTGACGGACACATAGTCTCCATCAACACACACACACACACACACACTTGAACTTTAAACGTTGCATACATACACACACACTTACACCCACACTCACACACTAGTATCTGTTTATATTCACAGGTTGGCAAGTTCATACACTACTTTTTATGTGTGTGTGTGTGTGTGTGTGTGTGTGTGTGTGTGTGTGTGTGTGAGAAACTGTGTAAAGGGAGAAAGGAGAAGTAAAAAAAATAATAATAATGAGATTTCTCCTGCTATGATGGGGCGTGGCACTAGTCTCAGAGTGAAATCATGTCAAAACAAAAAGAAAATCATAAACACAAAAAAGATCAATGAAAAACACACGTCTGTAAAAGAGAGAAAGCCCGACTGTTTCAGAGAGCGAGAAAAGAGGGATGAGTTGATGGAATGAGAGAGAGAGAGAGAAAGAGAGAAATAGAGGGATGAAAGAGGAGTTGTTAAATAAAAGACTATACAGGTACAGCCATCAGCATCTCCGGCTGCTTCAGGCACAGCTGCTCTGGATGAGGAAGTAGTAATCAGAGAACGCAGAGGGGCGCTCGTCTTTCTCACTGCTGCAGCTCACAACACCCTGCACACACACACACACACACACACACACACACACACACACACATAGGGGTTAAAGGTCACTTTAATGACATCAGGTCACAATGACCTGTACTGTATGTTTTAAGACAGCTCTATGCATCTCCTTCCTGTTATTATTACCTCCGCCAAGGAGGTTATGTTTTGCTCTGCGTGTGTGTGTCTGTGAGCAACATATCTCGAAAAGTACTGCACAGATTCGGATGAAATTTTCGGACAACATGTGTTTTGGGACAAGTAAGAACTGATTCGATTTTGGTGGAGATCGGTGATCCAGAACACCATCTGTGACCACATTGTCTTGGCGGAGGTCTGCGCTGTCTGAGCGCTTTTCTAGTTCCTATATTATATTATAAGCACTGGTGGAGAGCCAGTGGGTTTAAACGGCTCACTCTGAGCGGACTTACTGATGAAGACACGCGGAAGTGGTAGGTAACGTCCTGGACGGGCAGCACAGGAACTGACCACAGGTGATCAGTGCCCTAGGAAACAAAAACACACAAATCAGCGAGGGAGAACGGACGAAATCACAACACGTGTGTGTGTGTGTGTGTGTGTGTGTGTCTTTGAAAGAAAAACAAAAAGAGAAAAAGAGAAGTACCTGATTAATACTTAAGAACAATGGCCTGGTTTAATAACTTACGAATGTGTGTGTGTGTGTGTGTGTGTGTGTGTGTGTGTGTGTGTGTGTGTGTGTGTGTGTGTGTGTGTGTGTGTGTGTGTGTTTACCTTTGTTATGGCTTCTTGTTGAGCGGGGAGGCTTGTCCCTGTATGACCTGGGCACAGACGACCCAGAGTGGCACCACACTGCTGAACACACACACTCTCCTCGGAGCTGATGGGAGATGGACAGGCACCGTCAGAACTGAGTGTGTGTGTGTGTGTGTGTGTGTGTGTGTGTGTGTGTGTGTGTGTGTGTGTGCGTGCGTGTGCGTGTGTGTATGTGGACTTACAGTATATCATGTGTAAAGTAGTATGTGACATTGAGGAGGACACGTTCCTCTGCAAAGGCACAGACAGGACTGTGTGTGTGAGTATCTGTGGCTGTGTGTGTGTGTGTGTGTGTGTGTGTGTGTGTGAGTGGACTTACATCATGTGTAAAGTAACATGTGACATTGAGGAGGACACGTTCCTCTGCAAAGGCACACTGATGCTGTAACGCCCAGCCCTGTGATGGACACACAAACACACACATTAAACACACACATTAAACACACATTAAACACACACACACACACACACACATGCACATACACACACACATGCACATACACACACACACACACACACACACACACACACACACACACACACACACACACACCTGCAGTCCTCTGGTACAGGACACGGCCTGGTAGTAATTTCCTGATCTGTCTCCAGTATATAAAGCACACTGATGGTAGGAGAAACACCATCACCTGAAACACAAACAACAGGCTTCATTACAACGTGTGTGTGTGTGTGTGTGTGTGTGTGTGTGTGTGTGTGTGTGTGTGTGTGCATGTGTGTGCTTGCGTGTGTGCATCTGAGTGTGTTTAATCTGTCTGTTGTGTCTGTTCATCATGGGACTGGGTGTGTGTGAGTGACTCCCTCTCTCACCCTGTGTGTGTGTGTGTGTGTGTGCAACTGTTCTGTGTGCAAATGTGTGTGTGTGTGTGGCCCTCTCTCACCCAGTGTGTGTGCGCTGCGTTGTCTGCATGGGGGAGAGAGTGTTCGGCAGGCAGGTGTGTGCAAGTGTGTGTGTGTGTGAAGGCCTCTCTCACCCTGTGTGTGTGCGCTGCGTTGCCTCCGTGGGGGCAGAAGCAGGTGTCCAGCAGGGAGGTGTGTGCATGTGTGTGTGTGTGTGTGTGTGTGTGTGTGTGTGTGTGTGTGTGTGTGTGTGTGTGTGTGTGTGAAGCCCTCTCTCACCCTGTGTGTGTGCGCTGCGTTGCCTGCGTGGGGGCAGAGGCAGGTGTCCGGCAGGCAGACTGTTGCTGGTGCCCCCAGTGCTGGCGTCAGGAGGGGGCCGCTTGGCTTTGCTCAGGTAGAGCGGCGCAGACGTGTGACTCAGACGGTTCCGACCGCGGCCGTCCTTATCCATGGGCCTCGACTTAGCCTTCTTATTGATCGTGGGCTGGGTAGGAGAGGGGCTGCTGCTGGAGTCTGATCAGACACACACACACACACACACACACACACACACACACACACACACACACACACACACACACA
>JAODXP020000017.1:13048558-13051058 GCA_027497455.2 Sardinella longiceps
TCCCTCGCTTTCTGACCTGCCTTTTCTCTCTCTCCTTTTTTCCATCTTAGTCTCACCCTCCCTCGTTCTGGCACTCCACCAACCACCCCTCCCCAACTCCCTGCCTCCACCCCCATCCAGTCCTGGAATGGGATGTGCCTATATGCTGCAGTGGCGGTGGGAGGAACTTACCATTCACTTGCTGGGGGGAGTACGGCTCGGAGCTGGAGTCTGGAGGAGATTCAGGTAGAGTCCTATGAGAAAGACAAAGAAGATGTAGCCCAGCGGTATACAATGTATCTTCAGGACAGTCATGCACACACACACACACACACACACACACACACACACACACACACACACACACACACACACACACACACACACACACACACACACACACACACACACACACACACACACACACACACACACACACACACACACATACTCTAGGTAAATTTCTGAGTTCCCGCGTGTTAGCATGAATGTGGCTAACAGTGGCTAGCGCTAGAGTACCTTCATGATTTCACCTGCTGCCCAGCTCCATCTGTTTCCCATTAGTGGTGTGAGCTCTAAATCACCACGTAGAGACATATCTATTTATTTATCTATTTATTCATTTATATCTATTTATGATGGATTAACATGTCGAATTCTCCACTCTTCCGTCATCTACTCCCTCCATCTCGCCAACTTTCTCTCTCTCTCTCTCTCTCTCTCTCTCTCTCTCTCTTTCTCTCTCTCTCTCTCTATCACTTTCTTCTCTTTCATCCTGTCTCTCTCTCCCTTTTCTCTCTCCACCTCCCTGCTGTGTTGTTTGTGTTGGAGACATTTAATCAACTGCATGTTGCATAAGAAATTCCACAGAAATCTGTGTGTGTGTGTGTGTGTGTGTGTGTGTGTGTGTGTGTGTGTGTGTGTGTGTGTGTGTGTGTGTGTGTGTGTGTGTGTGTGTGTGTGTGTGTGTGTGTGTCTGTGTCTGTGTCTGTGTGCGTGTGTTTCTGTGTGTGCACAGGCTCATGTACAGGTGTATGACAGAGAGCTATAAACCAGATATAACCAGAACAAACCAGCTATAACAGAACAATGCTAACGCAGACAGTGGACCTTT
This sequence comes from Sardinella longiceps, assembly GCA_027497455.2. Taxonomy (NCBI): domain Eukaryota; kingdom Metazoa; phylum Chordata; class Actinopteri; order Clupeiformes; family Clupeidae; genus Sardinella; species Sardinella longiceps. Next base: position 13,049,652 of record JAODXP020000017.1, read on the forward strand.
GAGCAGGAATGGACCAGCCTCACATTCAGGCGGGCCCAGGTTAGTCATGGACTGGATTACACTGCCGCAGGAATGGACTAGATTATAACTGAGCAGGAATGGACTAGATTATAACGGAGCAGGAATGGACTAGATTATAACGGAGCAGGAATGGACTAGATTATAACGGAGCAGGAGTGGACTATCTTATAACGGAGCAGGAATGGACTAGATTATAACGGAGCAGGAATGGACTAGATTATAACGGAGCAGGAATGGACTAGATTATAACTGAGCAGGAATGGACTAGATTATAACGGAGCAGGAATGGACTAGATTATAACGGAGCAGGAATGGACTAGATTACGCTGGCGCAGGAATGGACTAGATTATGCTGATGCAGGAACAAACTGGATTACACTGGCATAGGACACAATATATGTTTCATGTTCCATATAGGGCAGGGTTTGCAATAACTAAATATTTACCTCTCTCTCTCTCTCTCTCTCTCTCTCTCTCTCTCTCTCTCTCTCTCTCTCTCTCTCTCTCTCAGCTCTCCGCCCCCCCCCCCTTCTCTCTTGTCATGTCTGTTTATTCTGTCTCTGTCTCTAACACTCTACACTTTTCATCACTTCTCTTCTCTGTCTTCATCACGCTATCTCATATCACCCCTGTCTTATCACCTCTCTTTCATCTCTCTCTCTCTCTTTGCCTGTTTATCTATATATCTCCTTCTCTCTCTCTCTCTCTCTCTCTCTCTCTCTCTCTCTCTCTCTCTCTCTCTCTCTCTCTCCCTCCCTCCCTCTGTCTCTTTCATACAGTCCTCCTTAAAAAGCTCTCAATCACTATATCTGTGCCCTCCCCTGATGTCAAACTACATCATTGTATACATACACATACATACAATCTACATTTACATTTATACATTTTACTCGTTTAACAGACGCTTTTATCCAAAGTGACATACAAAAAGATGTGTCTATACAGTGTGTGTGTGTGTGTGTGTGTGTGTGTGTGTGTGTGTGTGTGTGTGTGTGTGTGTGTGTGTGTGTGTGTGTGTGTGTGTGTGTGTGTGTGTGTGTGTGTGTGTGTGTGTGTGTGTGTGTGTGTGTAAATGTGTCTGTGTGTGTGTGTGTGTGTGTGTGTGTGTGTGTGTGTGTGTGTGTGTGTGTGTAAATGCGTGTGTGTTCTCACCCCGGTGCGTAGAGTGCTCTGTGTTCTGGTTTAACCTGGTTGTGGTTCTGGCTGTGTTGGCTCTGGGGGTGATGCTGCTGCTGCTGCTGCTGCTGCTGGTGGTGGGTCTGCTGGTGGGTCTGCTGGTGGGTTTGCTGGCTGGGGTTCTGTTGCCCCAGGTAGGGGTAGTTGTGCCGGAGCAGGCCAAGAGGAGTGGGGGGTGGGGGGTAGGGCGTCTGGCAGGGTGGGGGTGGG
>JAODXP020000017.1:13066058-13091058 GCA_027497455.2 Sardinella longiceps
TATTCACACTCTCTATTCTCACTCTCACTATTCCCACTCACAGTATTCCCACTCCCAGTACAATATTCCCACTCACACTATTCCCACTCTCTGTTCTCACTCCAACTATTATTAGTATACTGTATACTATACTAGTATTCCCACTCCCAGTATTCTCAGTGAAAGCACAGCATTCCTGGTCATAGCATTCCCACTCCCAATATTCCCATTCACCCCTACACTATTCCCACTCTCACTATTCCCATTCCCAGTACAGTATTCCCACTCATAGTATTCCCACTCCCAGTAGCCTACAGTATTCCCACTCACACTATTTCCATTCCCAGTACAGTATTCCCACTCATAGTATTCCCACTCCCAGTAGCCTACAGTATTCCCACTCACACTATTTCCATTCCCAGTACAGTATTCCCACTCATAGTATTCACACTCCCAGTAGCCTACAGTATTCCCACTCACACTGTTTCTATTTTCACTCATGGCATTCTCATTGTCACAGTACAGCATTGACACTCACAGTGCCGTATTCCCACTCATTGTATTCCCACCCTGAGTACAGCATTCCTACTCACAGCATTCCCACTCTGACACACAGAGATCAGGGCTGCATACTGGGCATGTCCACAAACCGAACATCACATCACACACACACACACACACACACACACACACACACACATATCACACACACACACACACACACACACACACACACACACACTGCCCATCACATCACAACACATAATCACCCGCCCGTCTTCATGGAGATTTGAACACTGCTTCATGTGTGTGTGTGTGTGTGTGTGTGTGTGTGTGTGTGTGTGTGTGCACATTCATTCTTCTCTAGGCTTGTGAACAATAGAGAGAACACATCACTATGTTTTGACAGGGTTAGATGTTTATGTTTGTCCTACAGACATTAGGTATGTTACAACTACACCCCCCCCCCCACAAACACACACACACACATAACACCCACCCCCCACCCACACACACACAAACAATGTTGACCACCAGATTTTCATCTGATGCATAACAACCAATCATGGCCACAGGTCCATAACTGAGTTACTATGTGTTTTGTCAATGTTTACTGTAGGCTATGTGTGTGTGTGTGTGTGTGTGTGTGTGTGTGTGTGTGTGTGTGTGTGTGTGTGTGTGTGTGTGTGTGTGTGTGTGTGTGTGTGTGTGTGTGTGTGTTACTGTCTTTCTTTCAATGCATATGGCACTCTTATCACAGTGAAAATAAAAACACTGACCTCCGACAGATATTTTGTAGTATACAATTATTACTGTAGTAGCCCATAAATACATTAAAATATTCTGCTATATAGTATCTGACTGTTATATATGGGGCAGCCCATAAATATCCTTATCTATAGTATACTATGTGTGTCTATGGATTGATCCATATATAGCAGTATAGATACTGCTATTACATGTAGATACTAGATACTACTCCTCCTCCTCCTCCTACTACTACTACTACTCTCTCTCTCTCTCTCTCTCTCTCTCTCTTCTTCTTCAATCATGGCATGCTACATCATTTCTAGCTCAGTTTCATAATCAGTACATCAAGGTAAATTAATGGTACATATAAAACATCGGTACAGTATTTTTGTGTGTGTGTGTGTGTGTGTGTGTGTGTGTGTGTGTGTGTGTGTGTGTGTGTGTGTGTGTGTGTGTGTGTGCGTGCGTGCATCTCTCTCTCTCTCTCTCTCTCTCTCTCTTTCTCAATTCAATTCAATTCATTGAGCTTTATTGGCATGAATGTAAAAGTTACAATATTGCCAAAGCTGTATGTGTAATACACAGAAATAATGATAACAAACATATTCAACATCTGTCTCTCAGATATTTCAGATTTCAGATTTAAAATGCTTTATTGGCATGATAAGACGTATACTTATATTGAAAAAGCAGTCAGTAAATCATACAATACACAATAATAATACAATAAAATGTGTGTGTGCGCGTGTGTGCTCTCTCTCTCTAGCCTCCTCCACTAGGGTTCTATCTGTGTGTGTAGATGGTCTCAGTTCTATGTGTGTGTGCAGGTGGTCTCAGTTCTATGTGTGTGTGCAGGTGGTCTCAGTTCTATGTGTGTGTGCAGGCGGTCCTATACTGGACACAGTGTCCAACAGCCACAGGATGACCTCAGAGCTTCACAGAGATCAGAGCTCATACAAGCTCAACTCCTCTCTCTGATCACACACACACACACACACACACACACACACACACACACACACACACACACACACACACACACACACACTCATAGTCTAGTCTGACACACATCATCACACAGCACACACAGATCTCCTACAAAGTCTGTGTTTATGTGTGTGTGTTTACAAAACTACAGATCTATGAGGAGGAGTTCAAAAGAGACACAGACACACACGTGCACACACACGCTCACACAAATAAAACATGAAAACACAACGGCCATCCTTCTCTCTCTCTCTCTCTCTCTCTCTCTCTCTCTCTCTCTCTCTCTCTCTCTCTCTCTGTCCCATACTCCCAAAGTAAGAATGTAAACACATACATTCCTGCAGGAGTTAAGAGCTGCACTTGGCAAGTGTAACATGCACTGCTCTGTCTGCTATGACACTGGCAAGTGTGTGTGTGTGTGTGCTGCATCAGTGTGTGTGATGTTTATAGTGTTTAAAGTGCTTGTCGTGGAACGTTTCAGAGGGCAGTGTTTTGCTTGACCCGTCGCACCATCACACTAATTCATAATATACTAACCCCACTTCAACAACAATAAAATAGCAGAACACTTAGTTAGTTTAGTTTAGTGAGTTGACAGTGTTTGCATGAACTATGCTGCATTATATTAGGGCCACTTCTGACAGCACATGTGCTGCTGCGTTTGTGCAAACCACAAGAAAGAGAGAGAGAGAGAGAGAGAGAGAGAGAGAGAGAGAGAGAGAGAGAGAGAGAGAGAGAGAGAGAGAGAGAGAGAGAGATGTTTGAAAAGGAGAAATAATTAACAGATCAGATTAAAGACCATAAGTAAGATGCGGTCAGACTAGAGTTAAGAAGGCAATGAGGTTATGTTTTCGCCGGCGTGTGTCTCTGTGTGTGTGTCCGTCCGTGTGTCTGTCTGTCTATGTACAAGAAAACTCGAAAAGGACTGCACGGATTTGGATGAAATTTTCGGACAACGTGTGTATTGGGACAAGTAAGAACTGATTCGATTTTGGTGGCGATGGGTGATCCAGAACAGCATCTGTGACCACATTGTCTTGGCGGAGGTCTGCACTCTCTGAGCGCTTTTCTAGTTTCTATTGCGTATTTCATACTCAGAAGCAATTCAATGTGCTTGACAGAAAAAAAATAAATGATTGAAAATTGAACAAAATTAGGTACTGTATCTAATTTACTTTTGCCCAGTATCTAGGGTAACATACAGTATATCCATCCTATAACCACTTTCTTACAGTTCCTCTCATCCTCAACTTATTCCTGTTCTCCAGCACCTATCCTAACTAACAGCTCATTGTCTAAACATCTTGTCCATATCTGACTACATCACCTAACCTAACTAACAGCTTTTTATTGAAACATCTGTTCTTACCATTCCTAATCTTCAGCACCTAATCTAACCAGCAGCTCTGTATCTAAACATCTGTCCATATCTGACTGATGCTAACCTAACAGCTCTGTATTTAACATCTGTCCATATATCATCCCTGATCTCCAGCACCTAACCTAACTAAGAGCTCTGTAAACATCTGGTCATATCTGATGATCCTAGGGATATTGGGTATTGGGTATTGGTATGGGTATTGATAAGATTTCATCGATATCAATGCCATTATAATTTCTGCCTATCAATCCAATTCCTTATCAATACTCTTATCGATTCCTCAGTAGCCTCGTTCATGGCAAAAAAAGGCAGTCTTTATAGGCTTGAGAACAGCTATGTGTATCTATCTCCTCAATATGGTAGGCTATGTGAATCACTGGAGTTAATGTGATAGCTTGCTATGAAAACTGCAGTTAGCACGTGGCGCTAATGCTACGCGACGTGCAGCAGAGAAACTAAAGAATTGATAAGAGAATTGATAACGTCTGGAGACGTACAATATCGATGTAATTGATAATTTTGAACCGGTTCTGAATTGGAATTGGTTCTCGATACCCAACCCTAGATGATCCTAACCTAACAGCTCTGTATCTAACTATCTGTCCTTATCTCTCCAGCACCTAACCCAACTAACAGCTCTGTATAAAACCATCTGTCCTTATCTCTCCCAGACAAACTCTAGTTTGGCCTATAGGAAAGACATACAGTAAGCCAATATGCCAAAACAAACAATTGGATCCTGGAGAGAGACAGAAAAAGAGTACAGCACTGCTTAACAACAATGCGTGTGTGTGTGTGTGTGTGTGTGTGTGTGTGTGTGTGTGTGTGTGTGTGTGTGTGTGTGTGTGTGCGTGTGTGCACTTGATCAAACTCAACGCAGCAGAAGAAACTTGATGAGGTGGAGCGAACACAATCGTGTTTAGGAGGGTACCAAAGGTTTATCTAAAATGGCATATGAAATGTACCAGATGTCCACAGTCTGATGCCAAGTGCGTGCACACACAAACACGCACGCACACACACACACACACGCACGCACGCACGCACACACACACACACACACACACACACACACACACACACACACACACACACACACACACACACACACACACACACACGCTCACGTACACAGCGAGAGAGAAAGATCTGGTATCCATGACCACCAACACAACAGCACATGCAAGTGGAGCTGTAGAGATGGGCCGATCATGGGAGCGTTCAGAGAGTATAACTGCTCTTGACTTTTTTCAGCGCCGTATTTCCAGCTTGTCATTTGCAGCGTTTGAGTCAGGAGAAAGTTGGCAGAGTGATTTAGAACACCTCAGAGTTCAGAGCCGCAAGCAAATCATTTGTTTATCTTGTTTCAAGCTCAGATCACAACCTCTTTGGATCACCCCTTCTCATCCACCTCTTTGTATCACTCTTTCACACCCACCTCTTTGTATCACTCTTTCTCATCCACCTCTTTGTATCACTCTTTCTCATCCACCTCTTTGTATCACTCTTTCACACCCACCTCTTTGTATCACTCTTTCTCACCCACCTCTTTGTATCACTCTTTCTCATCCACCTCTTTGTATCACTTTTTCACATCTGCCTCTTACATATTATATCACTCTTTCTCATCCACCTCTTTGCATCACTTTTCTATCCTTCACTTCTATCACTCTTTCTCATCCACCTCTTTGCATCCATCACTCTTCTTCTTCCACCTCCTCTTGCCCTTCTTTGTTTCTTTTCTGCATTCTCTCTCTCTCTCTCTCTCTCTCTCTTTTTTGTCTTTTTCAGCGTCTTCCCTCCCCCTCCTCCCTCCTCATCAAGGAGCACACCATTTATCTTAAAGCTCCCACATTCCTATACTCACTCTCCCTCCTCCCCCCCATCCCCCCATTCCCTGCCCTCCTCCTCCTCCTCTTCTTCTCCTCTCTGCACTCTTCCCTCTCTCTTTCTCTCTTCCCTCTTTTTTTCCCAAAACATCCCAACCCATCCCCTGGCTGCCCCTTACCTCTACACCCCTGCCCAAACAACTTTCCCAACTCTCCCAAGTTTTTTTTTTTTTTTTTTTTCTTTCCCATGATTCTCTGAGAAGCTTCTGGAGAACATCATCTGCCTCATTTCAGCAAGGGTGACAGAAGGGGGAGTACAGGAGAGAGAGAGAGAGAGAGAGAGAGAGAGAGAGAGAGAGAGAGAGAGAGAGAGAGCACTCCCCAAAATCCCCCTGTGAGTCAGAATGACCCTCCTACACCCCCACCTTTCAGTCCTCTCTCCTCATCTATCTCCCTGTCTGTCACACACACTCTATGACCTGACTTCTCATCTGCTCAGACAAACACACACACACACACACACACACACACATCACACATTACACATGCATCAAACAGCTCCTCGACACGGTGAGTGAGGGAGAAGGTAGGAAAGACGCAGAAAAACAGATAGAAACTCGTAATATAACATCTCTGTAATCATGTAGGCCACACAAAAAATAGCATTGAACGCTAATTTAGAAATAATTTGAAAGATTTAAAGAACTTGTGGTTTGCTGTTTTCCAAACACTTTAGTAAAACTGCCAAATGCCAAACACTCACCCCAAAAAATGAGGACTATAAAGAACAAGTGAGAAGAAAAACACGCCGTTTTGGGTTTAATTTAGCAAGAAGACTACAAGTTGAAAAGTGGTAAAGCAGCTCCTACCTTCGAAGAATCTCTGCAAGGCTTCCGTTTCATCAACCACGTCCATCCTAGCAGGTCCCACTTAAAACCTCCATCAACGTCTCCCCCCTGACCGGCGCAGCCACGGGGTTCGCCAAACTATCACACGTTCATCCCTGCGCCTGCTTTCAAATTATTCACATACAAATCCAGCTCCGACGAGACTTACTAACTAAAAACGCTTTAGTTTACAAGTACAAGTGTCTGTTTGTCTGAGTGTATTACTCCGTCCCCAAAGATTTAGAAAGTGAGGCGGTCGCTCTTCAACTGGCTGCGCCGCGCGCGCTGGTTTCTATGAAACCTGGCAGGTTTACTCAGGTTGTCTTCTGGGTACCCCGAAGTGCCTGAAAATGTCCGTTCATCTCTCTAATGAAAACCTACCCTCTCCCCCTCTCTCTGGTAATCCCGAAAATAATCCACTATAATGTTTCGTTACACTACGATTAGTCGCACAGGCAGCGGTGTTTTTTTTAGACGCACGGCGCTGGACTGGAGTAACTTTTGCGTCACATTCCGTACGGTGGCTGTGCTCGCTCACCCTCCCTCTGACGGAGCTCGCGGTCCCTCCTCGGGCGAGGCCAACGGTGGGACATGTGTGCGTGTGTGTGTGTGTGTGTGTGTGTGAGTGAGAGAGAGAGAGAGAGAGAGAGAGAGAGAGAGAGAGAGAGAGCGTTAAAAGTCGTGAGAGAATTCCACAGGGGCAAGTAGTTCAGAAAGGTCTTTACAATTTAGTTCATGTGGCAAATAGGGCACTAATTTCTATGAGGTAAATTTGGACACACACACAAACACACACACACACACATACAGACACACACACATTGGTCTACAGAAATAATTGACATATTTTTTCAAGAATTGCAACTCTCCTGCAGTTCTCCTGCTTTGGTGTAGTTATTTCCATCCTACAGTAAAGTGTGTCCAATTGGTTGAAATGAAGACACATGCAGGAGGAGGCAATGGCACCAAGGACAGCACCATTCAGTTCAGCTCTGATCTGATCGGTGGACATTTCCTATCAAATCATATTTATCTGTTACAGTAGTTTATGTTCTACTGACAAAAAATAGGAACCTGCTTAAAGGAGAAATCCAGTGTAAATCAAATCAATCCATAGCCCTGTTGTTCAAACTCACCAAGTGCTATGGGTAGAAAAGGAATAAGAAAATTTGATACAACAAAGACAGTGAACCATAAACTAACACTAAGTGAATGGGGCATAAAAAATTACTTTCAGTTTAATTTCATACCCCATATTTGTTATTCGGTCTATGAAGCAGCACATTTTCTCATTTGTTTTCTTGAAGACAGCATTCAGGTGCCTGGAGCAACAGGGCTATTGACTGATTCACACCAGGTGTCTAGTATGTTTGAAGTATGTTTAAAAGTATGTTTGTAGTAGGTAAGTATGTTTGAAAAGTGTTTATGGCTGTGATTTACGGCTGTGGCTGCATTGAAATGGCACACAACGAGTGTTCTGCATGCCACCATCTGTCTCTGGTGAGACTTTACGCAGAGCCGGTTCTTGCCTTTTCAATGCCCTAGGCCAGATATGAGTTTTGCCCCCTCTTTTCTAGACATACATGTAAAAAAACAAAAGAAAGTACAGTAGCCTAATGTGCATTGTGATGCCCCCTTGATATATGGTGCCCTAGGCGATGGCCTAGTTCGTCTATGCCTAGAACCGGCCCTGACTTTACGTGTCAAATAATTATTATTACCTCTGCCAAGGAGGTTATGTTTTCGGTCGCGTTGGTTTGTCTGTCTGTCTGTTTGTTTGTCAGCAGGATAACTTGAAAAGTACTGCACGGATTTGGATGAAATTTTCGGACAATGTGTATATTGGGACAAGCAAGAACTGATTCGATTTCGGTGGCGATCGGTGATCCAAAACATGATCTGGAATTTATAGTGTCTGTGACCACATTGCCTTGGCAGAGGTCTGCGCTCTCTGAGCGCTTTTCTAGTTATTGTATAGAAATGGCATGGAGTGTGTTGGGTTGGGGAGGTCTATCTATATGTCTCTCTATATCCATAACACTTCAATTCAATTCAATTCAATTTTGTTTGTAGAGCGCTCAAATACAGTGCATTGTCTCGCGGCGCTTTACAGACAGTACGGGAAGCATCCATAAGTAACAGGGGCAAGGAAAAACTCCCTTCTCTTTACAACAGGAGGGCACAGTCAGATGAAGTATACCCGTAGCATGTTACATGACTTTTTTTTACTGTCTTTTTGTTATATGTGCTATTATTACTTAGTCATTTCTATTTCTACTTATTTCTATGTCATTGCTTTGGCAATACTGTATCTAAACAGTCATGCTAATAAAGCTCCCTTTGAAATAGAATTTGAATTGGAGTGTGTTGGGTTTGGAGTGTCTATGTCTCTTTGTATCCATAACAGGACTACAGAAATGGCACAGATGGAGTGTATTGGGGTGTGTGTGTTTGTGTTGGGGGAAGTGTGTTGATGTTGGGGACGTGTGTTGGAGGTGTGTATGTACTGTATCTCTATGATATCCACAACGGGACTATAGAATTTGTATGGGACAGTGTGTGTGTGTGTGTGTGTGTGTGTGTAAATGAGAGAGAGAGAAAGAGAGAGAGTTTTGCCACTGCGACTACTGACTACCAAGTGTGTCTCAGTATGCGAATGTGTGTGTGTGTGTGTGTGTGTATGTGCGTGTGTGTGTGTGTGTGTGTGTGTGTGTGTGTGTGTGTGTGTGTGTGTGGACTATAGATATGGCACAGATGGAGTGTATTGGGAGTGTGTGTGTTTGTGTGGGGAGTGTGTTGGGGGTGCGTTAGGGGTGTGTATGTCTCTCTACATCCTTAACAGGACTGCTTCCTCCTATGGGTTCAGGGAGAAGATAAGAGATGATCCATTTCACCAGCAGACCCCCACCACACACACACACACACACACACACACACACACACACACACACACACACACACACACACACACACACACACACACATACAAACACTCCACCCAACAAATGCACCCCGGTGCCCCCACTCTTGGCCTGCTCATTCTCCCCCTACCTAACCCCCCCCCCCCCCACCACACACACACACACACAGACACCCACGAACACACACACCCACGCACACACAGGCGCATGAACAATACTACAGTGTACCCCCTCCCCCTGAGACCCCTCAGCCCTGCCAGTATATGAGATGTTGTTTTGTTGTCTTGTCCCCCACAGCTGGACCCTCTCTCTCTTTCTCTCTCTCCTCCCCCCTCCCCCTCTTTCTCTCTTATCACTCACTCCTTTTCTCTGTCCTTCTCCCTATTGGCCTCTCTCTCTCTCTCTCTCTCTCTCTCTCTCTCTCTCTCTCTCTCTCTCTATCACTCACTCCTTCTATCTATCCGTCGCCTTATTGGCCTCTCTCTCTCTCTCTCTCTTTCTCTCTATCACTCGCTCCTTCTATCTATCCGTCGCCCTATTGGCGTCTCTCTCTCTCCCTCCCTCTCTTCTGTGTGTGTGTGTGTGTGTGTGTGTGTGTGTGTGTGGTGTGGGCGTGCGAGCCCGGAACAACGCCTCCGTTCTCCGTGCCACAGAGTGTGGATTGTTGCCTAGGGCACAGAGCCATGTGGGCAGAGCGAGAGCCCCATGAACAATGCCCACATCTGGCTACGGCCTTACACTTCATTTAGCTGCGTTTGTGTGTATATCCAATATACGTGCCTCTCTCTCGCTCGCTACACATGTGAGCCTGAGCTGTCAAACTCTTTCAGCTGTTTCTCTCTGTGTGTGTGTGTGTCTCTCTGTGTGTGTGTGTGTGTGTGTGTGTGTGTGTGTGTGTGTGTGTGTTCACATGTGTGCAGCAAGTGCTTTCTTTCCTGTGTGTTTGTGCTTCCAGTGCGTTGTTGCCGTGATAACGTGACAATGACGTTATTGTAAAGTTGCAATATTGTGCGGCTAAATTAGCATAGCGCTATCCTCTATATTTAAAGCAGGGCTTCTCAAAGTTTTGATTGGTGAGGGCCAATTTAGGGACCCAACATTGAAAATTATGTTTGCAAACATTTTAATGATCATGTTGCAGAGACCATTTATTGCAATAAATAAATGCTTATAGATGCCAGAGATTCATTCTTTCAAAGCAATGTACAGTTTTCACAGTTTAACAGACAGGGCCGTCGCAACAAGGCAGGCAAATCAGGCAATCGCCTGGGGCCCCAGTCTGAGAGGGGCCCCTAAGATTGACTGTTTAATCATTTTAGTAGTTCAGTTGGTGGTGTTTTCAATAAAATATGACTTTGAAGCTGGAGTTAGACAACTGTAAGTTCAAAGCAAATAATTATAGTAATGAAAGATGCTTGAAGATTAAAACAATGTGATATTGGTGTTTTAGTAGGGATGGAGGACCCCCATGTCCTGTTTGCTTGGGTTAATAGATATTATCAGATGTTATTGCAGGCCACCAGAAATGTTTCCGCGGGCAGCCAGGTATGATTTTAAGACATGATGATGCTTTGCAGTATAGTTGTGTGCCTCACTGGGAGAGCTTCTTTTTCAGTGGGCTACTCCTTAGTGTCCTACATGTAAATTACTTAATCAAAGTTCTTTCAAGTCAAGTCAAGTCACATTTATAAAGCACATTTCATACAACATAGTTGATCCAAAGTGCATTCAAATACGTATATAAACAATAAACAAATAGAAATAAGATGATGATTATAATACTAACAGTAACAATAATAGTAGTAGTAATAATACAAAAATAAAATAATAATAATAATAATAATAATAATAATAGGATGCAAATAATCAATTAAAACAATTAAAACACAACAAAACTTTCATGCTCCACTTGAATCCTCTCTGACTATACTAACTGTCTACCACCACACCAACACTGCATCCTCTTCTCTTCTCCAGGTCCAAGTACAAGTTTCTTCTCCATCTACCCACACAACTCATTTCGGTAAGACTTTATTTGAAGGTACCGTCATAAGACTGACATGACACTGTCTTTAACTATGACACGACGTTGTCAAGAATCTGTCATAAACTTTATAAACTTGACAAATACCGGGTGACACTTAATGACAGAAGTCATGACAGGTGTATAAAGTTTATGACAGATAGCTAATGACAGTGTCATGTTAGTCTTATGATTGTACCTTCAAAAAAAGTGTAACCCTAATTTCACTAATCTGCAGTTTTTTTCATTCAGCATAGGCCTAGCAGTCCATCTTTTTTATGTGCTATCATCTTCTTATAACTCTCTTATAAACTCACTTGATGAAAAGTCTGAAAGATATAGTAGATATTTCTTGCAGGCCATGCAGATGCGCTGTACGCTTTAGATGGGGTGTATTTTAGACTCATTTGTCAGGGTAAGAGAAAATGTACAGCAAGTGATTGATATATAGATGTGATAGTCTGATCCATCACAATTAGCTCATTGTGCGAGTTTGTATATCAACAGAGACCCACAAATCCCTCCTCACACACACAAACAAACACCCACCCACACACACACACACAAACACACACACACACACACATTCGCATACTGAGACACACTTGGTAGTCAGTAGTCGCAGTGGCAAAACTCTCTCTCTTTCTCTCTCTCTCTCATTTACACACACACACACACACACACACACACACACACACACACACACACATACACACACACACACACACACACACACACACACACACACACACACACACACACACACACACACACACACACACACACACACACACACACACACACACACACACACACTGTCCCATACAAATATGCATTTGTCTAAGGGTCACGTTAACAATGAGGATGTGTTTGCCTTAACAAGAGAAAGCAAGAAAAGAGGGCTTGGGGGTGGGAGGGGGACAGAGAGAGAGAGAGAGAGAGAGAGAGAGAGAGAGAGAGAGAGAGAGAGAGAGAGAGAGAGAGAGAGAGAGAGAGGGGGTGGGGGGCAAAGCATATAGAAAGGGGAAAAGATAGATACCCTAAAAGTAAATATGGTCATCAGTTAGTCATTAATTATGTTTATGTTTAAGTTTATCAGTTTATTAGTTGCTTTTTTATTTTATTTCATTTTAATTTGAGAGAATGAGAGAGGGGAGAAACACTAGATGTATCAAAAATGGCCATAGACAAAGGTTTAAACACTACTAAATATTGGTTGACCACTGACTTTTATGTAGTGTAGTAGATTGACTATTTGAGTTACAAAACACAAGAGCAGGAGAGAGAGAGAGAGAGAGAGAGAGAGAGAGAGAGAGAGAGAGAGAGAGAGAGAGAGGTCCTCCACCCACTATCATCTCCTCTGTGCTGAGCAGGTGTGTCTCCTCATCTCCAGGTCTATCTCTGATAAATCAGCCCCTCTGAACATTCCAACACATTCACAGCGCTGCAACTCTCTCTCTCTCTCTCTCTCTCTCTGAGCTTGCTTGCTCTCTCTGTCTCGCTCTCTCTCTCTCTCTCTCTCTCTCTCTGAGCTTGCTTGCTCTCTCTGTCTCGCTCTTTTTGTCTCTCTCGAGCTGTGTGTGTGTGTGTGTGTGTGTGTGTGTGTGTGTGTGTGTGTGTGTGTGTGTGTGTGTGTGTTGTACTGTAGGTGTGTGGACACTTGTACTGAATGGGAATAATAATAATATTTTTTGTATTTTATTGAACAGCAGCCGATATACAGTAGTGTTCTATTTGTAAAAGAGGAAAATGTATGCTGTTGTCTTGAAATATGATTTGTTGAAACATTTCTTTTGCAAGTTATTTCTGCATTTTGTGGTCCAGAAAAGTAAGACATTAATGGCGCAAGGCTCATGTTTCATTTGCATTCAAACTGGATCTGCATTTGCTTAATTAAAACATGTCAGTGTTTTGATGAATTGATGGGAATTCAATTACAGCGCACAAAAACAAGAGTTGACCTTTCAAAGACAAGAGTTCGGTTACAGCAGGAATTGAGGTCAACTCTAACAGAATTCACGAGTGGGGATGGAGGCTATACCTGCAAGGCAACAGCAGGTTAGGGTCTGTCTGGTAATGAATGTTTCTTTTGACATTTGTTTTATTAATTTGCATTTCAATTTTACATATCAATTGCCATAATTTTGGAGGAAGAAAATGTGTAACTTATGCAGATGTGTGGCGTAGTTAGATAGTCAACCAACAGCAGTTCGCATTCCTGTCCAGTAGGTGGGGGTATAGTTCTTTAGCAAGTGGAGCTTAGACAGACGTTTCAGCAGAACTAGAAGTCAAGATGGCGATTGGGATACAAGGTACGCGTTGCTATAGATACTGAGTAGATACACTATATATTGTCATAAATTCACTGTCTTATCGATATATTTTTTATTTTACCGAATGGTGATCTATATTGTTAGTGACATCAATATCTTACTTAGCGATTAGATTTTATTGACGTCAGCCATACAGCAATCAACCTTGCCTGCGTTTGCCGCCCGAGAGTCTGTGGCTCTGTCTTCCCATCTAAATTACTTGGAACTGAACTGTTGGGAAATATTAACCTGCATGAAAAGTAGCTTATCATATCAAAGTTGAAATTTGGTTAAGCACATCTCTTAATTACAGTTAATGGATACATCCAAGATACGTACTTTACAGCGCAAGCTAAGGCAAGCTAACTTTTTGTAGTTGGATTAGTTGTTGTCCTACTGGGCAATGGGCTAGGGCCGCTAGGCTTAGACTATGACACAACTCACCTTTTCCATCAAAGTAGCTTTGGGCCAGTCATAACATAATGTAAAGCGATGCAGCATAGGCTACCACTTGCCTTGTTTTGATATTCTGTCAGGCAAACTGTTGCTTGTCGATAACACACCTTGTTGACTAACGAGCCTAAAACGTATTCTCCTCTTCTTTTTTTTTCCAGCGAAGAGCTCCGTAGTGGTATCCTTTGCCAAACCCCGAGATGATGAAGGGTCTTTGTGTGTCAAGATTCCCCAGACTAATGATGCATGACTGATGACAGGAGAAGCAATGAATAAAGCTTATAAAATATTTACAGTCAGCCTATGGAAAGAAAAGGATAAAAATAAACAGGACCCTATTCTGAAATCTGGAAACTATCCCGCTAATAAGCCTGCCACATAAATATTCCATAGGCTAACCATTTTGTCCTTTTACAGTTGTGTGTGTGTGTGTGTGTGTGTGTGTGTGTGTGTGAGAGAGAGAGAATATAAGAAAGATTTATTTGTACAGCACATTTTAGTGGACATCACATGGCACCGGCAAGACATGACATGATTAAACACACACTCACACACACACACACACACACACACACAAACAAAACAAAACCAAAAGTCGATGTGATGGGAAAGAGATCATATTGGTGGAAATGTTTTTCCTCAGCTTTCCGTCCAGCTCTCCTCTGTCCTGCTTCAGCTGATTTTCTACGCAACAGGCATCTATTACTGTTTCTACTTCCTGTCTTCTATTTGCCTGATCATCTACAAGAGTGAGTACACACACACACACACACACACACACACACACACACATACACACACAAGCTAGTTCTCTCTCTCTCTCCCCCTCTCTCTCTCTCTCTAACACACACATACACACACAAACACACTAGTCATAGAGTTTAAAAGTTTAAAGGACAAGTTATTATACACATAAATAGCTCATACAAGCTTGGATGTCCTGACCTTGGCAGTGTGTGTGTACATGTGTGTGTGTGTGTTTGTGTGTGTGTGCTCCTCCTCCTCCATAGCATATGTGTTGAGCTACCCTGATAAGCAGCTGGCTGTGGACCTGTTCCTCCTCTTCATCATGACTCTGCTCGAGGGCCTGCGTCTCTACTGGGGTAAGCATCTGTGTGTGTGTGTGTATGTGTGTGTGGACAATGTTCTCAAATGGAGTGAGTGTGTGTGTAGTTAGGGTACTGCATGTGTGTGTGTGTAGTGGGTAGAGAACTCTACTGAAGCTTTAGCATGATGGAGTGACCATAGACGTGTGTGTGTGTGTGTGTGTGTGTGTGTGTGTGTGTGTTTGTGTGTGTGCTATTTGTAACTGTTTGACCGCTCCTCCCCTCTAAAGCACCAAATTGTCCACAGAACAATGCTCTTAATTGTTCTCATTGGATGTTTGTTAAGTGCAGTGCCTACTGAAAGGACCCCCCCACCCCCCACCCCCAGGTGAGTAACCTCTTTCCCTGCTTCTCTCACCTGTCCCCAGGTGTGTGTGGTAACCTGACGGAGAGTGAGGGCTACATCAGCATGAACCTGGCCTCCACGGTGGGCTCTGTCATGCTGGCCGTTTACTTCCTGGTTTGGCAGTCCTACGTGCTGCGTGCTGATGTCATCATCAACGGAATCCTCCTGGTTGGCTACGGCCTCAGTGGCCTGCTGGGACTCTTCACCTTCGCCAGATTCAGCAGGTTAGAGACACAGTGGTGTGTGTGTGTGTGTGTGTGTGTGTGTGTGTGTGTGCACCCTGCACCATCATTATACAAGTTAGTCCACGGAAATAGAGCCATGGGAATATGTGTGTGTGTGTGTGTGTGTGTGTGTGTGTGTGTGCATCATTCATGTCCAAAACACATGGGATTGTACTACTGGCCTCAAACATTTCTTCTATTTCATGGTTAGAGGCTCTAGAATCTTTGTTAGAACTTTGCATTTCCTCTATTTTATGATTCTAACTTTGCATATGCACTATTTCATTGTTAGAACTTAGCATATCCTTCATTTCATGGTTATCATGGTTATTTCATGGCTCTCACACACATGCCCACCCTATAAGGGTTTACTGTGGGATGTGTGTGTGTGTGTGTGTGTGTGTGTGTGTGTGTGTGTGAGCTGTGGTTATTTAAGAGGTGCTCTCACACACATGCCCACCCTATAAGGGTTTACTGTGGGATGAGTGTGTGTGTGTGTGTGTGTGTGTGTGTGTGTGTGTGTGTGGTTATTTAAGAGGTGCTCTCACACACATGCCCACCCTATAAGGGTTTACTGTGGGATGAGTGTGTGTGTGTGTGTGTGTGTGAGCTGTGGTTATTTAAGAGGTGCTGAAAAAAGTAGTTAAGCCCGCACATCCGAACTTGCCCTGGGAGCAGGACAATCAAATAAGTTTACTAAGAATAAGAAAGTCCGATGCAATCAGTGATGTGTAAGTGCTCCCACAATGTGTGTACGTGTGAGTGTATGTGTGTGTGTGTGTGTAGCTGATTAAGAGTGCCTGTGTTGTAGTGGAGCTGTGTTGTTATTTAAGAGGTGCTCTCACACACATGCCCACCCTATAAGGGTTTACTGTGGGATGAGTGTGTGTGTGTGTGTGTGTGTGTGTGTGTGTGTGTGTGTGTGTGCGGGAGGCCTGTGTGTAAGAGCTGTGGTTATTTAAGAGGTGCTCTCACACACATGCCCACCCTATAAGGGTTTACTGTGGGATGAGTGTGTGTGTGTGTGTGTGTGTGTGTGTGTGTGTGTGTGTGTGCGTGTGGTTATTTAAGAGGTGCTCTCACACACATGCCCACCCAAGCGTTAGCTTGAGTTTTACTCTCTTGGCCTCCCAGCAGATAGATAAGTGCAGCCCTGTGTAACAGTACACGCCCGGCTGGGTTGGCACCGCGGGCACGGGCATCACTGCCCGCTGGCATTCATCACCACTGCACGCACTGGCATCAAGTGCTGCATCTGCCTCAGAGCACCCTGCCTCCTACGGCCAATTCAGACTGAGGATCCGCGATGAGATGAGACGGTTTTAGAGAGGAGTTGAGGCTGTGTTAATCAATCGTCGCAGGTTGTTGCAAGCAGTTGCAAGACGTCGCAAAAGATTAAACATGTGAAATCGCAGTTTTGGAGTTTTAGAAGGTCGCAGGTTTTTAGAATGCAGGTTTTTAGCCGGTCTCATCGCAGATCTTTGGTCTGTAGCCACTCAGCACTCAGGCAGCCCATCCTGTCAGATCGGCCCACACACCCACGGAGGGACTCACATCCAGCCCACACACACACACACACACACGCATACACATGTATAGACACACACTGTTTGCTGTAGAAAGTAAAAGTAAGCACATCTCTTCACTGAGGCCTTTGGCCTCTATACACCACGCTCCCTCCACCATACACACACGTCTACAGACACACACACACACATACGCACGCATGCACACACACACACACACACATTCCTCCATGTAATGTAAAGTGAGAATATAGTGTAAACAATGTACTGTATATTCCTCTGCTAACAGACACAAGTTAGCACTAGGCGTGTTGCTGTGCTGTGCTGTGCTGTGGTAGGGATTTGCAATTAGAGCACTAGTGTTCGCTAAAACACTTTACTGCTCTTTTAATGAGCTAGGGGTGTCTGATTTCATTGGATCACTGAATCTATATATGTGTGTGTGTGTGTGTGTGTGTGTGTGTGTGTGTGTGTGAATGTGTGTGTGTGAATGTGATCTGATCTCTGCCGTGATTGGTCCTGAGTGTCTGTGAATGGGTTCTGCTCTGTGCCAGAGCTCCTCTATTGTGTGTGTGTGTGTGTGTGTGTGTGTGTGTGTGTGTGTGTGTGTGTGAGCTCCTCTTTTGTGTGGGAATGAATCAGTCGGACCTCTCAGATCCGATCCCATCGGCCGCATGGGCCAGAGCCGCAGCGCCGGCCTGAATTATTGATCCCCGTTTCGTTCATGCGCGTCACTCCGTCTAACGGGTCACACACACCCCGCGTCACTCCGTCTAACGGGCCACACACACACACACTCCTCACACCGCTCCGCTACCACCTCCACGACCCACCTATCACCATTCTGGATCTTTCCATTCTTGATCTTTTAAAGTGTAGCTTCGGAGTCATTTCAAGCATAGCCTTGTTGCAATGCAAGAGCCTTCTAACTGCACTAGATAGCGAGTGGGATGAAAGAATTTGGAAAGCATAGACCGAATATAAACACAAAAGTGAACAAGCAGTTTACGTCGAGTCAATGGAACTTACAGTCTTACTTTTGGTTTCGAATGTTGTATGTCCCCTTGACTCAGTGTAAAGTGTTTGTTCACTTTTGTGTTCGCGTTCAGTCTCTTGTTTTCCAAATTCTTTTGTTCCAGTGCATTTAGCAGGCTCATTCAACAACAGGGCTATGCTTGAAATCACTCCGGAGCAACACTTGAACATCTCCACCCCACTGTACTGTCAGTGTCATTCTGTTGAAATGATACAGACACACACACACACACACACACCAGGCGGCATTTTTAGGTTCATTTTACCAGCTTTCTAGTCACTTCAGTGACTATATGGCTCAATATGCTGTGTATATATGCTGTACATTTCTACATAACGTAACTGTACCCTCTGTGTGATCTCTTATCGTTGCAGTGTGTACACATGAGCGAGTCCTCCAGCTTCCCATGATGCAACAGAGCCGCTGCAGTGACCAGGACAGACCCGTCCAGAGACAAAGACAGAAGTGTGTGTGGTGGTGTCCAAAGGGATGGGATGTTTAAAGAGATGTGTGTGTGTGTGTGTGTGTGTGTGTGTGTGCTTTATAAGGACATGAAGAAGATCGAAAGAGAGACATATGTGTGCTTCTCAAGGACTACAGAGAAAGGTGTGTGCGTGGTTGTGAAGAGTGAGTGTGTGTGTATGTGTGTGTGTGTGTGTGTGTGTGTGTGTGTGTGTGTGTGTGGTTTCTAATGACTGGAGAGGCACTCCTAAGAGCAGAACAAGTGCTTAGAAGAGCTGCCTTGCCTGCCTGGCGCTCTGTGTTGCTCTGTGCCGTGGCCTTTTGTGAAGTGATCAGATACATAATTAATACGGCTTGGCTCAAGCCCAGGGGCTCAGCGTTCCACTTGATTGATTTATTTATTTATTGATCGATCATCTAGAAAAGCCTTGGCCCCGCTGACTGAGTGCCACTAGAGAGCCATGCTGTAGTGGACTTAGTGGAATTAACTCTGTCTCGATTTAACGATGAATTTTGTCTGACTGCAGCCAAAACTGTTTTATCATTAATCATGATGGCTGCTGATGATGATAATGTGGATAAGTGAGAACTAGAGAGACTGTAGATTGATTGGCCCGGCAGTATCCACCTTTAGCCTGCAGGAGGAGTGAGAGACGGAGATCGTATCTGTACAAATCAGAACATGCTGTGTGTGTGTGTGTGTGTGTCATAACAGATGATGTGTTTATATAATATCTGTGTTTTTGCAAGAAAATAAATTGAAGAGTTTTCTTAAGTGCTCAGTGTACTGCTTTCAGTGTAGGTGTGGTGATCTTATGATCCTACAGACTTCATTTCCATCGCTAACAAACTCTAACCCAGGCCTGGGCAAACTAAGGCCCGAGGGCCACATGTGGCCCGCTGAGTTATTTAGTCCGGCCCGTGGAGCCTTCCCAAAATAGAATAATTTAACTTTTAGCCAAGGAGACCTAGGCCTAAATTATCAAATTTGTTGTATTCATGAAATACAAATTCCCCTTTTAACCTTGCATGTTAACATGTCCTCTGAAGAAAGTGGGGCTACTGGTTTAAGACTTGCCAATTTACCGGCATACCGGCATGTGGCCCTTCGGCCAGAATAATTGCCCACCCCTGCTTTAACCTGTACAGTACATACTAAACGTTTTATGAACACTTAACACAGCAAAACACCTCCATCACACAGTTAGCCAGTTGCACCAAAACAGACACTCAGGCTTAAAATAATTCTACCCAACATGTGTTTTTTTCTCTACACAAAGTGAACATGCACACACTGACTTTCAAAATACTAACACGTGATGGCATTTCTGAAACTACATTCATTTTGATGCTATGCTAATGTGCTAATCCTGGTCCACAGGCCACACATGTTGACTTGACAGTAATACAGTCAGTATGCCAAAGGAGTTTCCCTTTACTTAGCCACTGGTGCTTGCTGCTAAACTATAAGCTGATAATGGTGTTTCTCTATCTATGCCGTGCTAAGCAACCTTACTGTACACACACTCACCTGCTGACTGGGCCCCACCTGGGAGAGGGATGGACTGGCCATATAAGGCAATGCCCGGTGGACCGACTGTCATTTTTGGGCCAGTGCTGTCTAGGGCTGTAACGATATTGTATCGAATCGAGAAATTGTGATACGCAGAGTCACGATACTGTATCGTGATACAAGAGGGCAGTATCGTGATACGCCCTTTGAAACTTCTGTAACCCTTCAGTCCAGAAAACAACCACATGATATGATGCGATGGTGCTTCCAAGCTTCAAAACAATATCATTATTATTTTTAAACTTTAAAAAATATATTGCAAACGATTATCAAAAAGATATTTTTTAAAAATCGTGGGGTGTATCGAACCGTAGGTCAAAAATCGTGATACGAACCGAATCGTGAGTTGGGTGTATCGTTACAGCCCTAGTGCTGTCATTTACTCACAATGTTCATGCAATATGTCTAACTTACAATGTTATTTTTGCTAGCCACAACGTTATTATTATTCTGTAAAATCATGGGGGGCCGCCATGGCCTAAAATGCCCGGGCCACTTTTTGGTCCCTGTCTGGCCCTGGGACAAATATCTGACAGCCTGACAGACAGACAGGTCAACATTGGTGTGAATTAGAGCAACACAGACACTTCGTACAATACATGCCTGAGTGACTTAGACTTCAGGGCCCAAAAAATAACTTCTACAGAGATATCTATATAATGATAATTACATCAATATCAATGTTGTTACCTCCACCAAGGAGGTTATGTTTCCGCCGGTGCGTGTGTGTGTCTTTGTGTGAGTATGTGTGTGTGTGTGTGTGTGTGTCTGTGTACAACATAACTCGAAAAGTACTGCACGGATTTCCATGAAAGGGACAAGAAAGAACTGATTCGATTTTGGTGGCGATCGGTGACCCAGAACACCATCTGTGACAACATTGTCTTGGCGGAGGTCTGCGCTCTCTGAGCGCTTTTCTAGTTTTATTACTGTAAACATAGGTTTGGGAGGAGCTCAAAGATTTGATTCACAGCAATCACTCTACCACTTCCGTTTGTAGGAGATTTAACATTTAACACTCCTTACCTGCCTACTACATCACACGCCCTGGCGTTTCAAGCTTTCGGCGTCCCTCCTCCTCCCCTATCACCTCCAGTTCATTAGTAAAGCAAGGCAATTCCCCCTTATTCATTGGGGGGTGGCAGTAGACATCACTCGTACATGATCTCCTCTGGTGGCATCATAGGGCCACGACTAGCTGCCAAGCCAAACATACTTATATGCACTCACTATCAAGGAACTAGTGAAGTGTCCACACACCCACCAACTATGAGTACAGACAGGGCCATTTCAAGGTACCCCAAGCAAACAGGGCTTCACCTCCCATAAATTCCTACATAAACCACATTGTTATAGGCCTAATCTTCAAGCAACTTTCATTAATATAATTATTTGTGTTGAACTTGCAATTGTCTAACTCTGTCATATTTAATCGAATGAACGCCACCAACTAAACTACTAAAATGATTAAACAGTCCCACTCCTACGGGATCGCCACCTTAACGTGGTGGGGTGGTTTGCGTGTCTCCGTGACCCCTAGAGCTATGTCGGGTAGGGCCACCCATGCCGAACAGGTCGAAGGGTAGAGGCCAGACAAAGAGTGATCCCACTGGCCCTCCAGGTTGGGGGTTGGGCTGTGGGCTGATAACCCGCACCCGGAAAAAACTAATTATTATAGAAACCAGAAACAGAGCACTATATCCGGGGAATGCTGAAGCCAGTCCTCACAACAGGAGAGACACCATGACGCACAGGGGTCAAAGCCGACAGGACGTCCTTGGGCTGAATAGGCCATTGCTGCACCCGAAAAGCACCTTGAAGATGATTGGGCACATACTACGGCAGGACCACAACAACGACTGCAACATAGCAATGACCTGGGCACCAGAAGGGAAAAGAAGAAAAGGAAGACCAAAGACCACCTGGAGACGTACTGTGGAGAAGGAAAGAAAACAGCTAGGATGGAAATCATGGACTGAAGCGAGGACTGCAGCAGCTGACTGGGAGAAGTGGAAGTGCTCTGTGAAGGCCTTATGTGCCACAAGGCACGAAGTGGATAGGTAACAGGTAACAGATTAAACAGTCATTCTTGAGGGCCCCTTTCAGCCTGGGGCCCCAGGCAATTGGCTGGTTTGCCTGTCCTGTTGCGACGGCCCTGAGTACAGAGAATAATAGTTACAGTTATCTCTGGTGTAGATTACATGGATACTACTGTACACAGTTGCAGGACATGAAGCAGTGGGTAAGAGGAAACAAAACTCTCTATAGAGAGCAGAAGAACAGAATTTAATGCACAAAATTGATGATTGCTAGTTGCTACTTTGCCAGTAAATTCACATGGATTGGTAAACATGTACAATGTTGTTGAGTTTTTTGTTTGTTTGTTTGTTTGTTTGTTTGTTTTTTAATCTGTGACAGTAGAGGGAGCTGTGGAGATAAACAATGGCATGTACGGAGGAGTAGGCGGTGTTTATGACAGTCTTTAGTGGACGCCATAAACCCGCCTGAAGCACACACTCAGTCACATACACACACTCACATATTCTCTCTCTCTCTCTCTCTCTCTCACACACACACACACACAGTCACACATACATATTTATACTTACTTACACACACACACACACACACACACACACACACTCAGGCATACATATTTCACCATTACACACACACACACACACACACACACACACACACACTCACTCAGACACACACACACACACACCCTGCTAGAGTCCAGTGGAGCTGAGCAGTAGGGCACAGTGGACACTCACAGAGGAAAGGCTCATTCTTAGAGTTTCACTCCCATTTACACAAAAACAAGCTTCATGAGATACATGCTGTAATACTACAGCAGTGACTAGTGGTGTGTGTGTGTGTGTGAGAGAGAGAGAGAGAGAGAGAGAGAGAGAGAGAGAGAGAGTGAGTGTGTGTGTGTGTGTGTGTATATGTGTGTGTGTGTAATTGTGAATATGTGTGAGTGTGTGTGTGTTAAGTAAGTAACTATGTACAGTGTGTGTGTGTGTGTGTGTGTGTATGTGTGTGAGTGTGTGCATGTGTGTGTACTATGTGTGATGTGTGTGTGTGTGTGTGTGTGTGTGTGTGTGTGTGTGTGTGTGTGTGTGTGTGTGTGTGTGTGTGTGTGTGACTGCAGTCTAAAGCACTGGAGCTGCTCTCATCTCTCTCCGTGAGTGAGACTAGAGGATTATGAGGAGGGCACAGCAGGGATATTTGAGAGGCACAGACTAAGACAGGTGTGTGTGTGTGTGTGTGTGTGTGTGTGTGTGTGTGTGTGTGTGTGTGTGTGTGTGTGTGTGTGTGTGTGTGACTGCAGTCTAGAACACTGGAGCTGCTCTCATCTCTCTCCACTGACAGCTCAGTTAATGATCAGCCTCCAGCCAAGGGCTCCAAGCAACTAAATCAAACACACTGTGTGTGTGTGTGTGTGTGTGTGTGTGTGTGTGTGTGTGTGTGTGTGTGTGTGTGTGTGAGAAAAACACAGTACATGTGGATATGCACACAAAGCTGTCAAATGTAATCAGAAATGTGTGATGAGGTGTGTGAGGTGTGTACACTTTCCCACTGTAATTGTAAATGGTGGTGTGTTTGTACTTTCCCATTCTAATTATGCCCCAGTAAGTACAGTTATATGGGCTATAGGTTAGTGCTGTAGTAGACACACAAGATCAGCATTCAGCAGCTGAGCTTAACAAAGCAGAAGTTGTTCTTGAATGAATCATGGAGTGAGCTGAGAGGATGTAGAATGGCCTATAGCTCAGTTTGTGACTGGAGGTCTACAGGACGGTATTGATTTGTGTGTGTGTGTGTGTGTGTGTGTGCAGGGCCGGTTCTAGGCATAGACAAACAAGGCGGTTGCCTAGGGCACCAAATATCAGGGGGGCATCACAATACATTTCTTACTTTTTTTTCCCCAGTTTTTCTCGTATATTTTTAGAAAGAGGGACAAAACTCAAATCTGGCCTAAAAGGCTAGAACCGGCCCTGTGTGTGTGTTTGTGTGAGCTGAGAGGATGTAGCATGGCCTAGCTCAGTTTGTGACTGTGTGGAGCTCTACAGGACGGTATTGATTTGTGTGTGTGTGTGTGTGTGTGTGTTTGTGTGTGTGTGTGTGTGTGTGTGTGTAAGCTGAGAGGATGTAGCTTGGCCAAGCTCAGTTTGTGACTGCGTGGAGGCCTACAGGACAGTATTGATTTGTGTGTGTGTGCGTGTGTGTGTGCATGTGTGTGTGTGTGTGTGTGTGTGTGTGTGTGTGTGTGTATGTGTGTGTGTGCAGGGATGGTTCCTGGCATAGATGACCAAGGCCAATTGCTACTTCTAGTCTTATCAGACTGCAGAAGAGAAGAGACCCCTATTTTCTCCTGTAAGTCCTGTAAAAGCATCAGAGGCGTTAGATAACAAGATAGAGGATAAGATAAGATCGGAATCATCTCTTTCTCTGCGCTGCGGTTCTTTAGACTGAAGTGATCTTTCTAGGGTTACTTAATGTGCCGCTGCTGGTTTTGATGATGACACCGGGTCCTCCATAAAACACACACACACACACACACACACACACACACACACACACACACACACACACACACACAGAGTTACGTAAAGGGTCTGGCCAGGATGACACCTGTGTGTCGGTCACACACACAGGAGAATGGCAGGTCGCTTCCTCAACCAGTGACATCGGAAC
>JAODXP020000017.1:13113558-13116058 GCA_027497455.2 Sardinella longiceps
ACACTTTCTCTCTCTCTCTCTCTCTCTCTCTCTCTCTCTCTCTCTCTCTCTCTCACACACACACACACACACACACACACACACACACACACACACCCCCCCACACACACACACATTGTAGAGACAACTGCCAACTTTCATTGAACTTTGATAATGTGGAAAAAGTGCTGAATGCAGCTACTGCTGTCAGCATAATCCGTACCAGAGCAAGTCTATTTGACCCACTTACCTGCAGCCCAACAGATCTAAGGCTATTTGAACAGCCTACCTGGAGGGGAAGAACAGATCTAAAGCTGGGAACAGACCTACCGACTTTCTCAGTCTTTTACGATTAGAATGCCAGTCTTTTACGATTAGTGAGCCAAACCTACAGACTCAATCTGGGACGATTGACAGTTGTTCGTGAGCACAAACCTAACGATTGAGTTGTCGGCATTTTAATGTCATAATTGGTATCATAGCGACCACATAACCGACTGGTTAAGATCATATCAAACATGTTTGATTCAGTCGGACCCAGTCGTAACTGCGTCAACAATGGGAAGAATCGCATTGTTACAAATCGGTCACCCAAACACACATAACGATTCTAGTCACGACTGAAACTTGCGACTACTCATGATTACCCGTGACTACCCATGACTGACACGGACGTTCCATCATATCAAAATCGGGGTTAAAAATCGGTAGGTCTGTTGCCAGCTTAATGCCATTTAAACAGCCTACCTGGAGGGGAAGAACAGATCCTACCAGAGCCACTTTTTGACCCACCTGCAGCTGAACAGATACATTATAAAGCAGTCAGCACAGATCTTACCAGAGCAAGGCTATCAGAACTGCCTACCTGCACCCACTACCTGCTGCCATACAAACTTATGGCCATTTGAACAGCCTAAGAGAAGCCTAACAAATTATAGGTCATTTGAATAGCCTATCTGCAGCCTAATACTGCATATTAAAGCAACACCAGGCAACGGTGTTGCTGTAAAATTTGCATTTGACTTGATGAAATGGCTCATTATGGATTGAATGATGGTTCTTTCGACTGCCCGTACTGTGTGATTTTGTGGCTTTTACAGTTGCAGAATTTGGGCTTTCGGGTTGATGAAATTGATTTAATTGAATTTAATTGATTTATTACCAGTTTATGAGGCGAACTAAGGCGCAAAAATTATAATTTCTGTTTTTTTACTCGCACGTTTGTAAATAAATTCACATCGATCGGTAAGAATGAACAATGTAATTGCTATTTTTTTTTTTTTTTAATTCTGTGACTGTAGGTGGAGCTACGGAGAATGGCAGTCCTGCTTAGTGTGTCTTTAAACGGCATTTAAAGGCCATTCAAGCAGCCTATCTGCAGCTTAACAAACTTTGAACCGTCTAACAGCACCCAACAGGCATTTGACCTGACTAACTGCAGCCAAACATGTTTATGAACTCAGCCAAACAGTCTCTTGAGCTTTTATCTGAGTTTTATTTAGAACATTATTGCATGCAAGTGAATTATGAGCAGGGATTGGTCTATTCATAAGCTCCTCCCTCTGACTCAGCCAATCATACAGTAAGTGGTCTGGAGCAGCTGTCTCATTGGACAGGGCCATCCACACCATAGAAAAGAGTGTTGTAATCAGACTCTATGTGGTTTTGGTTATTATAAACAACCATAGACAATAATGTTGCACTCAGACTCTGTGTGGTTTTGTTTATTTATTATTGTGCTCTGACTCTGTGATGTTTTGTTTACCATAAACAACAATGCCATTGCAGTCTGTATGTGGTTTTGATGGTGTTGTTGTTTATGCAATAGACTAGTTCAGCTGTAGTCCACTTGAGTGGCAATCTTGTTGTTGTGTGCAGTACATTTGTGTTTCCATGACTACTAAAGCTCATTGCTAAATCGATCTCCCTCTCAGTGTCACCCAGCCTATCCTGCCCAGTCCAGCCTGGGGCTGCAACCTTTTGATTGACAGGTCAGGATGAATGTTCAGAATTCAAGGTTAGCTCAGCCGTTTCAAGGTACTTAGCCTCAGGAAACAGGACATGCCCCCCCCCCCCCACCCACCCAACAAAAAAATAAATAATAGTAAACTAGAAAACCTCCAGACTCCGCCAAGACAATGTGGTCACAGATGGTGTTCTGGGTCACCGATCGCCACCAAAATCGAATAAGTTCTTCCTCGTCCCAGTACACATGTTGTCCAGAAATTTCATCCAAAACCGTGCTGTACTTTTTCAGTTATGTTGTACACAGACAGACAGACACACAGACACACACACACACACGCCAGCGAAAAAATTACCCTGTCCTCTTGTTGGGAAGGCCCTGAATAGCTGGCCTCACAGCTAGCTACAGCATACACTGTATAGGCTAACCTGAACCACACTTAACCACCAGCTCAAGTCCCATAGGTATGTGTGTGTGTGTGTGTGTGTGTGTGTGTGTGTGTGTGTGTGTGTGTGTGTGTGTGTGTGTTTTTAGAGTGTTCTCTTAGGCTTGATG
>JAODXP020000017.1:13123558-13128558 GCA_027497455.2 Sardinella longiceps
GGGTGTAGGCTAGCTGTTTCTCTGTTAAGGGCTAGCACCAGGCCCTCAGAGTATAGTACTTAACTAGACAAACCTCTGGGTGTAGCTGCTCTGCTGCTAAGGGCTAAATTTAAGCCCTGAGAGTACAGTACTTAAAGGAATGTACCGGAGTGAATTCAAACATAGCCCTGTTGAAAGACCTTGCTAAATGCGCTAGTTAGCGAATGGAACAAAATTATTTGGTACAGCATAGACTGAACGTGAACGCAGAAGCGAACAGGCACTTTACACTGAATCAATGGGACCTGACTATTGGAAACCGAAAGTAAGATCTGAGGTTACATTGACTCATTGTAAAGTGTTTCGCGTTCGCGTTAGGTCTATGCTGTTCGAAATTTCGTCATTTCATGCAAAATATATATTGCTGTTAGAAGGCTTGTGCAGCAGGGCTATGCTTACTTACTCCTGTATATTCCTTTAACTAGACAAATCTATGAATGTACAGTAAGCTAGCTGTTCTGCTGCTAAGGGCTAGCTCCGGGCACTGAAGTTACAGTAGACAAACCTGTGGATGTAGCTGTTATGCTGCGGCTAACTCCAAGCCCTCAGAGTACAGTTCTTAACAAGACAAACCTCTGGATAAAGGCTAGCTATTTCTCTGCTTAGGGATAGCTCTGAAATAATGAACACACACAAATATCTGTACATTATATGTGTGTAAAGGATATCTATCTATGGGGAAAAATACTGAACACACACACAAGCACACACACACATACATTATTACATGTGTAAAGGATATCTTTCTGTAGGAGGAATTTCAGTACTTAGACAGTAATCCTGTCATACTTAACCAGATAAAGCATATCTATGGATAAGGCAGTATACCACACACACACACACACACACACACACACACACACACACACACACACACACACACACACACACACACACACACACAGGCGCGCATGCCCACATGGCCAGAACATGACACAAGACACACACATATGGCGCGTGCATGCCCAGAAAAGGGTATGTCACACCCAGAAATGAACATAATCAATGTTTAGTACACACCCACACACAAATGAACAATGAGATTATGCAACACACACACACACACACACACACACACACACACACACACACACACACACACACACACACACACACACACACACACACACATAAGCGATACACCACATACTGTAGGCTATGTGTATGGGTTCTTACAGGGTCATTCTTCTAAGATCAGAGTCGCCCACTGTCTCTCTCCATCTTCCAAGTGTGCCAGTCAAACAGTCTTTATTTAGTCATATTTGGGAGATGGTAGCCTGGTTCCCACGACCATGTTCAGAAATGAACTGTGGTCTGGCAAAGCTAGCATTGACAGGGAGTTCCGTGGCAGGATTAATCTAAACATCTATCAAATGCTATCAAACTTCTATCAATGCTATTGGACAGAGCTGGACCGGGCTGTCGTAAGCTCGCCTCCTTCAGCCCACTCATTTCTCATTGGGTCCTGATTTTCCTGGGCTCCAGAGTTGAGGAGATTGGCTCCTGGACCATACTGACTAGGTCGCGAAATATCATGCGGGCCCCCAGCTTGAAGCTCTTTTAAATCTGAATGCCTCCTTCACTCCAACAGCAGCAGATAGTTTATGTATGAAGCGTCTCAGCCATGCTTAAATAGCCCTGCCATAAACCACTCACAGTCAACCCTGGAGAGGAAGGGGGAGTGTCCGTGTGTGTGTGTGTGTGTGTGTGTGTGTGTGTGTGTGTGTGTGTGTGTGTGTGTGTGTGTGTGCGTGTGTGCGTTACGGAGAGAGGGATACAGGAGAATGAAGTTTGATCACCATGTTAGAATGGATCTTTGACCTGCTCGATTAACTTGCGTGTGTGTCTGTGTGTGTGTGTGTGTGTATGTGAGATTGTAAAAAACAGCTGAGAGTGTGCGTGTGGCGTCACTCTGTCTCAGAGAAGCCTGGCCATGGGATGTCTTTAACATCGCTCCTCAGATTCACACAGCGCAGAGATCTGTAAACTGCCTACAATGGGTATGTGTGTGTGTGTGTGTGTGTGTGTGTGTGTGTGTGTATGTGTGTGTGTGTGTATTTGTTTGTTACTATCTTTGTAAAGTGGACTTAGGTGTTCAGTTTGATCTGTATGATTGAGAAGTGTAAGCGTATTGCTTGTCTTTCCTTGGGTTAGTACACACACACACACACACACACACACACACACACGCACATTCACAGAAGTTGTGCACTTCCGTATTGCAGTGTGACTGTCCATTCACTCTCACATACTTGTTTACTTTACTCTCCGGGTGGGCTCCAAGGTTACTGTATGTGTGTGTGTGTGTGTGTGTGTGTGTGTGTGTGTGTGAGTGAGTGTTTGTATGCAAAAAAGAGTGGTTTAATATGTGATTGAATGTGATTCAATCAAATTTGTGTTAAAGTGGATATGATTTCAAAGGAAGTGGAGATTTGCGATTCTTTTCACTCAAAAAGATAGAGAGTTTGAATTTAGTTTTCTCTTGAATTGTCTCTGTCTCTCACTCTGTCTCAGTGCAACGCAGACCTACGCAGTCCATTTCTGCTTTGATAATGGTGGGTCTGGCTCTAATGCCAATCACAAATGTCCTCAGGGTTTGCTTTGGCTAGTAACAAAAACCAAGCTACATGCCATTGGCAGACTACTAAAATGACAGCTTCATATAGGCCTATGACTTTCGTCATTAATGTGAAATGAAATGAGCGGAGCCAGCAGACGTTGTAGTAGTTGGGTTTAGATAACCATCTGCTACAAAATACATTTTGAACTTGTGTGTGTTATGGCTTTTGTTACAGAGACACCAGAGAGAAAAGTAAAGTTCTAGCACCCTAAAAAAAATGTCAGTGGCCGTAGATATATTTTTTGGCTGGTAAATGATCAGGTCTTATCTTCCATTGGCAGGTAGGTCAAAAGGTTAATTGTTTAGGTGGCTTGTTGTGCTTCTAAAACGATGTGGTAAGGGTTGAGGTGCTAGGTCTGTTTGCTTGTGTACAAATGTCGCTTTATACTCTCTGGTCTGCTTGCTTGGATGATATTGTATGATTACTGCTTGCTTGGATGATATTGTATGATTACTGCTTGCTTGGATGATATTGGAAGATATCTCTATTGATGTTTGTCCACGATGCTGTACTGAGCATCTTTTTTGGTGTGAATATTGATGTTTTTATGTGTGTGTGTATGGGGGGGGGGGGGTTGCACATGTGTATATTGTGTTTGGAGTGGACATCTTTAAGTTGTAATGTAATGTCATGTGTAATGACATGTGTGTGTGTGTGTGTGTGTGTGTGTGTGTGTGTGTGTGTGTGTGTGTGTGTGTGTGTTTATCCAACAGAGCAGAGGAAGAAATACTCCAACTCCAATATCATCATGCAGGACACATCCCAGTATCATGTTGAGGTGAGGAGCATCTCTGTTTATTTATTTGTGTGTGTGTGTGTGTGTGTGTGTGTGTGTGTGTGTGTGTGTGTGTGTGTGTGTGTGTGTGTGTGTCTGTCTTCTCCTCTCTTGTTTGAAGAGAAATCTGTTGTGATACAATCCAAAGCTCTGTAGTTTGAAGTTAAAACATTTGATTCAGCGCAGAGTGAATGGGGCATAGGAAGAGGAAACTGAAAGTAAGTTTCTATGCCCCATTCAGTTACTGTTAGCTTAGCTACCCGATCACTATTCAGTTATGTGCCCCCATTTAGCTATGTTAGCTTAGCTACTAGATCATTCTTCAGTTCTCAGCCCATTCAGTTACTGTTAGCTTAGCTTACTGTTAGCTTAGCTACCAGATCACTATTCAGTTATGTGCCCCCATTTAGCTATGTTAGCTTAGCTACTACAGTAGATCATTCTTCAGTTCTGTGCCCATTCAGTTACTGTTAGCTTAGCTACCAGATCACCATTCAGTTCTGATAAGCTACTAGATAATTCTCCAGTTCTGTCCCCCATTTAGTTACCGTTAGCTTAGCTTCCAGTTCACTAGTGAGTTCTGTGCCCCTATTTAGATAGTGTTACAGTAGCTTAGCTACCAAATCACTATTCCATTCATGGTGTATCAGTATTTCTTTTGATTTTCCTGTTGGAACAACAAGGCTATGGATTAATTCACGCTGATTTCTAACACCTACGGTCACCTACTGTCCACACACACACACACACACACACACACACACACACACACACACACACACAGTGTGTGTGTGTGTGTGTGTGTGTGTGTAAAAGATAATGAATGACTTGCCGTGCAGATATAGAAAAATAATGCACGTGTGAAGTAGTAACGAGGCAGAGGAGCGTTTACACTTCGATGAGTGCATTACTTTATATATTTCTTTTATTTTCTTTATGTTATCTGCACACCGTGGAGTTCATTATCCTGCTTATACCACTGTTGCCAGAACTACTTCTTTCCGCCACATATCGTCTTATTCAGAGCTTACCAAGATAAACTGCCATTACTAGTTGTACAGTTACTAAGCCAGTTGTTGTTAATTCCACCAGTCGTTGCTAAGCACTAAATCCAAAGATTCTAACCTATTTTGGGCTTTGTATAGTCGCTGTTTCCCATAGGATGATCTGATATCACCAAGTACTGTAATTAAGAGTCCGGGATTAATGTCAAACTTGTTGCCCTGGATGAATGGGTTAGGATTAGGGTTAGGGTTAAGGTACATTGATCCAGGGCAAACGTTTGACGTTGATCCTGGACTCTTAAATACTTGGTGATATCAGATCTTGCGTTTCCCATATTTCCAAAAGATGTGTAACTGAATTACTGTAACAGAGTTAAAAACCATTGTGGTCACAATGTTGCTGTCATAAGCGTTGGTCAGGTTGGTCAAGTTGTGATCCTGTGTTAATTAACGTGACAGTTTATTTAAAAGTCAGAACGAGTTGGGGGAATTGATATGCAAGTCTAAATATGGACAGAAAAGTGGAACTGCTTCATAGCTGTGAAGTTATCTGAAAAATAA
>JAODXP020000017.1:13146058-13151058 GCA_027497455.2 Sardinella longiceps
GACACTGTCATTAACTATGTCATGACGTTGTCATGAGTCATGAGTCATAAACTGTATACACCTGCCATGACTTCTGTCATTAAGTGTCACCCGGAATTTGTCATGGTTAGGGTTAGGGTTTGCGTTAGGGTATGTCAGAAGTCATGACAGGTTTATGAAGTTTATGACAGATTCTTGACAATATCATGTCATACTTAATGGCAGGGTCATGTCAGTCTTATGACGGTACCTTCAAATAAAGTGTTACCCTAAAATCATTGAAATCTAAGACTTTTCTTGAGCTTATTGCTTAAACATCTACCTGTCTGTCTGTCTGTCTGCCTCTTTGTCAGAGAGTCAGTCTATCTGTCTGTGTGTCTGTCTAGAGAGCCTGGCCTGGACGCCATAGTGGGAGGAAACCCACTCATACCATCCACCGGTCTAGGAGAGACCCACACACACACACACACACCACCGACAAGGGTAGGAGGGACAATGCGTGGAATTACCCAAATTAGAAAGGGGATATCTAGCTAAACATGAGAAACTGGAAAATACTGCTGAGTAATCCATTTATTTTTATGAAGTAACTGTATTTTATATACCACCCATTTAAACAGTAACTGCAAGGGAATACAGTGACTCATAATTTGTATTCTGAATACAGTATTCTGGTACATGTATTCCGTTACTTCAACACTGGATGGTAATTTGACACACATGGTACTTTCAATTCTGCTCCACTCCTCTATTCCAGTACAACTCTGTGGGTGATGGACCGAGGACAAGGCTACAAGTGAGAGAGAAAGTCCACAACACCAAGATGCTCCCAAATAAATTAACTTAAACTTGACGTTTCGGGATCACCTGTCTTTCATCAGACGTGGACGTTCATCACAGACTTTCTTTCTCATCTACACATACACAATTACATTTACATTAGTTTTACTGTATTATTTAGTGTTAGTCATTGAGGGTGTCATACCTCACAACATCCACCAGGCCGCGCCACAGAGTCTTGACCTCGTATGGAATCCCATGTTTCTCACAGAGTGCTTTCACAGACGGCGCCGCCACACAGTAGTTGTGCCGAGGCATTGTGGGGAAAAGACTTTTAGGGGGAAAGTTAAAATTAAAATGAAAAATTAATAATAAAAAAATTATTTTTAATTGTATCATATTACCTTGCTTGTTTCATAATTTTGCAATACACACTTTTTTTTAGAAAAATTATATTTTGATCATTTTGATCATTTTTCCTAAACTGCATAAGATGATAATTTGACAAACCCTAAACAAACGTATAAGTATTTAGGAGTGTCAGTTAGTGGTTGAGGTAAGGCCTCTCTTACTGGTGTTCAATCTGGAAGTTCAGATGGCCGCTGAACCAGTCGTTGAAGAAGGACTGCTCAATGTTGCACGTCGTCTTCAGCTTTGAAAAAGGGATTATATTCATTGTTTTATGTTATAATTTTATTTTACGTTATACAGTTCTTGTGGTATAAGAAAAATGATTACGAGTTACTTGATGAGTTACTTCTAAACGTGTAAATCTTTAGTACAGTAATAGCTCATAACACAGACATGTTAACAGTGGCATACAGTATGTACTCTATGTGTGTTTTAACTTTCTAAATGTAGGGTTAGGGCAGTGGTTCTCAAACTTTTTCTGTCATTCTCCACTTTGGAAAGCAGAGAATTTTCACGCCCCACCTGTAAGGCTCAATTTGTGCACAATTTTGGTCAATGTTAGGATTTTCATGTTACTAATTCAAGCCAAATTTCTTTCAGAACAATCATCACAGCAACTAGCAAATAACACCATTGGAAAGCTCAATTTACGGTCATATGCACATATCTGACAAATAAGCTGTGAATTCGGGGAGCATGGTGAGACAGCGGTCAATCACAAAGAGATGTCTCGCGCCCCACCTGTCATGTGTCTGCGTCCCACTAGTGGGGCCCGCCCCACAGTTTGAGAAACACTGGGTTAAGGTTAGGGTTTAGTGTGGGCATTGGGACTGTATTGCAGAGCTGGTGTCAGATAAATACACAGAGATTACAGTAAACCAGCTCTCTAAATGTAGCGTTACTGTACATTCACACCAAGGGCTACTTACGCTACAAAATGGCTTTTGTAGCTCAAAAAAGCAGCTGCTAAATTGTCTGTGCCGCTCTGTCGCTCATGACGTGCCTGTTGTCATTCTATTAACAGCACAGCGTTTAGATTTTACAGTTGAAACGCGTCCTAGCAAATTTGCATAAAGTTGACAATTTTTTAGCTTTTTTTTATTTGTCACTCAACTCACCCAACTTTTACAGCTGGTACCTTTTGTAGCTTTTGTCGCTCTTGCCCATAGAAAGTGAATGATTTCCAGCGATTTCACAGCTTTAGTAGCTCTTGGTGTGAACGTACAGTTAGGGTTAGAGCTTAGCAGGGGCATTGGGATTGGGCTGCAATGCTGGCATCAGGTAATCACACAGGGTTTAGTGAGATTAGTGTACAGAGCTGTGCGTGTGCTCAAATTCACCTAACATACAGTACGTGAACGTTCACTGCAAACATGTTCACATTTAACAGTGGAATTTGAACGATTTCGTGTAAACTGTAAACAAAAATGGCAAACTGAGTAGAAATTACTCGTAGGAGGCTATTAATGTGAGACAAAGTTGCTGTAAGACATGCTGATAAAACAATGCTCTACTGGATGTATTTCCAGGGGCGCACAAATTTTCTATCCTGCATACAGGACTGTTAACGGACAGACAGTTTGCCTTCGTTCGCTAATGTTAGCCAAAAACTTGCCAAAACTGCCAAAGCTACCAAAAACTGCCAAAAACTGTTCGCCTATGTTCGCGAACGTTCGCTATGTTAGGCGAATTTGAACGCACCTCTGGTGTCAGAAAAAACATACCTGCATGGTGACCCAGTCCTGGTGTTTGTCGTGGTCGATGTCCATGGGGATGTGGTTCATCTGAGTAACCCACACAAACCAGTGGCTCTCCAGGAACCTGCACACACACACACACACACACACACACACACACACACACACACACACACACACACACACACACACACACACACACAGAGAGAGTTACTGTTGTTGCAGATGCAACCCATCTCGAAAGAAAGCCCGTAAGCAAATGGAGTCTTCTTCTAGGCAAAGAGACTCAGTCAGGTGTGTGTGACTGACCTGACAAAGCTGATGAGAATAATAGAACCCCAGAAGCCGAAGAAGGGCCAATAACACAGGAAGTAGCGCAGGTAGTATGTCATCGACCAGGCCAGGTCCTGAGAGAGAGAGAGAGAGAGAGAGAGAGAGAGAGAGAGAGAGAGAGAGAGAGAGTAAAAAAACAGTAAAATCATCAGACTGAAGTCAAATGAACAGTGATGTCCTTTCATTACGGTTCTCTGTGGAACCATTAGGGTTCTCCGT
This sequence comes from Sardinella longiceps, assembly GCA_027497455.2. Lineage (NCBI taxonomy): Eukaryota > Metazoa > Chordata > Actinopteri > Clupeiformes > Clupeidae > Sardinella > Sardinella longiceps. The sequence goes on from JAODXP020000017.1 coordinate 13,149,478, forward strand.
GGAACGTGTTTAGAGGCCACTCACCACCCAGTCCTTCCTGGAGAACATGGTGTGCATGATCTGGATGTGGAAATACACAGGGATGAGCAGAGGGGGGCCAACTGAGGAGGGACACACACACACACACACACACACACACACACACACACACACACACACACACACACACACACACACACACACACACACAAACAGACCAATGAACAAACAAACAAAAGGCACAAATCCTGTGTTATGGGACTGAACAGAAGCAAGCAGAGAGTTGCTGAACATTGAGAGAGTTACTGAACACTCTAGAACCCCAGAAAAGATACAATTCCGTTCTAGAAACTCAATATTCCATGATCTTTGCTACAGCTGAACGCAGCAAAACCTCACATATTATAACGCCATAGCCACTCAAATGATACAAATATGTGTTCTGTATGTGACAAACACAGTTAACTTCCCACTGAGTTACTCACAGGATATAAATCTGATCTAAATATAGCGTTATGAATGGAACTTTATGAGCTTTGTGGCTAATGACTATAATTATGGGACTACTGTATGTGTGTCCCAGATGCTGTATTTGACAAAGTGATGAGATGAAAGAAAGAGTCTTACTGAGGAAGAAGTACTGGTGCTGGTAGTTATAAGGCATATACTTCAGTTTCTTTATACCATACTGCAGAGAAAGAGAGAGAGAGAGAGAGAGAGAGAGAGAGAGAGAGAGAGAGAGAGAGAGAGAGAGAGAGAGACATGTAGAACGATATCTTCAATATTCAATAAGACTACAGTATGACCACATAAATTCATCGTGATCTGGGTTAGGGTTTACAGACACACACACACACACACACACACACACACACACCTCTACAGGTTGTGTGTCCCCCAGGACAAAGGCATGCAGCATGTTGACATCCGGGTCCTTGCTGAAGATGTTGGGTTTGGCGTGATGCTGGAAATGCCTGTGGTTCCACCAGTTGGCTGAAGCTCCCTGGAGACAGACACACACACACACAAACACACACATTTGATTACTTTTATTTGGAAACAGAAGACAAGCAAAGGATACAAGATCCAAACACTGTGGGAAAAGTCAATGACATGGTGACAGATCTACTAGGCTTACACACTTATTAATGTAACATTCAAGATTCAAGGATAAACAAAGCACCTTCGTCTCCATATTTGCATACTACCAATGATAGCTGATAACACACACACACACACACACACCCACACACACACACACACACACACACACACACACAGTACTGTATAAGGTGGACATCAAACGTATAGTTTCAATGTAAGTCATTGGTACAGCCTCAAAGGTAACAAGTTCAGCTGCCCAAAGCGCAACCACATATTTACACACACACACACACACACACACACACACACACACACACACACACACACACACACACACACATCAAACTGCATGCTATGGCACCCATGAACTCACATATGCGGAACAGGGCAACGAGAACATGTCCACACTGATCTACTTCAAACAAGTGCCCATAAACACACAGATAGAGCATACTGTATTATCCAGTGCATATCAAACACACCACACATACTAGCATA
>JAODXP020000017.1:13156058-13158558 GCA_027497455.2 Sardinella longiceps
CACACACACACACACAATTAGACTTTGTGAATTGTTTGGCCTTTTTCATGTATAAAGTCAAACTAGAAGTGGTATTTCTTGGGTTAAATGTTTTGCCAACAGTTTGCTACAAACACATTCACATGCACGCACAAAAACACACACACACACAGACACAGACACACACACACACACACACACACACACACACACAGACAGACACCTCTTGTGATGTCTTTCTTCTGTGTGTGTGTGTGTGTGTGTGTGTGTGTGTGTGTGTGTGTGTGTGTGTGTGTGCTTGTCTGTAACAAAACTGTGGGCAAAACTTTGGACCCAAGAGATTTGACCACTTCAAGTCTGACTTGACATACCCTACTCTGTAACACACACCTCCTCCTCTACTGCTTGGTATTTCTGTCTTGCTGCCCTTTTGTTTTGTTTTGTGTGTGTGTGTGTGTGTGTGTGTGTGTGTGTGTGTGTGTGTGTGTGTGTGTGTGTGTGTGTGTGTGTGTGTGTGCAATGTGAATCAACCTCAGGTTTGTTAAAGGCACAACAAAAATGTAGGCCTACCCTACCTGTGCCCCTACCCTACCTGACTTTTTGATTGGGAGGAGTATGAACAAAACCATAAACAAAAGCAAAAGCACTTGGAAAGTGCAGACCTTTGCCAAAGCAATTATGGTCACTGACTGACGCAATATAAATTCCAGATGGCATTCTGGATAACCAATCAGCACCAAAACCTAATCAGCCGTTACTTGTACCATTACACACATTGTCCAAAAATATCATCCTAATCTGTGCAGCACTTTTTGAGTTATTTTGTACACAAACAGACAGACAGACAGACAGACAGACACACAGGCGAAAACAAAACCTCCCTGGTGGAGGTAATGATGAACAGCATGGCAAAAGCTCTAAATGGCAACAGCTTCTAATGTGATGAACAGAATCGTGTGCAAGCAGCATAGATATCATATTCTATGATATAATATCTATGGGCAACGAGCTGTTAAATGTTATGAATAGAATGGCGAACATGTCTGTCTATATTGTGTCTGTGAACATTGTAATGGCAAGTCAGCTCAGTGAATAGAATGGTAACAGCTTTAAATGTTATGAATGGAATGGTAACAGCTCTAAATGTTATGAATAGAATGGCAACAGCTCTAAATGTTATGAATAGAATGGCAACAGCTCTAAATGTTATGAATAGAATGGTAACAGCTCTAAATGTTATGAATAGAATGGTAACAGCTCTAAATGTTATGAATAGAATGGTAACAGCTCTAAATGTTATGAATAGAATGGCAACAGCTCTAAATGTTATGAATAGAATGGCAACAGCTCTAAATGTTATGAATAGAATGGTAACAGCTCTAAATGTGATGAACAGAATGGCAACAGCTCTAAATGTTATGAATAGAATGGTAACAGCTCTAAATGTTATGAATAGAATGGCAACAGCTATGAATAGAATGGTAACAGCTTTAAATGTTATGAATGGAATGGTAACAGCTCTAAATGTTATGAATAGAATGGTAACAGCTCTAAATCAAAGATCATGGAATACTGCTCCGCTTGAATCCTCTCTAAATGTTATGAATAGAATGGTAACAGCTCTAAATGTTATGAACAGAATGGTAACAGCTCTAAATGTGGTTAACAGAATGGAAACAGCTCTAAATCAACAGATCATGGAATACTGCTCCGCTATTAACAGAATGGTAACAGCTCTAAATGTTATGAACAGAATGGTAGCAGCTCTAAATGTTATTAACAGAATGGTAACAGCTCTAAATGTGATGAACAGAATGGTAACAGAGCTAAATACATGGCTGAGGAGTGTCTGCTCTTCCAAACCCCACTCTCTATCTATCTCTCTCAGCCACTGCCCCCTCATAATCAAATCAGCTGTTTTTACTTGTATGGAAATGACCTGTCTGAGCGGCTGGTGTTGACAGACTCATAGATGGACACATACATGTAGGTCTACTGCTGCTGCTGCTGCTGATAGATGCCATTCAAACCTTTCCCAAGTCCAGATAAAGAGATAGAGGACAGGAGCTCATTTTTGACTGTGGTTCTGACAGTCTCATGGTTTACATTCATTTATATTTACATTTGCATATGCATTTAACAGACGCTTTTATCCAAAGCGACTTACATTTATCAATGTAAAACTATCAGTTACTTCAGAGCCAGAGCAACTTAGGGTTAAGTGCTTTGCTCAGGGGCACAAAGATAGCAACTGAGATTCAAACCCACAACTTCCAGACTACTAGCGCACTCGTCAGGCTCCTTAACCGCTATGCTACCACCACCATACTATACAGTGTGCATCCAGTTCCCTCAGTAGCACAGCTGTCTGCAGTTCCTGTTTCATCCACAAGGTGGCGTATGTCCCCCACACATGCTTCTCCATCATCAGGCCAGGCTTGGCCAGCAGGCAGCCACTAGACTCCAGCACAGCACAGCACAGCACAGCACAGCACAGCACAGCACAGTAGGGCCTGGCCTT
>JAODXP020000017.1:13166058-13176058 GCA_027497455.2 Sardinella longiceps
CTATCACACCACACAAATACAATACAAACACAACACTATCACACCACACAAATACAATACAAATATAACACTAGCACAACACAAATACAATACAAACATAACACTATCACACCACACAAATACAATACAAATATAACACTAGCACAACACAAATACAATATAAACATAACACTAACACTGTAAAGCAACATTAAGTGGCTTATTAGGGGCTTTCCCCAATCAGTATCCTTATGTATTTAAAGTAAAATTGTACAAATATCTTGCAAGATACTGAATAAAAAACCATCATCATCATCATCATCATCATCATCATCAACACAATGCAACACAACACAAATACGATACAAAGATAACAAAATACTAACACACCACACCACAAATAGAACTGAACACAACACAATCACAGCAAAATACAGCAAAAGACAAACTAACACACCACACCACAAACATGGCAATAATTAGCCTAGAGAGTGTGCAGAGTTTTTATTTCCGGTCAGTTGAGGGAAAGTTTCAGTTGCTATTTTTAGGGTATTGTTACTCCCTAGTACTGAGAGAGTAATCCTCCACCTGAGTATTGATAGAGTATTGATAGTATATTCTTGCTGCTGACTCTGTCGGAGAATAGGTGTTATGATGCAGCTGTTTTTTCCCCACTCCTGATGGTTGGTTAACGGGCTCTTACTGTGACTGTACGTTCACACCAAGAGCTACTAAAGCTGTAAAATCGCTGGAAGCCATTCACTTTCTATGGGCAAGAAAGATAAATGCGATAAGAGCGACAAAAGCTACCAGCTGTAAAAGCTAGGCGATTTGAGCGACTAAAAAAAATTTAAAAATCGGTTAACTTTATGCAAATTAGCTATGACGTGTTTCAGCTGTAAAATCTAAACGCTGTGATGTTAATGGGAATGACAACAGGCACGTCATGAGCAATACAGTGATTTGGGCGAACACAGACATTTTTAGCAGCTGCTTTTTTGAGCTACAAAAGCGATTTTGTAGCTTTAGAAGCTCTTGGTGTGAACGTAGAGTAATCCAAAAGCTGAGTTAGTACTGATATAGTATACAGTAACTACTGTATTGATAGTATATTCTTGCTGCTGACTCTGTCGGAGAATAGGTGTTATGATGCAGCTGTTTTTTCCCCACTCCTGATGGTTGGTTTACGGGCTCTTACTGTAAGATGACTCTCAGTCAGTCCCTGGTCTCCTACACACATGTGACCTGATAGTCTCTCTGCAGTGTAGTTTACAGTATGCTACCGTATGCCACTGAACTGATCACCATGGATTTCTATTCAAGGCAACTTCTCTGAACAACATTCACTTAGAATTGGACTCATTCATTGCACTCATAACATTCACTAAATAATTCAGAAACTCATTGCACTTATCAGCAGACATATCAGTCAATATGGCATATAAGCACTGTGGCTGTAATTACATCAGAGAGGGCGCAAAGTGGAGCGAGAGGTCCAAACGATTGTAATGTTCTGTGTTCTATTTTCGTTAAGTTCTGGGTTCTAAATCCTTCTTTATGCAGACCGAAGTCAAGCTCTCATATATGCTGATAAGAATTGAACATTAAAAAGCTCAGATTGTGTTGCAATGCACTTATGCAGACCATAATTATTCACGTTTGCTCTCTTTGTAACATATTATATTGCTCTATGTTGATCAGTGTTCCATGATCTTTGATAATATTATGTGTTTGTGAGTTTTGTTCAGTGTTTATAACATGTGTTTGTAAGTTTTGTTCAGTCTCTATAACCTATTCAGTATTTATAATATGTCCTAAGTACTGTGGCAGTAATGGCATGAGGATATTACGGTAGCTAATTAATCATTCAGAGGTTATTGTAGTCACACCCTCTTTACCCAGCATGCTCTTGGGGGCTGGGCGGTGAGAAAGGGGGGGGGGGCTGTGACTTTGCAGACCAAGAACCCCAGGTGGGGCAATATCATTATGAGACCCCAGGAAAGGACAGAAATCATTCATGAAGCTCCCAGGTAGTGTAGGGCAGACATGATTGTGGAAGCCCCAGGTAGGGCAAAGTCATTACGTCCGTCCAGCGCTGGCAGCAGTAGCCATGCGAGGAGCCAATGGTACAGACATTATTAGAGTCTGAACTCTGTGTTTCGTGTGTGTGTGTGTGTGTCTCTGTGTGTTTGTGTGTGTGTGTCCTGATAGAGAGGAAGATGATGATGGTGATGACGATGGGCAAATGCTGAGGTCTCACTCTTTCTCTCTCTCTCTCTCTCTCTCTCTCTCTCTCTCTCTCTCTCTCTCTCTCTCTCTCTCTCTCTCTCTCTCTCACACACACACACACACACACACACACACACACAGGACAACAGGACACAGAGAGTGTGCTGTGTAGGGCATACAGACGATGATGATGATGATTAATAGTATTCTGATGCTGATGAATGAAGACAGTCATAATGATGATAATAAATAATGATGAAGTACAGTGTGATGATGATGACGATGATGATGGTGATGATGAGGATGGTGATGAAGATTTGTGAAACGTAAAGTGAAGGGCACCAGTTCCATGTGGAGAGCCTGGACAAGGCCATGCTTAGAGTCCGCTATGGTGGAGAAGAGGGACAGTACATATGGAGTGTTTCTCAAAGTCGAGAATGCTTCCTAGGTAGCACACTCGCCTTGGAAGTCGTACACTTCAAAAACGAGGTTCCATCAGTGCATCCTTGAAAAATCTATGAACAAAGGCCTCGTTCCTCACTAGATTTTAGAAGGATGCTTGACTTTGGAACAGTACTTGGCGACAGATAATGACGTGGAATGCTCGAAAAAGCAGCCTTCCAAGCATGCTTCCTCGACTTTGAGAAACACTCATGGTTTTGGAAGGCAGAAGCCTGAGTCCCCTCTCCCCTGACTACAGTTATTGAGCAGATCTGTGACCGTGGCCTACTGTACCCCATCTGTCATCCCCAGTACTGACAGCACCAGGCCTAATCTGTCATCCCACAGTGACAGTGTCACGCCTTTACCCTTGTACCCCGTGTTTGTTAGTGTGCTTTGCTCTTATGACACTTGGTAACACTCCTAATGAGTTACTTCTACTCGAACAAAGTGTTATGTTTGCACCTGCATCAGGGTCGCTTCAAGGTACTTAGGGGGCCCCAAGCAAACAGGACATGTGGGGCCCTTCAACAACCATAAACACCTACATGGACCACATTGTTATAGTCCTCAAGCATCTTTCATTAATATTAATTAATGTTATGAATCAATATTTATTATTTGTGTGAAAGAAGGATACTAGAATGATTAAACAGTGAATTAACAGTGATTAAACTGAATTACTAGCAAAGTGTAGGGAGTTTTTCCTTGCCCCTGTTTCTCATGGATGCTTCCCGTACTGTCTGTAATGCGCCACGAGAGTATTTGAGCGCTCTACAAATAAAATTGAATTGAATTGAATTGAATTGAAACAGTCTGTCCTGTGATCCCTTTAAGACTGGGGCCCCAGACAATTCCCCGGTTTGCCTGTTCTGTTGGGACAGCCCTGACCTGGCTGTATGTCTGCAGATAGTGAAGTAGTGAGGGCCCTACAGAGAGCTTCTTTAGAACTCAGGTCAGGTCAGGAGGAGTTGCTAGGCCACTATCCAAACTCCTACAGGTGTGTAACACCTCCCCCCTCCTCACACACACACATACACACACACACACTGTAACTCAGCTCTCCAGTAGAACGTCTTTCTGGAAGCTTCCTGATTGGCTGGTTCGTCAGCCACGTGCAGCCATTTTTAGCGTCTCATTAGCGATCTGGGGAAAACCCAGGAGGCTCGTGTCCTCTCAGGACGGCTATTTCAGTGAGCACTATCAGGATGGCAGCAGCACCGGAACGGCGGAAACTTCTGGAAAAGTTTTGTGGCAAAGTGACACCTGGTTCTAATTCATTAAGCTCATTACTGTGCCCTGATGGTGTTCATATGGGGAGTCTGAGGACTGAGGACCCACGGGTGCTGTTTTGATCCCTATGCACAGTGGAGGTCGAGACATTATTACCTGCATGGCTGTGTTGGTAGTCTACATGAATATCAACTAATCTGAGTAGAATTACATCGCTGGCGTTAACACACTCTAGATAGCCTGAAGGAGTTTCAGAGTAACTGCTGACTGTACACGCAGAGATCCTTCTTTACAGAGATAAATCATGAGGATCCACTTCCTGGAGTCATGAGGCTAATGCCAAATAAGGTAGTTCTGGGCGGCGCTAGCATTTATGCAGTGGAGAAGCTCATTCTGTAACATTGAAGTCTATGAGAGAATCCAAGAATTCCACTGAAATTTTAAAAGCCTTATTTTTCTGAGTAATGGATGTACATTTTGGACATGGTATGGTGATCTCCAAAGCCCCCTGCCCCATTTCATATTATTGTCAAGACTAGTGACTCTCCATTCCGTATAGAAAATTAACTTTTAATCAGGTGTGCACCAAGTGTTGATGTGCTGATTTTTTTTTCTTTTTCTTTTTAGATCATGTCAAAATCATACAGTACATATATCAATGTCCATGGTGTGCAGAAATATAAAAAATAAAATTTGCACTATCGAGCTTTACTTGGCTGTTACATCTAAGGAGGTTGACTGATTGGGGCGCCAGCTGCCACTGATTAGAGTGGCAGTTCACTGGGAGGGCGTGGCCTGGCTGGTGGCTGCTAGCTCGGATGACTCCAATTTGCTCCCATAGACATGAACTACCACGACATATCTGGCTCCTGAAGAATCTGTGGTACAAGTCTGTCGACGGATCCCATTGATTTGCATGGAGCTTTCTCCCAATGCATTGACTCCCCCCTCCGTCAGACACGCCCTCCATCGTCTTTCTTTGTACGGACATATACAGTCTGAAACAGGGGTCACTGTAGGCCCACTAACTGTGCATAGTTTACGTCCACTGTGCAGTCGAATGAATGGTCAACCTGGATTCAGCTCTCAAATTAGCCCTTACAAATCTGTATGGCTTTTGACACAAGAGTCTGGTACATACTTGTTAGTACTGAGCACTTGAGAGGGAAGAGCCAGGGCCCTTGAGGAGTTTGGAATTGGATTCCAGGAGGTGAGGGAGGCCCATGGTCACTGATCGTGCACAGGGCCCAGAATTTGGTGCTACGCCCCTGCATATACACACACACGCACACACACACACACACACACACACACACACACACACACACACACACACACACTTTTGAACTACCGTACTGTACTGTACATCTGCCAACACCAGCCGGGTGGAGTGAGAATTTACATTCCATATAGTAAACTTATTGTATAATACTGTATATCCAAATGCCTTCAAGCACTTCTTATCCTGGCCTGCATGGTGCAGAGCAGTTACAGTATAACAGAGAGAGCAGTGAGTAGAGGCATCAGAGATCAGTGGAATATGACCAAGAGAGAGCAAGTTGAGTGTTTGGCATTCTGACCAAGGTGTGTGTGTGTGTGTGTGTGTTGACAGTGTTACTATAGCACATGGATTTAAAACTACAATTACATCACTCTGGGACCTAAAATGAAAATTAAACTGAGCTATGCACTGATTCACACTGTGTTCCTTCTTTCAGTCTCTCTCTGTGTGTTTGTATGGAGAGGATTGCCTACTTTAACTTCTCTGTCCCTGTATGGAGAGGATTCCTTTAATCTATATACTGTATGTGTGTGTTTGTATGGAGAGGACCTTGTAGAACCTGATAATGTAATAATTACTCAATAATGTAATAACTCCCGATAATGTAATAAAAACTCCCTCATAAGTCCCTAAAAAATGTAATAAAACCTAACAATGTAATAAATCCTGATAATGTAATACGGTGCATTTCCCAATAATGTAAAAGTTGGCATGCTGATCATGTAATAAAATGTTACATTACATTTAAGTATTACGATTTTTACATTATTAGAAATGCTCCGTATTACATTATTGGGATTTAATTACATTATCAGGTTTTAATTTATTACATGTTTTGGGGACTTATGAGGGAATTATTATTATTACATTATCGGGGGTTATTATATTATTGGGTTCTACAGACCTTGTTGTTCCTGTAGCAGTGAGTGGAATCCTCTAATCCTTTTGTGTTTCTGTATGTCTGTACATATTTACATTGGCCATAGTGCAGGTCTGTTATCACTCATATGTATATTTGCTATAGCCTAGTGCAAATATATTACCACTCATCTGTGAGCCTGACTCTCTGTACTCTCAAGTAGCCCACAGCCATGGCATTTAAAGTCTTCATTATTACATCTGTAAAGAAATACTGTCATGCCCAACATAAAATTTAAAGTCTCAATTAAACTCAGGGTTTGAGGGAGTTGGTGTAACTCAGTGTTTCTAAGCGACAATGGCCCGATTTTGTGCTTTATTAAAAAAAAAAGTAATTAAATTGAATTTTGTAAAAGGTAATTTGACACAGTTCTGGGTTGTTGAAGCTGGCTTTTATGAGATATCATTCTAGCAAAGATGTGTGAGGTGTCATAAAAGTGAAGGTTGTGTGAAATATCACAAAGTTGAAACTCGTGATATTTGGTGCCCTAGGTGATCGCCTGGTTTGTCTATACCTAGAACCGGCCCTGACTTCTACTCTAACACACACACACACACACACACACACACACACACACACACAACTGAACCATATCTCACAAGTTTGGTGGGTTCGAGACCCGTGTGCGGTGCGGTGCGGAGCAAGCAAGCTCAATTTTGAAATACTAAAATACTGTCCCCTCTTCATGGTCTTCGATGCCTTAAGGTTTAGTAATGGTTCCTGCTATCACACATCATGATATCTATGATTTATGCTTAAGCTACAGATCCATGTTATTTCAAGTAAGAAAAAGCTTCTGTACTTATTTAATATTAGTAATTATTTATCAGTTAGTATTAGGATTATTTACAACTTTAATCACAATATGCTCCATACATGCTAGTTCTGTGTTCTCAAACTGTTGTGGGTTCTATGTTCTCCTAATGTCTGTGTGTTCCGTGTTCTCCACAGGAGTTCCCGCGGGTTCTCCTCCGCATGGAGGGCCTCGAGATTCTGGACCTGGACCGGAACAAGATCAGCGAGTTCCCCAGCATGACGCACCTGCCCAACCTGCGTCTGTTCTCCTACGACCACAACCCCACGGAGGGGCCGCCCAAGGTGGGCGAGGAGGTGTTCCTGGTGGGCGAAGGGGCGGCCGAGGAGCTGGAGGCGCGAGAGCGACGCATCGAGAGACGGCTGCAGCGTCAGAGGGAGCGCGAGGAAGAGGAGGAGGCGGCCGCAGCTGCAGCAGCTGCCGCCACGGCGACAGAGGAGCCAGCCATTCACGGGATACTCAAAAACGCAGGCTCCGCCCCTGGCAGCAAAGGGACCAATGGCAGCTGCGTGCCTAATGGACATCCGACCAATGACGGAGGGGAGGGCAAAGAGGGGGACATGGGGGTGGAGTTTGGAGAGGGGGGGCTAGAGTATGAGGAGGAGGAGCTAGAGTACGAGAGGGAGGAGATCATCTGCGAAGGGGAGGGGTTTGATTACGCGAGGGCGGGGTTTGAGTATGAGAGGGCGGGGTTTGATTATGAATATGAGGAAGAGGAGGAGGAGCGTCCGCAGGTTCTGAGGAGAGGAACATGAGATTAAACCCCGCCCCCACGCGCGCTAACCATCCCTCTGACGAGCCAATGAACACGGCTCACTCTCTTACTGTCGGCCAATCCGGCTGTCAGTCAGTCAGTCAAACGACCTTGCGCCTCGTTGACAGCCGGACAGCGGGGCAGAGCAGTGCATGCTGGGATGGCGCTACTATGGCAACCAGAGGGCTGATTTTGATTCGCTCTTTTAGCTTCAACTCATTTTTCAACCAGTCAAAGGCTGGAAGCTGCACAGATGGTTCTTTCACAGGACACAGGGACTTTGAGTGTGTGTGTGTGTGTGTGTGTGTGTGTGTGTGTGTGTGCATTCATCTGTATGTACATTTGTGTCTGTGTGTGCATTCTCTCTTTGTGAATGTGTGTGTGTCTGTATGTATGTTTGTGTTTGTGTGTGTGTGTGTGTTTGTTATGAGGTATAGAGAGGCTGTAAGTCTACCCAGGCATTGCTGTGTGTGTGTGTGTGTGTGTGTGTGTGTGTGTGTGTGTGTGTGTGTGTGTGTGTGTGTGTGTGTGTGTGTTCTGAGGCATACAGAGGCTGTAAGACTACCCAGGCATTGCTGTGTTTGGTGGTGAAACTGAATCTTGTGTCATTAAAGAATAAACACAGAGCTGACCAGGTGTCTGTCACTCACTGATACATGAGCACTGGAGTGAGCTAACACACACACACACACACACACACACACACATACACAAACACACACAGACATATTCAGACATTTACACAGACATAATACACACACACACACACACACACACACACATAATACACATGTACACACACACCGACACACGTGCACATGCATACAGACATGCACACACACACATACACATGCAGACTTATACACACACTCATCCATACAGTCATACACACACACACACACAATGTCACATGCACACACCCTCTGTCACACAGCTCTGGCTGCAGCCACACTGACCTAGAAAATCACAATGTCCATTTTACACGCACCAACATCAGCCAGACACACACACACACACACACACCCTCCCTCACTCACACGCACACTGAAACTCCCCCAGCACAGCACACACACACACTCTCTCTGACAGCCGGCCCCTGTGTATCTAAATGAGCAGATTGTGTGCCCTAGTCGGGGAGCAGACACACACACACACTAACACACACACACACAGATTGTGTGCCCTAGTCGGGGAACGGAGGGATGTTAGCGAGCAAATGAGGAGGAAACTGGAAACACACACGCTGAACCAAACACACACCCACACACACTCACAATGGGGTGTTATAGAGAACACACACAAAGACACACACAATTTTGTGTTAGGGAGAACACATACACTGATACAGTGGTGTGTGTGAGAGAGATAACACACAATGACACACAATGGTGAGTTAGATAGAGAGAACACACACAATGTTTTAGAGAGCGAGAACACACACATTGACACACACACACACACACACAATGGAGTGTCAGAGAGACAGTGAGCAAAAAGAGAAAGAAGAGAGAGAGGGAGCGAGAGAGTAGGGAGGACAGAGAGAGAAAGTCAAAAAGACAGAGGAAGGAAAGAGAGAGAGATAGAGAAAGGGGGAAAGAGAAAAGGGGGAGAATGCAATGAAGGGGGGAAAGAGAAAGAAAAAAGGAAGGGGGAGAGAGACAGAGAATGAGAGAGGGAAGAGTTGAGGAAAGAAAGATAGAGAAAGTCATGAGAGAGAAAGTAAGGAAAGGGATGGAGAAAGAGAGGAAGGGAGAGAAAAAGCGAGAGAGAGAGAAGAAGGTCGGAGAAGGACAAGAACGAAGGAGGAGGAGGAGGAGAAACAGGAAACGGCAGCAGAGAGTGAAGAGGAAACGAGAGAGACAGAAAGATAATGAGAGAGAGACAGAGAGACAGAGAGAGAGAGAGAGAGAGAGATAATGAGAGACAGTGAGATAATGAGGGAGGGAGAGAGAGAGAGAGAGAGAGAGAGAGAGAGAGATAATGAGAGAGGGAGAGAGAGAGAGAGAGAGAGAGAGAGAGAGAGATGAGGGAGGGAGAGAGAGACAGAGAGAGAGAGAGAGAGAGAGAGAGAGAGAGATAATGAGAGACAGTGAGATAATGAGGGAGGGAGAGAGAGAGAGAGAGAGAGAGAGAGAGAGAGAGAGAGAGAGAGAGAGAGAGAGAGAGGGAGGGCAAGAGGGAACAGTAAGGCCAGAACGACAAGGTGAAAGGAAGGAGAAAACTGTGAAGGAGAGAGTGAGAGAGAGAGAGAGAGGTGTTACGGAGAAACAAGTGAATGAGTGAGTGAGAGAGGAGAGGAAGAGAGAGGAGTATGTTGTGGAGAAAGTAGTGAAGACGTAACAATGAATG
>JAODXP020000017.1:13198558-13203558 GCA_027497455.2 Sardinella longiceps
AAACAGTGAACAGTCTTACTCAGTAGCAACCACTACATCTTTTTGCTATAGACTGACAATAGCCGACATGCATGTAGGCTTCTGTAGCTGTAATTTGCGCTGCGTTACGCTTACAGTAATTTCTCTCGAAGGCTACACATTGGGGCTTTAAATATTTTCATTCTAAATGACACCTGGCAAACCAAAGATTCTAGAGCGCACCATGGTAGAAGCTTTGCTGCAAAATAACAATCAGCAGCCTGCCCCCCCCAAAAATCAAACAATAACAAAGAATCACTGACTCCACCTTCAATTAGCAGCCTACCCCCTAACAAAAAAAAAAAAAACAATAACAAAGAATCACTGACTTCACCTTTAAGTTGCATTCGGCTATCTTGACGGAATAATTAGTAGCCAAGTTTGTGCTCATCACGAGTGGCTGGCGTTTTTCACTAAAGAGAGAGAGAGAGAGAGAGAGAGAGAGAGAGAGAGAGAGAGCTAAATTGTTGCTGTGTTGGAAATACTACTCTACCCTACTACTCTCGTGTCAGCTGACAGGAAGTATAGTGCGCTCTGTGTGTGTGTGTGTGTGTGTGTGTGTGTGTGTGTGTGTGATAAGTGTGCCACACAATCTGAGCTCTGTGGACACTAAGTGTGAAATAAAAGTCAGGAGTTCAGGAGAGTCCACTCTCACACACACACACACACACACACACACACACACACACACACACACACACACACACACACACACACACACACACACACAAATCTCCAGGGACTGTAGTGAGGTCATCACTAAACACCCTCACGAGCGCACTACAGGCCAATGTCTAAAATACAAACCTATTAAAACTCAGTGTGTGTGTGTGATTGAGCATCTGTCTCTATGTGTGTGTGTGTGTGTGTGTGTGTGTATCAGCCGTGTTCTGGAGTGATGTTGTGACACTGAGGACATGACCCCTCTGATTAACATTCAGATCAGCATCCTGTATGTGTGGTTGGAGAACTCAGCAGGAATACACACACACACACACACACACACACACACACACACACACACACACACACACACACACACACACACACACACACACACACACACACACACACACACACACACACACACACACACACACACAGCTCCTCAGTCACATTCCATACATACACACACACACACACATACACACACAACCCCTCAGTCACACTCCACATACACGCACACACACACACACGCTGCCAGGATCCTGCCAAGATCAGGGCTGAACTGAACATCACGTCTGTCATACTCATCTGTCATCAGATCTGTCACAACCAATAAAAAGGAAGTTTGCCCTTTTTGTCCAAATAAAAGTTTAACATTTTTTTGTCAAACTCTAATCAATACCAACCATTCTTTAAAATTAATCAATGCCCTTTTAAAAACAAGTTTGTAATTTATCAAAAAATAAATAAATAAATAAATAAATAAAAGCACAGGCACAGTGTTTGGTAAAAAAAACCAACAACAACAACAACAAACAAAAATAGTAAAAAGGCAGACAAATAAATCAATGTGTTTTCAGAGCTGTTTATCAAAGACTATGAATCAAAGAGTGTGTATCATTTTTCCTTTGGTTTTTCTTTTTTTTCCCTGACAAAATACAGACTTGTTTTAAAGAGGGAACAGTTCTTGATTAATTGGAAAGAATAATGGGTATGGATTAAAGTTTAAATAAATTCTGGTACTTTTCTCTGTGAGAAGGGCCAGCTTATGTCTGACTGGCCTGATGACTGCTTTCCCCCTAACAGAGTGGCTTTGGGTTTCATTTTTTTCACCACTGTCTAGTTTTGCTGGTCTACAAAAAATAAATAAAAGTTCATATTTGTTCAGTATACTGAGCTTAGACTTATGCTATTTTAATACAACTTGGTTGTTTTTGATCATAATGCATTGAGAGAAGTTTGTGGTTGTGTGAACTACTTTCTCAGACTGAAGATTCAGATTCATTGAAAGGACTTGATGTTACATCCCTAATATATATAGCACCACTTGTAGGGAGGGTGGGCGCTATGCAGCTTTTTCAGCGGGACACATCGTCAGTTGTGTACCTGTGCATCACTGGGAGTTTCGACCACTTATCACAATACACACTGTGCCGAGGCAGGCCCACCACAGGTTGATCAGGCCTGAGTGTGTGTCTCGCTGCTAGCTGTTCCTAGCTGTTCCTAGCAGCCCAGATGGTATCTCCTCTCTTCAGCCACAGCCAATGGCTAGTCCTCTCTGCAGTATTGGCCAGCTCCTTGATGGTTTGCCTGTGGGCCTCCCCCTGACTCCAACTTCCCTAAGGAGCTGAAGAAAATCCGTACAGGTCTTGTTTTTGTCTGGGAAAAATAATCCATACAATTCCATATTTTTGAGAATTCCCAGACTTCAGACCTGAGATTGTCTCCATCAGATCCATCATGCATCAAGACCATCACATGTCTGTGACATCAGATATCCATCATCTGGCAGATCTACCATATTTCACCTCCAGGGTGGTGTGGTGTGGTGTGGTGTGTGTGTGTGTGTGTGTGTGTGTGGTGTGTGTTGGTGACTCAAATGGGGTAAAGCAGAGATTTTTGTGTATATACAGTATGTGTGTGTGTGTGTGTGTGTGTGTGTGTGTGTGTGTGTGTGTGTATGTATGAATTGGGGTAAAGCAGAGTTTGTATGTGTATACTGACATTTTTTGTACTGAGTTTTTTCTGTGTGTGTGTGTGTGTGTGTGTGTGTACTGATATGGGGTAACGCGGAGTTTGTGCGTGTGTGTATGTGTGCCGTTGGCATCATTTAATCACAACCCTTTATGTGTTTAGGGCAGGCTTCGCCGAAAACAACGGCCTTTTGAATCAGTTTACTTCTTGTCCATTCCTCTGATTGGTCATAGGCTATCCTGTTGCATGCAGATGTAGAGTGTTTCCGTCAAGCATGCTTCTAGGTAGCACACTAGCCTTGAAGTCGTACATCAAGACAAGGTTCCATCAGTCATCCTGAGAATCTATGAACAAGGCCTCTGTCTCGCTAGAATGCCGAAGGATGCTTGACTTGGAACAGTACTTGCGACTAGTAATGACGTGGAATGCTGAAAAGCAGCCTTCCAAGTGTGCTTCGAGTTTGAGAAATGCTCACAGCTTGAAGGTAACTGCCTTGTTCCGCCGATTGAGTTGGGTCTATCTCTCGATGCCAGCTATACAGTGAGTGAAAGTATTGTTACTGAGAGTTACTCAGAATGTGTGAGTTTGTGTCACAGCTGAGGGTATTTGTGTTGTGTTAGTGGAACAGGGGTGAAATGTGTGTGTGTGTGTGTGTGTGTGTGTGTGTGTGTGTGTGTTTGTGTGTGTGTGTGTGTCTTGGGAATGATGGTGTGTGTAAACGTGTATATGTGTGGTGTGTGAAAGTGTTTGCACGTGCTATCTAGGGAGTGCCTGAGTCTTTGTATGTCTGTGTGTGTGTGTGTGTCGGTAAGAATGTGTGCGTGTCTGTGTGTGTCAGTAAGTTTGTTTGTGTGTGTGTGTGTGTGTATGTCGGTAAGACTAAAAGTGTGTTTGTGTCTACGTGTGTCAGTAAGTTTGTGTGTGTGTGTGTGTGTATGTCGGTAAGACTAAAAGTGTGTTTGTGTCTACGTGTGTCAGTAAGTTTGTGTGTGTGTGTGGTGTGTGTGTGTGTGTGTGTGTGTTGTCGTTCAGGATGAGTGTGTGCTTGTCAGCATAAATCAATCTCTGTCTGTCTGCTGGTCTCCAGGGCATCCAGATGCTGTAGACTAAACCCTCTGAACCCTCCTCATCTCCCCCTCCCTTTCTCTCTCTCTCTCTCTCTCTCTGTGTGTGTGTGTGTGTGTGTGTGTGTGTCTGCTTGTGACTCCCTTCTATATGTTTTTTTCTGGCCCTTTCTCTCCTCCTCATCTCCCTTCCCTTTCTCTAGCTGTGTGTGTGTGTGTGTGTGTGTGTGTGTGTGTGTGTGTGTGTGTCTGTTTGTGATTCCCTTCACAATGTTTTTTTCTGGCCCTTACTCTCCTCCTGTTCCCCTGTATTGCCCCATTCCATTCCTACCTCACGTAAAAGACGGCTACAGATATATGTGGAGTGTTACATACGTTCTACCCGTCAGTTTGGTTCTTATTTTGACACAAAAATGTAACCTGGTTCTCACACAAATGAATGTTTCTCATCCATCTGGAATTTTGTCGGTTGCCTAGCTGTTTTCTGCTGTGACGGGGCGGGGGGTGTATTAAAAAAAAATCTCGAACCTGATTGAAAAATTCAATGTGTGTGTGTCACATACTACTTCGACCCCACGATTGTGATTGCATAGAGGCGGGCTCGAGTATGGGGTAATCGAAGACTTCGGGCTCAACAAGCCGCGCCCAGACCCTCGTACGAGCTCACGAAGTTGAACGAAGATGCACGAAGCACGAAGGGTCTGCGTGAGAACCAGGCTAGCAAAAATGGGGAGCTTACAATTCCTCACGAAATTCACTTGGAATAACGGGGCCAGGGGTAGCCTAGAAATGTAGACGTACTCTAGCGGCGGCAAATAGATTTGCTCAGCCAGTATGTCTAGTAGCAAGCCATAGGGAATTTGATTGGTTGGACACCTTTGGGGTTCACTAATCACAGCGCTCTATGTGTTTAGGGCGGGCTTCGCCAAAAAATAACAGTCTTGTTGGTTCCTCTGATTTGTCACAGGCTATCCTATTGCGTGCAGAAGAAGTTTGAAAGCTAACTGTTCCGCCCACGGTTGAGTTGGGTCTATCTATCGATGCCAGACTATACATTTTAATGTTATAAGATGGCTTGCCAGGCTACTAAGTAGGCCTATGCCTACTCTTGTTCCTGGTGCTGTCTCAGAGAATAGGGATATAGGCTGATCCACTCTTTTTTTCCTTTAAGTTGAACACAGTTTTTATTTTATTTTATTTTATTTATTTATTTTTTTATTTTTTTACTACAAAATCCACAGGATATTCTGATATAATATAACCTGTATCAGGATTAAC
>JAODXP020000017.1:13223558-13226058 GCA_027497455.2 Sardinella longiceps
CATACACTGCCCAGTGCACGCACACACACACACACACACACACACACCCGACATACTGCACACACACTGCACACAAAAGCACACGTGCATGGGTGCACACACACACACACACACACACACCCTGGAGAGAGCTATGAGAAGCCCTGCTCCAGCAATCAAAGTGGGTGTGATAGAAAGCCCTCTGCCTCAGCAGAATCATGGAGCTCATGTTTATTAATGCCCAGCCAGTCTCTCCACCGGAACACTAGTCATGCAGCCCACGTCTGACCTCATGGGTGTGTGTGTGCCTCTGTGTGTGTGTGTGTGTGTGTGTGTGTGTGTGTGTGTGTGTGTGTGTGTGTGTATGTACAGTGCGTCACTCAACTGATCTGTGTACGTGTGTGAGTTTCTGTTGGCAGCGGGACTGATATGAAATATACATGTTACATGTAAATGTATGCATTTAGCAGACACTGTTACTTATCCTAGCGATTTACACTGATCAACTATTAATTAGATCAGGCCCGTCTTCCCTAGAGCAAGTTAGGGTTAAGTGCTTGCTCACGGGACAACAGGGGCAGCCAGAATTTGAGCACAAGGCAGGCTCCTTAAAGCAATATACCGGAGTAAGTTTAAGCATAGTCCTGCTGCACGAGCCTTCTAACAGCAATATATTTTGCATGAAATGAAAGATTTTCGAACAGCACAGACCTAACGCGAACGCGAAACACTTTACAGAGAGTCAATGTAACCTCAAATCTTACTTTCGGTTTCCAACAGTCAGGTCCCATTGATTCAGTGTAAAGTGCCTGTTCGCTTCTGCGTTCACGTTCAGTCTGTGCTGTACCAAATTATTTTGTTCCACTCGCTAACTAGTGCATTTAGCAAGCTCTTTCAACAGGGCTATGCTTGAATTCACTCCGGTACATTCCTTTAAGCACTTAAGCACAACAGATTACTATAATATAAATAGACTGCATGACTCCTTAAGAGTTTATTATAATAAATATAGGTAACACTTTATTTGAAGGTACCATCATAAGACTAACATGACACTGTTATTAACTATGACATGGTGTGTCAAGAATCTTTCATAAACTTTTATGAACCTGTCATGACTATTACATACCCTAACCCTAACCATGACAAATACAGGGTGACACTTAATGGCAGAAGTCATGACAGGTGAATAAAGTTTATGACAGATTCATGACAGCGTCATGTCATAATTAATGACAGTATCATGTCAGTCTTATGACGGTACCTTCAAATAAAGTGTAACTCAAATATACTGTAGCTATGAAATCTTTAACAGATTACTGATATAGAAATATACTATGACTCCTAAACAGTGGCCAGATACCGGGAAGGAATGCCCCTTTAAGCTCTATATACAATAGCTATGCTATAAAACTGTTGAATCAAATAAAATGTCAAATAAAATGTTAGTGGGTGAAGCCAGGTATGCCGACTGGGTGTAAGTGTGTGTGTCTGTATAATACAATATATGATCTAGTATGCTACGATATAATGTAATTCAACATATATAATAATATACTGTGTAACATAATCTATACAATTATACATCATATTTTGACCATCCAGAGGACATTGAATGGCGTGTTATATCTCTGACATTAAACAGCATAGCAGAAGCGTGTTAACTGCCAGTGTTTAACATCATAAAATATATGTTTCACTTTTTTCATTTGCCCTCATATTTCATGACTTTTTCTCATTTGATGGGGACAGTAGACTAAGCATTAAATTTTTGTACAATAATATGTTGTGAATGAATGTCCTGTACAAAAAATGTATACACGAATGATCCTTTGGGGTCAATTTGACCCCAGATTGATTTAGCTATTTAGCTAACTGAGTTGATTTAAGCTAGTGCTACCAATGTTGTCAGAATGGTCCCATATCTCATCAGATATACTGCCAACTGTATTCAAGACATAAAAACAATATTTGAGCTTTGAAACAGTCTTTGTTTATTGGCATTGTCGGCTTGGGGTCAAATTGATTCAAGCAGTTAAAATTCAAACAGTACTGCTAATAACAGAAAGTTTTTCATTCCAAGTGTTATAGATAAAGCAAATATATACTAAGAAGTTCTATAAAGCCAAATTTAACACTAAAAAAGATAGTTCTTTTGGATTTTGAGGCAGTTTATTTATTTTTTCAGCCATATTTAGACTATAATATGCTGTATGCGTGCACCAGGTATTCTGGGTTTATAACGAGGTGTGTGGGAAGGTGGGTTTCTATAGTAGGGATTTTGGTTGTGTTTATTAGACATCAAATTAAGTGCCTGTCAGCCTGTCAAAAAACACAAACATGTAACAATATAAGTTAGTATTATTTTCTGAGGATTTACTTAGCTGGGGTCAAATTGACCCCAAGGGTAAAGGGTGTGAGTAAGATTTGAGGGACGCAAAAAGGTTAACCTTACTGATGTATCCTTGCTCTGTCACATTCTTGTTCTCTTTCCCTCGATTTCACTCTCTCTCTCTCTCTC
>JAODXP020000017.1:13241058-13243558 GCA_027497455.2 Sardinella longiceps
GAAAGAGAAAAAAAAAAACTCCCTCCGTGTCACACGAGGAGGAAGAGAAGACACAGAGAAGCTCAGAGGAGACAGACACAGACACACAGACGTACAGAACACAGCAGAGAGAGAGAGAGAGAGAGAGAGAGAGAGAGAGAGAGAGAGAGAGAGAGAGAGAGAGAGAGAGAGAGAGAAGGACAACATGACACAGAGAAAACCAACACATGTTACAGAAAACCACAACTGCTTAAGAAACAACCACAGCCGTAAGGAAAGAAGGACAAGAAGGATGCAAAGGAGAAAAAAGAAGACTAGAGAGAGAGGGAGAGAGAAAGAAAGGAGGAAGAAGAGAGGACTTTGATCTCTGTTCGAAGAGGAGAGGAGAGGAGAGAAAATTAGCGGCACGTGAGAGAGACATAAGCACCCAAAGGAAAAAAGCCGTAAGAGAAAAAGGACAACGCTGACAAATACTCAGCACAGTCAGAACGCTTAAGTCAGCCACTGCAGGAGAGAGAGAGAGAGAGAGAGAGAGAGAGAGAGAGAGAGAGAGAGAGAGAGAGAGAGAGAGAAAGACAGAGAGAGGGAGAGAGAGAAAAGCCTGGAAAAAAGAAAGAGGGAAAGGCTTAGTCTGGTCAGCATCAGACAGCGTAGAGAGAGAGAGAAAGAGAGAGAGAGAGAGAGAGAGAGAGAGAGAGAGAGACATGAGCCACAAACAGAGAAGAGCCAGTAAACACAGTAGACAAACATACAGAGACAGACAAACAAAGACAGAGAAACAAACAAACAAACATACAAACAAACAAACAAAGACAGAGAGTTTTATTTGTAGTTTTGAAGAAAGAGGTCAGGACAAAAAACACTCCTATTAAAAAAGAGAGAGAGAAAATCTACATAGCAGACAGATAGAGGACAGAGGGATAGAGAGAGAAGATAAAAAAGAGAGGAGGAGAGATAGAGAGAGAGGACAGACAGAGAGATAGAGGACAGGAAGGACATCCGAGAAAGAAAAGGTCAAACACAAACACACACACATACAAACACAGCGGACGGCAAAGTCAGGAACAGAGAGCGAGTCACATGCACATACACACCCACACACACACTCTCTCTCTCTACACACACACCCCCACACACACACACACACACACACACACACACTCACATGTCCCATCACCCTAAAATCTACTCTCACACAAACACACACACACACACACACGCACACACACACACACACACACACACACACACACACACACACACACACACACACACACACACACACACACACACACGCAAGGCATAATATTCCTTCAGAGTGCCGAGGTGAAGAGCACACAGAGCGTCCCCATAGAGGAGGGAAAGACTCTAGTTTGGGAGAAGAGTCTTTGGATAATGTTTGATTCTCTAATGATTGGAGACCGATCACTGATCATCTCTGCCTCCAGCACTCTGAAGCGTGTCCGACGAGACCGAGGTGGGGAGGAGGGGGGTGTAACGGGGAGGTTGGGGGGTATCAGAGAGGGGGGGGGGGTGTATCGGGGCGCCAAAGTGCCGACTCAAAAAAGCCCAGGTGGCA
Source organism: Sardinella longiceps (assembly GCA_027497455.2). Classification (NCBI taxonomy): domain Eukaryota; kingdom Metazoa; phylum Chordata; class Actinopteri; order Clupeiformes; family Clupeidae; genus Sardinella; species Sardinella longiceps. Next base: position 13,242,617 of record JAODXP020000017.1, read on the forward strand.
GTTTGAGTGGAATCAGCTTTGGCTTCAGGAGCAGGCACAGGTCATAACGGCCCCGAGGACTGTCTGTCTGTCTGTCTGTGCGTGTGTCTGTCTGTCTGGGTTCCTAGGGAGCGCGGGCACCATGTGGTGGTGTGGGGCGCTCGGAAGGCCAGTGCTGCTACGGCGACCCTTTTGTTTTGTTTTCATCATCACCGAGGAGACGCTTCTCAGACCTCCAGTACAGACACACCCAGAGAAGAACGCATCATGCTGATCATCATACACACACACACACAGGGGGACAAAAGTGGCAAGCAGCACAGACAGAAAACACACACACACTCACTCACACACAGACACAGACAGACAGAGAAATGCCGAAAAAGAGACAAAACAGACAGTCAGACGAACAGAGGTATTTACAGACAGATTGACAGGCCTGTAAACAGATGGACAAACAGGTATATAAACAGGTATAAAAACACACAGACAGACACACACACACACACACACACACACACACACACACACACACACACACACACACACACACACACACACACACACACACAAGAAGACAATAGACAGATTGAAAGACAGACATGCAAAGACACCATGACACCAAGAGACAGATGAACACACAGACATATGGACATGGACAGACATATAGACATACCAGAGACAAATGTAAAGGGAAAAGGGAGTAGGGTTAGTTGGGAGTAGTTGGGCATAGTTGGGGGGAGTGACGGGTAGTTGGGGGTAGTTGGGCATAGTTGGGGGGAGTGGTGGGTAGTTGGGGGAGTGGTGGGTAGTTGGGGGTAGTTGGGCATAGTTGGGGGGAGTGACGGGTAGTTGGGGGTAGTTGGGCATAGTTGGGGGGAGTGATGGGTAGTTGGGGGTAGTTGGGCATAGTTGGGGGGAGTTGGGGGTAGTTGGGGGTAGTTGGGCATAGTTGGGGGGAGT
>JAODXP020000017.1:13256515-13321515 GCA_027497455.2 Sardinella longiceps
AAAACCCTCGCTTTGTAAATAGTTTGTTATGTAGGAAGAAACCTTGGGCAGATCCACGCCTCATGGACTCAGCCTACCTGCCTGGGGCCTAATAAAGTATCCGTAAAGTCTGATGCATAGATTGACCATGGTTAACACAAAACAGTATGAGTACTGAATGTAGTCAGAGATGATATACACATAGTTTGTGCGACAGTCAGGGCCAAGGGATGGAGTCAGTAGTTGGAGTGTGGGATTAGTCAGTATTTGGAGTGGGATCAGAGTTCATTGGGTGTTGGTCGCCATCTAAGTAGTGGTCATCAGGGGGCCATCAGGCCAGTTCCATCACGGGCCTCAGAGAAAAGGGGGGATGGTCATGGTGTGTGGCTCCGGGGAGGTTGGTCAGCATCCGTAGTGGGGTAGGGTTGGTGGCAGGGAGGTACGGGAGGTTCATCACTCAGCCAGTGCGTCGGGGCAGAGGAGGCAAGAGAAACAAAGAGAAACAGAAACAAGAGGATTAGGCCAATCTAGGAGGATATCACTTCATGATATGTGTCATATAATCTAGCTAGAGTGAGGAGAGAGAGAGAGAGAGAGGAGAAAGAGGGTTGTACAGGATGGCAAGTGTGCAGAAGGTGGCAGCACTAGGCTATCGCAGCATAACTAAGGTATGGTACATGGCATCTCACCAACCCAGAAGGGGGTGGTCAGTGGCCGCCTTGGAAAAACAGCAGAGGTAGCCCTCCCAAGAAAGCCCAAGAGGAGTGGTGATATGCCATGGCCCACTCCTAATTATAGGAAATGTCAAAAAGGAAGGTTTTAAGTCTAGACTTAAAGGTATTGAGAGTGTCCGCTTCGCGAATGTAGGGAGGAATAGAATTCCATAGAAGAGGTGCTCGATAGGCAAAAGCTCTTCCCCCAATTGTAGTTTTAGATATGGTCACTTTTTCAAGGAGGCCAGCATTTTGAGATCTCAGAGGTCTTGCTGGATGGTATGGAACAAGTAAATCTGTAATATATGCAGGAGCTAAGCCATTAAGTGCCTTATACGTCATGAGAAGGATTTTGAAGTCAATTCGACTTTTGACAGGAAGCCAGTGTAGAGATGCTAGAATGGGAGAAATATGTTCATATTTCTTAGTTCTAGTGAGTGTTCTAGCTGCTGCATTTTGGATTAGCTGTAGACTTTTAATGCAGGTGTTACTGCACCCTGAGAACAGAGCATTGCAGTAGTCGAGTCTGGAGGTAACAAATGCATGTATAAGTTTTTCAGCATCCTCAAAGGACAGGAACTTCCTAACCTTAGCAATGTTTCTAAGGTGAAAAAATGATGTTTTAGAAATGTGCTTTACATGGCTATTCAGGGAGAGGTCTTGATCAATAAGTACCCCCAGATTTTTCACTTGTGAGCTAAATGAGAGTGTAGGACTGCTAAGTGAGCTATGATGGTGAAGCGAGGTGTCCTTCAGTTGTTTAGAGGCAATCATCATAACTTCAGTTTTATCTGAGTTCAAGCATAAGAAATTTTTTGACATCCAAACTTTAATGTCTTCAAGACAGGCATTAAGTTTGGTTGTCGGAGTACAGTCGCTAGGCTTCATAGAGAGATAAAGCTGTGTATCATCTGCGTATGAGTGAAATGCAATGCCATGTTTCCTAATGATTTCACCCAGAGGTAGCATATATAGAGAGAATAGTAGGGGGCCCAGTACTGAGCCTTGCGGAACGCCATATTTAACTTTAGCATGATAAGATGAGACGTTGTGAGCATGTACAAATTGGTATCGATCAGTGAGGTAGGATTTGAACCAAGCTAGTGCTGAATTTCTAATGCCTATCGTATGTTCGAGTCTGTGTAGTAGGATATCGTGGTCAATGGTGTCAAAAGCTGCACTAAGATCAAGTAAGATTAATATGGATACATTACCATTGTCCATGGAAAGAAGGAGGTCGTTGAAGACTTTAACTAAGGCTGTTTCAGTGCTGTGATTAGCTCTAAATCCTGATTGGAAGACTTCCTGGATTTTGTTTTCGTCTAGGAAGCGACAAATTTGTTTGAACACAATTTTTTCTAGAATTTTGGATATAAAAGGAAGGTTGGATATAGGTCTGTAATTAGCCAGAACATCAGGGTCAAGGTTTGTTTTTTTAATCAATGGTTTAATGACTGATGTCTTGAAAGTAGTTGGTACATGTCCCGCTAGGAGTGAGCTATTGATAATTTCAAGTAATGTCTCAGCTAGCGGTGTAAAGGCTGCCTTGAGGAGGTGAGTAGGAATAGGATCAAGTAGGCATGTTGACGCCTTCGCTTTAGTAATGAGAGAAGAAATTTCTAATATATCAGTGGGCATAAAGGAGTCAAGGTATGCTACGGGTTGGCTACAGCTATCAGTAGTTAGTAGAGAGGCTGTAGGCATGTTGCTAATGTTGCTAAGTCGTATGGTTTCAATTTTTTCATTGAAAAAATTCAGGAAGTCGTCACTGCTGAGGTGACTTGGAATGGACTGAGTTACTTCAGTCCACTTTGGCTACTTCAGTCAAATTTGATATAGTGTTGAAGAGGAATTTTGGATCGTCTTTGTGTTCATGTATAAGCGAGGAATAATAAGCTGTTTTAGCATTGTTCAGTGCAGTCTTGTATTCTTTCAGGCTCTCTCTCCAGGCAATGTGAAATACTTCGAGTTTAGTGTTGAGCCATTGCCTTTCTAGTCTGCGAGCAGCCTGTTTTAATGTACGTGTATGTGTGGTGTACCAAGGGGCAGTTTTTTCTACCTTCCTTGTTTTCTTTTTAAGTGGAGCAATTAAGTCAAGTGTTGAATGTAATGTGTTCATAACATGATCAGTAAATTGGTCGATATGTGTGTTGGTGATGGGATAGGACTATCATAGCGTGTTGGTGTAAGGTCAGGAATTTTTCCAATGAAATCGTCAGTGGTTTTAGGCGTTATGCCTCTAGTGTAGTAGTGGGTCACATTTTGCGCTACATGGTCGACTGGTATTTCTAGAGTAATAAGGTAGTGGTCAGTCAATGTTGGTTGGGGTGCAATTGTAAGTTGTTCTACTTGAGTACCATAAGTTAGTACAAGGTCGATAGTGTGGTTGTCTTTATGTGTAGGTGCATTTACATTTTGACAGAAGCCAATGTGCTCAATAAGAGATTGGAATGCAGCTGTCAGGCTGTTGAGTGCAACATCCATGTGAATATTAAAATCACCCAAGATGACTATTGTATCTGATTTAACAACTAATGTGGATATAAAGTCAGAGAATTCAGTTAGGAATTCAGTGTATGGCCCTGGAGGTCTATACAATGTTACAATAGTTAATGGCTTAGCTCCAGGTTGAATAAGGTTGAGGACGAGTACCTCGAAAGAATTGAACTTATGTTCGAGCTTGGGAGCCATACTGCAGCTAGAATTGTAGATAGTGGCTACCCCACCTCCACGCCCGCGTTGGCGCGGTGTGTGGAAGTTTGAATGACTGGGGGAGTGGCTTCATTTAGCGATAGGTATTCGTCTGGTTTTAGCCAGGTTTCAGTGAGGCAAAGTATGTCAATATGATTATCAGTAATGAGTTCGTTTACTAGCGTCGATTTTGACGAGAGTGAGCGAGTATTCAACAAGCCAAACTTCAATTTTGACTGTTGGCTATGCTTATAGTTTGCTTCTGGTTTTATGTGTATGAGGTTACTATGGTTAATGCCTCTATATCTCGTGGACACTCTCCCTAAGGGGACCTGACTTCTGCTAATAGGGACTTTAAGCATGCACGGTTTTCCCGACGGCGACGGTACCCGGAAATTGATCCCTCCTCCCACTGGTTTCAGTCGCCGTCGAATCCATAGTAATCATTAAGCAAGTTGCCGCTGCTACGGCAAGAGCTCTCTGATTAACACACCTGACTGTGCTGATGTTTACATCTACCATGTGGCAAATGACAGATTAAAATGAATGGAATAAAGGTGCATCCCGTGCACTCTACTTTCTTTCCAAAATGTCTTTCAAGAGAGCTAGAGGTGATTAAATGCAAAAATCTTTTGAAAAAAAAAAAAAACTTTATCAATTTTGCCTTATGTAAAATGTTTGCTTAGATTAACAGACTTTCTGGAATGAAATATTTTGCTCTAAAACGTTATGAAAGAAGGAAACTATTATTTATTTTCTTTTTTGCTGTTTATAATTATATTTCGCGCACTATAGATCATTCAAGAACCTCGCGTAGTCGAGAATACGGGAGATTGCTTCTTTCCACGTTGCAGATCAACTCACTACGGCAAACAGAGCCGGCAGTACGGCTGAAGTCTCGATCAGTGGAGCGCAGATTGATTTCCGGCGGCCGTCGCCGTTGTGGAAAACCGTGCTTGCTTAAACTCCCTAATATCACGGCGACGCGGCAGGGAACTGTGTAAGACAGTAATCCTGCCACCTGAACCAAACTCTGGTATATCAGGAACATGCCGCGGTTAGATGCCGGTCGATGTTCCTAGAAAGGAGACCGGTTCCCCTCCGCGAGGGATGGAGACCGTCTCGATTCATAAGTTCAGGTTTTCCCCAGAATGACCTATGGTTGTCAATAAACCCCACGTTATTATCGGCACACCATTTAGACAGCCATCGGTTCAGGTCGGAAATTCTGCTGCATATTTCCTCCCCGAGGTTAAGAGGTAGGGGACCAGAGAAAGTTACAGAGTCAGACATCGTTTGTGCCAACCCACACAGGGACATAAAACTCATTTTGGTGATCTCCGACTGTCTAAGCCGAACATCGTTAGCACCGGTGTGGATAACAATACGAGAGTACCTAACATTACGTTTAGCCACCAGTACTTTTAAATAGGATTCGATGTCGCTAGCTCTGGCCCCTGAGATTGAAGTGACTATGGCCGAGGGCGTTTCTAGCTTCACATATCTGACTGACGACCCGCCAATCACCAGAGTTTTATGGTTGGTAGAGTTACTCGGTGAGTCACTCAGAGGACTAAATTGGTTAGATAGGTGAAGCGGTGGTGGTTGGAGTGCAGTGGGGTTTATTTTGCCGGCTTTTCTGCGCCTAGCCGTGACAAAACGACCCTGATCCCGCTGCGGGGGAGAAGCTGCCGGCTCGCTAGCTAGTTCTAGCTCTCTAGGGGATGAGCTCGCAACTGGTGCATCCACACTTGCTAAGGGGGCTGAGTTGCTAACTGGCACTAGCTTGTCTAACGTGTGGATGCGGTCTTCTAGCCTAATGATGTCGGCTAACGTGAGGAAGCGGGCTTCCAGCACCGATAGCCTTGCCTCCATGCTAGCTAGTTTCCTACAGTTGTTACAAGTATCGGTACCACTAAAGGAGGCTGACGAGCAGTGTTGCCAACTCCACTGAGCGATAAGTAGCTGAAGGCTGTCCCAAAAGTCGCCAGAAGTAGCTAAATGACGTCATCAACGGACGTGATGACGTAATAAACTGACGTAATGACGTAAATGAGTGTTAAAATTTGACAAAAAACGATACATCATTTTGGTGGTTCAAGTTTCAAGCTTATTTATAGCACATTTTCATGCATAGCTGTCATTCAATGTGCTCAAAAAAGGATAAAGAATAAAAGTAATAATAATTAAATAATAATAATAATAATAATAATAAAATTGTGTGTCTATTATGGCCACAAAGGCTGATACTGTGCTAACTGTATTTAGAGTTTTGAAAATCTATTGGTTGGAGAAATGCGTGCTAGCGACTCTAAACTGTAAAGTGAAACACTGGCAAACTTCATTTGTAGACCTAGGCTATGCTCTATTTTGCATGAGTCAAGCGAACATTCGGTCAAAGAGACGATTACGTGGTAAAGTCGTGGAAAATGTTATTTGAAAAACTTCTCACGGTGGCCCATTCAAATATGGAAACCTAGAGTGCGGAGATCTGTGAAAAGAACCAGAACAGACACTTTCCCCTGAATTTCGGCTGCTGTCTGCATCCTCTGTTTGGCTTTTTTAACCTGGGTTTGGACATTGAATTGTTGTCTTGTAGCCTATGTTTTATAACGGCAATCCCCGTAGTTGTGGTTAATGCGTACGGGCTCTACACAGTTTCACGTATCGTTTCACTTATTCATTTGTATTTTGAACATTTGCAAAACGTATTTTACCATCAGTTGGATGAGTTAACTATTCCGTCTCATCTGGAGGAACTAGCGTAGGCTACTGCCAGCAGTTACTGTGTTCGAATCAGCCTCCAGGTGCAGACCGTTGCCTCTGCAAGCAGCACTGCACTGAGCAGAGCGGAGAGAAAGTGAGAGGAGGGGCTGAGGGGGCGATTACACACACAGCACAGTCTGCTAAGGAGAGTAAAAAGGGATAGTACATCTCATCACGTTAGTCTCCGAAAGTCTCCAAGACTGACAGAAAAAGTAGCTAGATTTGTCGCTAGTCGCTTTTTCAAAATAAAGTCGCTGAGGGGTCTGAATTCTCGCTAAATATGGCGACAAAGTCGCTAAGTTGGCAACACTGCTGACGAGTAACTAAACATTTGACATCCCGGACAACGGATAGGGGTAGAGGAGGAAGGAGAGGACATGGTGCAGACAGAACAAGTTGTAAGGACAGTAATTAAATCTAGCGTTAAGTTGAGGGCTAAAATAAAGTAGATTTAGGATGAAAAACTATGAGCTCACAACTAGCGTGGCACTAGCGTGTCAATCTGAGTCTGAATGAGAGAGGAAATGACGTAGCACGCTTACCGTAGTGACCGTAGAGCTACATGGCTAATCACTCAACTTGTTCTTTTTCTGTTGTTGCAGGAACACAAAAAGAAGCCTGGATTCTCCTTTGGTTCTTGTGCTCAGTAGAGAGATGTTTGCATGTTAATAAAATTTTTTTTTTAATTATTTTAATTCTCATGGTCATTGTTTTGTAGTGCATGCCCACCTCCTTTGCAAATGTGTATAATGCACCATTCTGAACAATGTTAAAAGGATTTATAGATGATCTGTGCAAGCATTCTACTAGGTCACCCTAGCTTTAACCAGGTGCAATTGTAAATGTAAAGCTTTACTACTTACTTGTATCAGTTACCACAACAAGGGGTCTGCTAGGGGTAGTTTGTATCTTTGGCACTCATCCATGGGTATGCACAAAGGCTACGATGCATCCGTGTCATCTACTCCATCTGTTCCAGACCTTGAAGACGGGCACTTCAGTTCCTGCAGACATGGGAAATAAGTATCAACTTACAGAGTTTGTTGGATTATATTTAAAGTCATAAAAGTCACTAAAAATCATTGTCAGTATTGCCAGCTTGAAATAACAGCAAAAAACAGCATTGGCTTACATTTACCTTGTATTTTGCTTGCTTGAGATTGTCCCACATCTTTCATGTCTGTTGTGGAGAGACCTTTTCGTGCAGGCTAATGGAACAGAGCGTAGGTCTAAATAAAAATAAAATGATTAAACTGCGTGTTAAATGAAAAGCCAGAACTTCTTGCAGCATGGGAATGTCCAGGTTTTTTAGTATCTTATGAAACCTTTTTCTGATTGCACTTACCAACAACGACACAACTACAACACCGTTCATCTGTCCAGTGAGCAGGCGTTGTTCTTTCCCCACCCTAGCTTGTCCGACGGCGACGACACTGCAAAAGAGAGAACAGACATTATACATTTAAAAGAAAGAGGGGGAAAGTTACTCGTTTGTAGCTTGGAGTGACGGGATAACCGGCTAACTAACGTTAACTTGGTAACATCTCTGGTACACGTTTCATATGCCAGCCAGTGCAAGCGCTAACGTTACGTTAAATCAAACAATTTGGAACTAACGTCACTGAAACGTTAATGTCCATAACGAAACGTCAATGCGTTTTAACATCAACTTCACACTTAAAACAATATAAACATTTTGAACAAAACCTTCAAACGTAATGACAGACGGCTAACGTTAACAACTACTTCAGATAGCAAGCAAGCTAATACTTAGCTAACAGGTTATACAAAAAAACTACTTCCGAATGAACTTTGTTGACCTTCATGGCAGCACTTTAGACAAACGTGATACTTCGAAGTATTGACTGGCATTAAGGTTCAAGAGAAAAAAAGTTTTATCTACTTACATTTAGAAAACGAAGTAAGATTTATCAGACGTCTTCGCATGGTCCGCCATCTTGCTAGTTTGTTTTCAGGAGCGTTTTGCTAATTGCCGCAAAGATTTATGGGTAGGAGGCAGCATGAAGGATACATCGATGCTGCCTTCAAAAACGACCGTTGGCGAAGGTATCTTCGAAGGCATCAGAAGGCAGAGAAAGTCGTTTGGAACGGCACTTGTTGACTCGCTCCCCTGTTAGATATCTCAAAAGGCAGCAGTTTTCCCCGTTTGGAACGCACCCTATGTACTGCTTAGCTGTGTAGTGATTGAATATACTGAGTACAGCAGGTATATCAGCTCAAACATGGATGCAATGGTTGACAAGTAACAGTGTTCTTGGTGACACTAAATGGTTTCATCAGTCAAAGGACAGAGAAGGACTCACCCTTAAGATGGACATACTGAGTGTCTATGGGTCCACTCTGACCGAGGATCAGACACATGTATTTATCCATGTCTGAGAGTCTGAGTGATGTGATCTTCAGGGAGACGTTTCCACTCTGCAGTTCCTCCTTGAACAGACTGGTCCTGCCCCTGTAGTCTGGATGCTGCTGGGTTAGATCATCCTGCTGGTTTTTGTATTTGTGCACTAGACCCTTCTCTGTGGTCCAGATCACTTCCTTTATGTCCTTATCACCAGTGGGCTTTATGGAACAGGGCAGGACCACATCTTCACAAACCACGCCCACTACATCAGCATCTGGACCAATCACAGGAGAGAAACAAACACAACACAGGGGACTTCAGATCATATTGTGGAAAACTGGATCTTATTCCCTAGGATCACGTAGGACATTACTCTCTAAGATCACATTATTTGTACTCACACACACACAAACACTTAAGAACACACACAGCACATTCAGACTTACTGGAGACACAGAACCACACAGACACACACACACACACACACACACACATTCTACAGAACCAGCAACCACCTCAATACATACTGGAGAGACATAACAGAGTCACTTTACACACACACACACACACACACACCCTCACACACACACACACACAGGTTGTATTTACCTGCTGCCTGTAGAATGGTGCTGCAGAGAAGCAGAAGAATCACACAGACATGCTCCATCCTAAAACACACACACACACACACATGTGTTGATGATTTTAATAACTACCCTTGCTAAGGCCAAACTATCACACAGAATAACTGACTGCCCCGTTGATATGGAGAACATAAATATAACTATGGAGAATTCAGCTGCCTCCAGGCCAAAGGGTGCTCAGTGCATTCATGGACAGAGGAGAGGAGAGAAGAGAGGAGAGAGAGAGGAGAGGAGTGGAGTGGAGAGGTAGCCTGACAGGCCATCTCTGTACAGAAGATTTTCTGTACTTGAGTCTGGAAGGGCCGGATTGGGTAGAGGGCGGGCGCAGCCGTTGTCTGTCAAGTCGTCTCTGCACACGATTAGCCTAGAAATCTAGACGCCCCTAGCTAGCCTAGTGCTCGCTAATATTATTATTTTTTAGCTCGCTAATAACTTGTAGTATCATAATTACTGTCATTGCCTGATCTAATAAAGTTCATCTGCAACAAAAACGAACAGTAACAACTTACTCCTTAGGCTTGAAATGATGGCAACCAGTTGGGGAATATCAGGGATACATGCAAAAAACTCTCAATAACTCCATAAAACGATAGCGACTCAGTTTATAAGTTCCATTCCACAAATTTTGAATTTGCTTCAGCGTAACAAAAAGACGGAGATCTCTGCAACTCTCTTTCGTCACTTCTCCCTTACGCCTCAGGACGATTTGATTGGTCTGATACAAGTTAGATCTGGGCACTTTCTTCTCTGCCAAGCCTGGCTAGACTCCTGTAGTAGGCCGGGAGCCAGGTCCACTCCACGCGATGTTTTTTGCTACCTTTTTTTCACTATTATTTCTTGTTATCTTATACCTTGGGCCATAACAAGTTGATAGGGACCACCTCCAGGTCGGCCCCGTTTGGTCTCAGGGGCCAAAAAACACTTTTTTGGGGAAAAGCTTTTGGCGAAATTATGTAACTGGGAATATTAAGGCACTGCAACATCATAAGTGGTCATATAGCCCTAAAAATTGGTATGGGGTGTACTGACACATAGGGGTAAATGGCAGAAAAAGATTATGGGGATTGCTACCTTTCTACTGTCAAATATCACCTTCAATATACCCCAAAAAACAAAAAAATGTCTGTCCGCCTGACAAATTATCATCAAAAGTGATCATTTTTAAGCATTTTAATAAACATATCACTGCCTCCAATGTGTATAAAAATCTTCCCTAGTTTATAAGCTTCAATTTCAGCCCAAGATGACCTTTCTATCTAGAAGAAAACAGCTTGTATGACCAAAGTTCTCAACTGTACACCAAATTGGAAATAAAACCACAACTTTCAAACATTACCATTCCTAATTGTGAATATTAAGGCACTGCAACAACATAAGTGGTCATATAACCCTAAAAAATTGTATGGTGTACACTGACACATAGGGGTAAATAGCAGAAAAAAGATTATGGGGATTGTTGACTTTCTACTGTCAAATGTCACCTTCAACATACTAAAAAAAAAAAAAAATGTTTGTCCGCCTGACAAATTATCATCAAAAGTGATAATTGTCAAGCATTTTAGTATACATATCACTGCCTCAAATGCGTATGAAACACTTCCCAAGTTTATACGCTTCAATTTAAGCCCAAGATGACCTTTCTATCTAGAAGAATACAGCTGGTATGACCAAAGTTCTCAACTGTACACCATATCGGAAATACAACCACAACAAGCATTACCATTCCTAATTGTGAATATTAAGGCACTGCAACAACAGAATTGGTCATATCACCCTAAAAATCAGTATGGTACAGTAGGAGAAAAGGATTATAGGGATTGTCAGGTTACACACACAAACACTCACAATCAACCACTAACCAACCAACATCTTATCACTTAATGTGATCTCACCATAAATTATTCAGCAAAAAAATATTTGGAGGTAGGTTGATACATTTTTGTGGTTATATGATAAGATTGAATCTATTGAGAGATTGGTAGTCCTAACTTATTTTTGTACATGAAAGGCATCCTCTCTATTTCTACATTGATGGCATTAGTGCCATAAGCATAGCCAGTCCTACCTAGCTAGTTCGAACAGATTCTCAGCGGTGTTCAAGAATTCACCTGCGGCCTATAAGGTTTTACTTATCAAATCAAGGATGTTGATGAGACAAGATAGATTAAAATCAAGAAGATGTGTGGCTCAAGCCTTGAGCTTTGACAGGGTTTATCTGTTGACCTCTCAACCTTTCCATCTTCCATCTTCCATCCTCTATGGTTTGAGGATGCGTCATCCCCAAAGTCCTTCTTGATGTCTTGGCAGAAGAGGAAATAGATGAAGATGACTTAAGTGATGAAATCCATACAAAAGTGGATGAAAATGAGGAAAAGGAGTGCTTCGAAAAGCTGATCAGGGCTCACACAACACTTTTGACCCATTCCAGTTTGCATACCATCCCAAGCGCTCCACTGATGCCAACTTCAACTCAGCCTGGCTCATCTGGAGAACAAATACAGCTGCGTGCGGATATTCATTGACTTCAACTCTGCCTTCAACACAGTCATCCCACAAGACCTGGTGGACAAACTCCAAGCCATAGGCATCAGCACACTACTCTGCAACTGGTTACTGGACATTCTCACCAATGAACCACAGACAGTAAGAGTTGGCAAAAACTCATCTCAGACCACCATCATGAACACAGGGGTCCTCCAGGGGTGCGTGTTGAGTCCTCTGCTGTTCACCCTGATGATCCATGGCTCAAACCACATCATAAAGTTTGCTGAATAGCAACCACAATAGTGGTTGGCCTCATCAGCGACGATGATGACTCAGCTTACAGAGAAGAGGTCCACCATCTCATCAACTGGTGTGACACCAACAACCCACACCTCAATGTAAACAAAACAAAGGAAGTAACAGTGGACTTCAGGAAGAATCACAAGCCACACACACCTCTCACCATCAACGGCAGTGCTGTGGACTCAGTGAAAAGCACCAAGTTCCTGAGAGTGCATAACTGCATGGACCTGACATGGAACACCAACACCACCTCCCTTGTCAAGAAAGCAGAGCAATGTCTCCACTTCCTGCACAGGATGAGGAGAGCCAGTCTCCCTCCCTCAGCACTCACCACCTTCTACGGGGGTGCCATTGAGAGCATACTCACCAGCAGTCTCTCAGTCTGGTATGACAGCTGCTATGCACAGACCAGAAAGTGCTACACAGGGTGGTGAGAACAGCAGAGAAGATCACAAGATCAGCATTACCATCCATTCAGGACTTGTATCCATCCCACTGGCAAAGAAGAGCCGTCAACATCATCAAGACCCTTCCCACCCCTCACACACACTGTTCACCCTCCTACTGTACCTTCTGGAAAGCACTACAGCAGCATGCGCAGCAGAACCACCAGACTCAGCTACAGCTTTTTCCCACAGGCCATCAGACTGCTAAACTCACTCCTGAGAGCACCATGACCCCCCCCCCCCCCAACCACCACACACACACACACACACACACACACACACACACACACACACACACACACACACACACACACACACACACACACACACACATAACCAAAGATCAACTACTCTACGCACACTCCCCTGCATAAAGGTTTACAACTTTCATCTCCATGCGCTTCTACCTTAGCCCGCCCATTATACGAATATTCATATGTATCATGGTCTGGGCACAGTCTTCTGGGGCGTGTTGACATCGGTAGAGAGACTACCGGCCAATAAGCGAAGCTGATTAGACGAGCTGTCCAATCGTCCAGACCATGAATATGGATGAACAGCAGTATTATGGTCGGGCTGTCAGGCTCTACCTCGTTGCACCTTATTGTAACTCAGTACTATTGCACTCCAGCAACATACATACCTCAAGGATTCTTTGAAACACTGAAAGTCTAGAATGCATGTTCACAGTCTATGTTTGTTGCTTGTTATTACTGTCTACTGTTAGTGATATCTCTTATCGTGCTTGATATCTTGATTGCACTTTATGTTCTAGTGGGTTGTGATGTCTTAAAACAGTTATACATCTTAGCTGTATGTCAAATTATTCATTTGTTGCACATTTGGAGTTTGGATGAGCAGAGTTTGAATGACAATAAAGTTCGCTTTGGCTTTGACTTTGAAAATGATGATTAGAATGTTGTTCTTACAACACACCAATATGACTACTACTTGTATTTTAGTTGTGCCATTCGGCTGCAAAGAATGTTTAATAATACAGAAAGTTAGTGATGTTTACACTATTAAAGGTTGGCTTCTTGACAAGAGACTGTCCACTTGAGTCCTCTCAAGTGCAGTACATAAGTGAAGTCTGAACTCTCATTTAAAATTGTTAACATGCAAGAAATATACATTATGGAATATATATACATAAACATTTCCATTCCATATACACCTATATGGAATGGAAATGTTTGAAAGTGGTGTGTTTTTCCGATCTGATGTCCAATTGAGAGCTCTATACAAGCTTGGGCTTAAATTGAAGTTTATAAACCTGGGAAGTTTGCCATATACATATGTACATGAAAATGTATACTAAAATGGTTTTATAATCACTTTTTGTCACAATTTGTCAGACGGACAGACATTTTTTTGCATTTTTGGGGGTATGTTGAAGGTGATATTTGACAGTAGAAAGGCAGCAATCCCTATCATCATTTTCTCCTAGTTTCACCTATATGTCAGTATACACCATACAAATGTTTAGGGTTATATGACCACTTATGTTGTTGGAGTGCCTTAATATTCACAATTAGGAATGGTAATGCTTAAAAGTTGTATTTTTTTCGATTTGGTATACAGTTGAGAACTTTGGTCATACCAGATGTATCCCTCTTAATAAAAAGGTCATCTTGGGCCTAAATTAAGGCTTATATGAACCTGGACAGTTTTTCATATACATTTGAAGCAGTGATATGTTGCTGCAGTGGCTTAATATTCACAATTAGGAATGGTAATGCTTGAAAGTTGTGGTTTTACAGTTGTGGTGTACAGTTGTGGTGTACAGTTGAGAACTGTGGTCATACCAATTGAAGTTTATAATCCTGGGAAGTTTTTTTATACACATTTGAGGCAGTGATATGTATACTAAAATGCTTAAAAATGATCACTTTTGATGATAATATGTCAGGCGGACAGACATTTTTTTGTTTTTTTGAGTATATTGAAGGTGATATTTGACAGTAGAAAGGCAGCAATCCCCATAATCTTTTTCTGCTATTTACCCAAATGTGTCAGTGTACACCATACAAATTTTTAGGGTTATATGACCAATTATGTTGCTGCAGTGCCTTAATATTCACAATTAGGAATGGTAATGCTTGAAAGTTGTGGTTTTATTTCCGATTTGGTGTACAGTTGAGAACTTTGGTCATACCAGCTGTATTCTTCTACTTGTAGATAGAAAGGTCATCTTGGGCTTAAATTGAAGCTTATAAACTAGGGAAGTTTTTTATACACATTTGAGGCAGTGATATGTATACTAAAATGCTTAAAAATGATCACTTTTGATGACAGACATTTTTTTGTTTTTTTGGGGTATATTGAAGGTGATATTTGACAGTAGAAAGGTAGCAATCCCCATAATCTTTTTCTGCCATTTACCCCTATGTGTCAGTACACCCCATACCAATTTTTAGGGCTATATGACCACTTATGATGTTGCAGTGCCTTAATATTCCCAATTACATAATTTCGCCAAAAGCTTTTCCCCAAAAAAGTGTTTTTTGGCCCCTGAGACCAAACGGGGCCGACCTGGAGGTGGTCCCTATCAACTTGTTATGGCCCAAGGTATAAGATAACAAGAAATGATAGTGAAAAAAAGGTAGCAAAAAACATCGCGTGGAGTGGACCTGGCTCCCGGCCTATAGTGGCCAAATGAATTTTCTGCCGCTAGGGGGTCTAGATTTCTAGGCTAGAGGAGAGGAGTGGATAGAGGTGAGGAGAGGAGGGCAGACCGGAGAAAGGTCTGATAATCCAGACACCTGCTTTGTGGAAGTTTTTTTCCATCACCGTGTGTGATCATTGGCTTGAGTGTAAAGAGACCGAAAATCTTTCATGTCCGGAAACTTCCAGTTTAGTATTAAAATAACAATGCAGTTTCATGTGAACTCATTTACTGTACTTCTGGTAACTCACATCACCAACAGGGGGAAACAAATAACTCTGGGGAGTGATCCAACACTAAGAAATAAATCTCCTTGGATACTACACTTCGGACCCCTGTTTGAGAACCAATGACTTATAGCATCTCGCATCCTTCCCAACAAAAATATACTTTTTTGAAAGTACACATATGATAACCAAGCAATGTTGTCTAATCAGCATGATTTTGTTTGGCTATTTGACCTACTGTATGTTATCATAATATGATAACAATATTTGTATTTGAAAGCATACATATTATGTATACTTTCAAAAAAGTATATTTTTGTCGGGAAGGATGCTATAAGGCACTTCTGCACTGACAGATTTTGCCACATACGATTACATGTCTTTTTTAAAACTGTTTCGTCTGAAAAAAAAAAAAAGCCCACATAGCTATACATTTTTCGCGATCAAGAGGGGTCCTTGAAAAAAAAAAAGTCTCTATGAGGGACCCAATAAAGTTTGAGAACACCTGGTCTAAGTCACCACCACTCAGAGGGAAGGAAAGAAAGAAAGAAAGAAAGAAGTGAGGATGAACTAAGGAATGAAGAACAGCTGTGGTGCGATAGAGAGGTCATATCTACTATTCACCACTAGGGGGGACTGGCAGTAGCTACAGTAATGATGAAGGATCTTGTTCTGTGAGTAGGTCTGGTGATTTAATTTAATTGTGTTTGGGAGAATGTAACAACAGGTGTGTGTTTGTCTGCCGTAATCATCCCTCATGAGACACAAGTATTTCATTCAACTCTGTTGCATTTGCATTTTCTAATTACTTCCATTTTCTCTGTATTCTGCCATTAATGAATAAAGCTGCCTTGACATAAGACTCAGGTCTGCCATTGGTAGTGTCTATAACTAAAGTTTGGGCACAGCAAATGCAGATCAAAGTTTACCAAGCAACACCTCAAACACGCTTCAAACCCGGTTAGGTGAATTGGAAACATCACTAGGCAACAATATGCACTTTTTTATCAGGATTTACAAGGAGCTTCGGCCAATATTAAACTGCTGAAGAAAACGGAGCTTCAGCCAATATTAAACAAAAACAAAACAAAACAAAACAAAAAACGCTGAACACAGGCTAGTTTTTATACGCCTATTTTTCTTATCTTTACACGGAAAAATCCACCGAAAAAATATCCAGCACTAATAAATTAGCTTGGGGCTGTAATAGCCTATCCTATCCTATCCTTTAGGCAACGCCCCTACATGAATTTTAAGACAGGTTGATTTAGACTGTAAGATCCAAAACATAGTTTGTTTTATTAAAATTAATATTTTTGATGATACTTACCTCCACACCCGGCAGTTGGTGGGTAGCCAAAGACACGTGTGTTCCCTCCTTGCCCGTGGATGCGTGCTGTTAACACAAAATATCAAATATATTTTTTTGTATCCGTCTCGAAAGAAACTTAATAACGCTGGTCGGTGACTAAGAGGCAATCAAATATTGAAAAAGGAACCTCATGAACGCTGCTCGGAGTAGCCAACAATAATTACTCTCTCCTACGCAGCAAGAAGACCACAGCTTCCGCCTCTCTCTGTGCGTTAACAGTAACGTGGGCTATACTTTCACTTTCCCAAGTGGGCAGGGAAATGCGCGCAGACAAAAGAACAGTTTATCATTGCTTGTGCAGTTTTCGTGCGTGTCTTTGGATTAGGCTAAATGAATACAATTTCGCTGCAACTCACCTGAACAGCTGGGTGGCTGACGGATAGCAAAATTCAGACTGTCCTTTTGTCACACACGTATAAAAAATGGTAATTGTTAAGAATTGATATGGAAATGTTGTTGGTCTGATAGGATCAACTTCCTGCATACTAAAATTGTTGGTGTTGTATTTAAATTTTGACATAAAACAACTATCCAAACATAAAAAATGTCATATGGTGTGACTGTCCACTATGCGTGTTATTTTCCTAATTAGAATGTATATCCATATAAAGTATAAATACTTTAAAATTTTACCAGGCAAATAAAATAAGTGGATGTTTTCTATAACCACAGAAAGTTTCGATGCCCATGCATAACGTCCAACTAAGTTCTAATCAAATATATTTTGTCCCTACAATGGACGTCATATGGTGTGACACTATATTTTATATTTTCAACGGGCATTAATTTGGACATCATTGCCATGACACGGACCCTGCTTCATCAGGAAGTTACAATAGCATGTCAGGAGTGATTGCCATGGTCAGGAGGTCAGGTCTGCCTTTTAGATTTTTATATAAAAAGCTCTATATCCGACATCATCAATAGTGGCCAAAAAATTGTGTCTTATGGTGTGACATCATTTGCAATAAAAATTGTTATTTTTCACAAATCTTCTTTATGAATTCTTAGAAAGCATTGCTGCCATGTGGTCAGTTGCATGCTGAATAATATCTAGCTGTATTTAGTTGTCTAATAAATTAGATAAACTGTCAAAATGTCATATTGAGTGACACTATGTCATATGGAGTGACATTGTTATTACATTGTTATTACATTGGGACATTGAAAATGTACAGTCACACTATATGACATTTCTGTCACACTCTGTGACCAAACTGCATTTTTATATTGAAATATATGTAAAAACACAAATTAAATTTAAAAATCATATATGAAATATATTAAATCTGTGATAAGAATTTAGCAAAATAGGATCTGTACAATTTATATTTCCCTTTCCCATTTTTCCCCCATGTCACCATGTTTCACATGTAATATGCAGTTAAAAAATAGATGTTATCCCTAAAGTTCTTTTCAGTGGACTTCAAAATTCATTGTTAATGATTTTATTTTCATGAAATACCTTTTTTTGCGCTGATACATTGTGATTTGGTGCATTTCATCATATGGCGTGACACTATGTAATTTGGTGTGACGTCAAATAATCATAGAAAACGTCATAAAACAAGACTCTCTAACTGACAAATCATGACAAAATCAATAGTGTAGAAAGGAAATGACATCTGCAAGAATCTCAAGAATTTTGAGCAACTTTTGACAAAGAATGTCAGAAATGCGCTAAAATATCTGGTTAGAGTTCAGACCATTCTCCTCTTTGACATAATAACTTGTCAAATGTTAAGTTTTTATCCTAAATATTCACAAGCAAATGTTGCATATCAAAGCAAACATGAGTAATAAGTACATTGACGTAAATGAAAGAAGAAAAAAATATCTAATTTCTATTTTATATCAAATTGTTTTAATGTCACACCATATGACAGTTTTAGGCACTACCTTGACAAATTCATATATAAATACTTATTTTAATTAAAAAATTAAAAAAATATTTACGTATTGGTTAAGTTTAGACTCACAGCAACACATAAACACTTTTTAGGGATGATATTTGAAGTTTTTTAAAAATCCTTTTTTCAGGCTTATTTGTCATCCACCCAGCTGCATTTATTTTGATTGTAGCAATTCTGATTGTAGCCTACAATGATTTTGGCACAGCCAGCGCCTCAGCATTGCGGTCAAGACCGTCTAGATTGAGTTTTCCTTCTAATGTCCAAGAGGTACTATACAGTCAGACTGAGATTTTAATCTTGGGGAATTCCAGTGTGGAATTCTAAACTCATTCTAAACTCATCCCTTAGCAGCACCCTGAAGAATGGACACCCTTCCAGCAACAACCGAAAAATCACAGAACAGAGGCATTGTCACAATTTCAATCTCAACCATCATATTTCATTGTAAACGATCATCTGAAAACAAGACATAATGCCTTACCTTGTGCCTGAAGAGAGTAAAGTTCAGTTTGAGATGAATGTTTTTATAAGTGTCATATAATTTGATACTGATAGTGTTTTGATGAAAGTGTCATATATAATAGTGCAGCTGCCTTAATCATCCAAGCTGGATGCAATGCCAAACACACACACACACACACACACACACACACACACACACACACACACACACACACACACACCTGAATTGTCATAGTGCAGCTGGCCATAATCATCCAAACTGGACTCAATCCCAAGGCTCAAACTCCTGTCCGACAACTCAAGCCTCAATTTAAAGGCATGCTGATCTCTTTAAATAAATTCAAATTCAAATTCAAATTCAAATTTTATTGGTCACATACCATTATACAGTGTACAATTGCAGTGAAATGCTTTGTCTACTGACTCCAATGACTATGCTAGTGTTGAAATATATTATGTATAAAAATAAATTAGGAATAAATAGATAGAAGAAGAGATGTTATAAAGTCTTATGGTTCTCATTCAATATCCGGATAGAATGAGGATAGAAGCTTTTCCTCATTCTCTCAGTTCTGGCTTTCAGGCACTGGTAGCGTTTCCCAGACCTTAACACAGAAAACAGGCCATGGTTTGGATGACTTGAGTCTCTGACAATCTTTTTTGCTCTGGACTGGCATCTGTTGACATAGATGTCCTGTAGGTGGGGCAGCTTAGTTCTGATGGTACGTTCAGCTGACTTCACCACTCTTTGCAGCGCTTTGCGATCTTGTTGTGTGCTGTTTCCATACCAGGTGGTTATGTTCCCTGTAAGGATGCTTTCAATGGTGGCTCTGTAAAAGTTCTTAAGCAGATGTTGGGGTAGGCTGAACTTCTTCAGTCGTCTAAGATGAAAAAGACGCTGACGTGCTTTCCTCACAAGGGAATCGGTGTGCTTAGTCCATGTCAAGTCTCTATTAATGTGAACACCAAGATATTTGAAAGTGTCCACCCTCTCCACCTGTGAGTCATTGATGTTAAGGTGCTGGTAGACCCTCTGCTGATTACGCCCAAAGTCAATAATCATCTCCTTTGTCTTGGTAACATTTAAATGCAGATTGTTGTCATTGCACCAGATTGTCAGACGGTCTACCTCA
Source organism: Sardinella longiceps (assembly GCA_027497455.2). Taxonomy (NCBI): domain Eukaryota; kingdom Metazoa; phylum Chordata; class Actinopteri; order Clupeiformes; family Clupeidae; genus Sardinella; species Sardinella longiceps. The sequence continues at coordinate 13,276,679 of JAODXP020000017.1, forward strand.
TTTAGGTAAGGCTCCTCGTTATTATCAGAGATGAGGCCGACCACTGCTGTATCATCAGCAAACTTGACAATTAGGTTGGAATTATGCAGAGCCATCCAATCAGACGTGTACAGGGAGTACAACAATGGACTTAACACACAGCCTTGAGGTGCCCCTGTGTTGAGGATAAGTGATGATGATATATGACTATCCACTCGCACCACCTGTGGTCTGCCTGTCAGAAAGCTTAAAATCCATTCACACATGGAGTTGTGCAGCCCAATATCCCTGAGCTTGGCAACAAGAATTGCAGGTTGGATGGTATTAAAAGCTGAGCTAAAGTCTATAAATAGCATTCTCACATAATTCCCTGCCTTGTTGTCAAGGTGAGTTAGGGCAGAGTGCAAGATGAAATTGATTGCATCGTCTGTAGATCTATTAGACTTATATGCAAACTGCAGTGGGTCAAGACATTGTGGCAATGCGGAACAAATGTGGCTCTTCACTAACCTCTCAAAGCATTTCATTGCAACAGATGTAAGTGCAACAGGTCGGTAGTCATTCAGGCACGCAGGGTGGGGCTTCTTTGGCACTGGAACAATTGTTGATCTTTTAAAGCTGGTTGGTACTGTAGCAAGACTTAAAGAAAGGTTAAAAATGGTGGTAAATATTGGCGTCAGTTGATCTGCGCAGGTTTTGAGGACTCGACCAGGAATGCCATCTGGACCTGCTGCTTTTCTTATATTCACACTCTTAAATGCTCTGCGCACATCATGCTCTGACAGCGTGAGCGCAGTGTCTTCATGCCATGCGCGCGCGTCATTCCGCTGAATGGTATCAGGTGCGTGTGTGTCAAAGCGTGCGTAGAAAGCATTCAGGTCGTTCGCGAGTGTGGCGTCGGCACTCTTGATGGAGGAAGTTGGCGCCTTGTAGTCCGACATCTCCTTTAAACCTTGCCACATGCCTCTGAGATCTGATTGTTCGAACTGGGACTGGATCTTTTCCCCATAGCGTCTTTTTGCTTCCTTCACCATGCGCCGAAGTGTGTAAGAGGCCACTTTGTACTCCTCCATGTTCCCAGTCATGAGTCCGGAGTTGTACGCAGCAGTGCGAGTATTCAGTGCATCACGGATGGAGTGATTAACCCATGGTTTCTGATTTGGGTATGTCTTGATGGTAATCTTGGGAACAGTATCATCCACTAGCTTCCCAATAAACCCCAGCACCGTTTCCGTGAGCTCATCGATGTTTTCTGAGCTGCATCTGAACACATCCCAATCGACAATGCTCAGCGCATCCTGAAGAGCGGCCTCAGACTGGCTGTTCCAGTGCGCGATCTCCCGTATGGCTTTATCTGAGCAAAGTGCTATAAGATTATGTGTTTATATGCTGTTTATAAAGATTATGTGTTTATATGCTGTTTAAAAAGATTATATGTTTATATGCTGTTTATAAAGATTATGTGTTTACAGTATATGCTGTTTATAAAGATTATGTGTTTATATGCTCAGAGTATATGCTGATCTGAGTATCTATCATGTTTATGGTGTGTTTATGTCCTTTAAGCCACCTGGCATATTTATGGTGTGTTTATGTCCTTTAAGCCACCTGGCATATTTATGGTGTGTTTATGTCCTTTAAACCACCTGGCATATTTATGGTGTGTTTATGTCCTTTAAGCCACCTGGCATATTTATGGTGTGTTTATGTCCTTTAAGCCACCTGGCATGTATTAAATGGTTCTGCACCGCATCCTAAGTCAGGGATGGGCAATTATTCTGACCGAAAGGCCACATTGGCTTTTAGATTTTGACTAACGGGCCAGGTGTTAACAGTTGATGCCGGTAAATTGAAGTCTCAAACCAGTAGCCACACTTTCTTCAGGGGCCATGTTAACATTCAGGGTTTCACGAATACAACAACTTTGATAAACAGAATTATAATCTTCAAGTCACCTTGGCTAAATGAGAAATTATTCTATTTTGGGAAGGCTCCACGGGCTGGATTATGTAGCTCAACGGGCCGCATGTGGCCCCCGGGCCTTAGTTTGGCCAGGTGTGCTCTAAGCCAGAGGTTCCCAAGCTGTGAGGCGGGCCTTCTCTGGGGCGCGCCCAATAATTTGAGGGGAGGCGCGGAAGGTTCTCAAAAAGAGCAATCTATTTTTTTCACTGATTATGTAATGCTTTAAGATCCCATGCTCTAGGCGGTGGAGCTGAATATTGAACAGATCTGGACCAGGGCATTGGATTATGCTTAGTTTACACTTCCCCGGGTCTTCGAGAAACCGGTTATCTTCCCCTCCCCCGAGTAAGAAAACAATCGCATTTACACAAACATCAAAAACGGCTAAGAAAGGCGGTGACAATTAACCACCACGTCACAGTTTTATCAAAGATCTTTCAAGGGAGCAACATCGTGGCAGATGGCTACAAACGTGAAGTGTTTCGGTCTGCATTAGCAGCAGTGTCACATTAACGTTACGTCACATCATTAACATTTTCCCTTAAGAAATTATAGAATGATATAATGTATGTGTGCCATAATATTGTCTGTGATCATTAATGAAACCAACAAATGACAATTCAATCGCTCCTCTGCAAAACAATGTTGTATGAACCAAGTGTGCTTTTTAGCTTTAGACAGAGAGGGTTTGTTTGGCAGTTACCATGACGACATAGCTATATGCTAACTATAAGCTAGTCGTTTTGGACTTTGCTCAAACCTAACATATTGCTATAACCATGTTTATGTTTGCTCTGTCCACTTAAAATCAACTCAGTAATGTTACCCACAGGCTGTCAATAAATTACATCTCAAATATAAATGTAAAACATTACGTTAGCTAGATCGCTAGCGTTAGCTCGCTAACAACTTGAAATTTTAGTAGGCTATTTACTGCCTGGCAGCTTCATCTACATACCAACAGTAACAGTTTACAACATTAGCCTTGAAATCATGGTAAACACTTACAGAATATGAGAGATACATGCCAAAAAACCTGATAACTCCAAAAAGACGATTTATTGGTAAAAGTCCTGACATCATTCAAAACCAGGTAGTGCCCCTTGTGAAAATAGAACTACTATGCGCGAACGTAGGTGCTTCTCGTTTGCTCCAACTGTCTTTGGTGCTAGAGCTCCGGTTATGGGTAGTTACACATATGTCTGAAGACGGGGTTCTCCGACATCTCCACCTTGCCCGGAGTTCGTGAGATTCTCCGTCTTCACCTTCGGATAAGTGTAACAGAGAGGTGCAACCACAGAGGAACATGTGCGTCTTTATGGTTATCTGTGTTTGTGTAAACGGGGTCTTAGTCTAACTGTACATTCACACTAACAGCTACTAAAGCTACAAAATCGCTTTTGTAGCTCAAAAAAGCAGCTGCTAAATTTTCTGTGTTCGCCCAAATCGCTCTATCGCTCATGACGTGCCTGTTGTTATTCCCATTAACATCACAGCGTTTAGATTTTACAGCTGAAACGTGTCATAATTTGCATGAAGTTAACCGGTTTTTAGCTTTTTCTTAGTCGCTCAAATCGCTGAACTTTTACAGCTGGTAGCTTTTGTCGCTCTTATCGTTTTTGGCGCTCTTGCCCATAGAAAGTGAATGGATTTTACAGCTTTAGTAGCTCTCGGTGTGAACGCACAGTAGAGGCCTCTGAACACTCTCATATCCCACAATTTAGGTCGTACAAATTTATCCCTTTTTCTGACTTGAAAATAGAGATCAACCGATATGGGTTTTTACATGACCGATGCCGATACCGATATATGGAAGTGAGGGTCAACCAATGGCCGAGTCATGGACCGATTTTTAGAGCCAATAATTGTAAGTTTCTGCAAATGGCTACTGTATTTAAATAGCTGCATAAATCGTTGCATAAAAAGCATAAACTCAAGCAACGTTTAAACCTTACTTTTGAACGACTGCTCTAGCTCCTGGACTGTCTGCATGGCTCCCACTGTCCATGTGCCTGCATGGTGTGGGCTAGGCAGTGCTCACACAAGTAGCAGGCTGCGCTACAGCTGAAATGTGCTCAGCAATGTTGTTTTAATATAATCAGCGAAATAAACTCGAATATCGGCCGATGCCGATAGGTTTAAAAATGCCAAATATCAGTCCAGTCCAGTCTATCTCTACTTGAAAACTACCGAATTGTCTGATATTGGCCCTAAACCACACTGCCTGAACAGCCATGCTTACTCAAAATTACCAACTTCTAACAACAAAATTGCAGATGCTGTCTAGTCTGATAAGCCTTGAATTTCCCAGACGGCATTGTTCAAGCTTGTGTAACTTGTACAAAACAAAGGCAACAGGAATTTCCACCAAAGGAAGGCACAGATTTAAGCTGCTTTGCACTGTAGGATGACGGGATGTGCTCTCTTGTGAAATAGCAAACGATGCCATATGAACCTGTGGCTTTTTTTTTTATATATATATATATATATATTTTTGGGCTTTTTCCACCTTTATTGGACAGGGCAGTGTAGAAAGACAGGGTGGGAGAGAGAGAGAGACAAGGAGGGATCGGGAAATGACCTCGGGTCAGAATCGAACTCAGATCCCCAGACTTATGGTATGGCGCCTTAGCCAACTGAGCCAGGACGCCCCCAACTTGTTGCATTTTTACGAGCACAACCAGTTGTTTATTTAGAAGTCTGGCTGCTGATAATGATCACCTGTTGTGCCTGAGAGCAGAGAGAGATGCCTCCAAACCAGTTTCTCCACAATGCAAGACTTCCTCCTCTACCCCTCACCAAACACACTTGTGTGTTGTTATTTTACACACACACACACACACACACACACACCTCTACGCCACACCAAACACACTTGTGTGTTATTTTACACACACACCTATACACCACACCAAGCACACTTATGTGTCGTTAGTTTACACACACACACACACACACACACACACACACCTCTACACCACACCAAACACACTTATGTGTCGTTATTTTACACACACACACACACACACACCTCTACGCCGCACCAAACACACTAATGTGTTATTTACACACACACACACACTTCTACTGTAACCCTCACCAAACACACTAATGTGTCATTTTACACACACAAGCCCTTCTATTGCACTTTCTTTTAACCTGCATGTTAAAGGGACACCAGGCAACGTTTTACTGTTAATTTACCAGCCTCGAAGTCACTTCGATGATTAAATGGTTCATTATGGGGTGACCAATGCCTATATCATCATTCTCTAGCATTTGGTTCGGTAGTCCCACTTACAGAATGACTGGTGGCGGGTCCACGAAATAGAAACTGAAAGTAGATATAACTAAAATCACATTTATTACCAGCTTGTCAGACAACGTAGCACACGAAAATGATCATCTTTGGTTTGTACTTTTTGGTTTGCAAATAAATTTACATTGGTTGTTGAGAATGTGCAATGTAGTTGTATTTTTTCTAATATTTCGGCGACTGTAGGTGGAGCTCCGGAGATAGAAAAACGCAGCCCTGCCTGGTGTCCCTTTAATATGTCCTCTCAAGAAAGTGGGGCTTCTGGTTTGAGACTTGGCAATTGACCAGCATCAACCCCCATCAACAGGTTGACTGTGAACACTCGTTAGTTTAGTTTGACGTGTGTCTGTAAAGTCTAGTTTAGCTTGACGCGTGTGTCGGTAAAGTCTTGTTTAGTTTGACCTGTGTCAGTAAAGTCTAGTTTAGCTTGACGCGTGTGTCGGTAAAGTGTAGTTTAGTTTGACGTGTGTCGGTAAAGTCTAGTTAAATTTTATGCGTGTGTTGGTAAAGTCTAGTTTAATTGACGTGTCGGTAAAGTCTAGTTTAGTTTGACGCGTGTCGGTAAAGTCTAGTTTAGTTTGACCTGTCGGTAAAGTGTTCTATATGGTGGAGTTTAGTTTGATGTGGGCTAGAGTTAAATAGGCTGACTGACTCTGGGTTAGCAAAGCAGAACCGTAAAGAATGGAATGGAATGTCTTGTGTTCAGTAGCTTATTTGGCTCTTGGGTATAACACAGCAATGTGCCAAGGTCAATTCAATGTCAGCAAGAGTTGAAATGGTTCAGCAGGTTGATGCAGATTGATGGACTGTCCTGTCCTTCCTCTCACGCATTTCAGTTCTCACTGTTTCTTATTTCAGTTCTCACTGTTTCTTATTTCTGGCCTCATTTCTCACAAATCACACATCCAACACGCTCAGGATCCTCCCTCTCTCTCTCTCTCTCTCTGTGTGTGTGTGTGTGTGTGCAGGCTTGTTGACACGTCTTTGAAGCAAATAGGAAACCCTGAGGGCCCACCCGCCTCTGCCTGTCCCTCTAGTGGCTGTGAAAGTACCAGTTCAAAATGCGAATGAGGAAACAACCCCTTAAATTACACACAAGACTTCACAAGAAATCACTCACACTGTAAAAAATAAAACGATGTATTACACAATGTTATTGGTGTAACATTTTATGCTGAAAAAATTGGGTAAGCACAGTTGAGGCATGTATGAATGAGAATTGGAAGAAATCAATGTCATAGGATAGATTCTGATAAATGTTCTTCAAGTAATGAATAATTGACAACACACATATACACTGTATACAATTTATTTATTAAAATGTTTCATGCGCACATCAATATACTCCCTTCTGGAGCTAGGCCCCCTTAACTCTAGTGACATCCATGTGTAACTCTATGCAGTGTAGTTGTGTGTATTTGTATAACTGTAACTCTATGTAGTGTATTTCTATGTAGTGTCAGTTGTAGTTGTTTGTACCTCCGTATCCGTTAACAGTTACTGTGGGGGTCAGAGGGAGCAGTGTCACTCAGTGTTACATGGAGTGTTTCTCAAAGTCAAAAAAGCATTCTTAGAAGACTACTTTTCCAAAAAAGCAAGCAAAGTACCAATGTCAAGGATACTTCTAAATTCTATTGAGGACAGAGTGCTTTATTTGTAGATTTTTTAAGGCTGCACTGATGAAACCTCCTTTTGCCACAAAACCAACCAAATAAAGACGTCTACAAGATGTCCATTTCAGACCACCTATCATCCAACCTAATTAAAAACGTTAACTGGATATCCATTTCAAACCACATTTTAGCAAACTAAATAGAGACGTTTGTTGGACGTCCATTTCAGATCACTTATCACCCAACCACTTAAAGATGTCTCCTGTACATCCATTTCTGACCACATTTCAACCAACCAAATAAAGATGTCTACTGGACATCCATTTTAGACCGCCTATAAACCAACCAAATTAAAAACATCGACTGGATGTCCATTTCAGGCTACATTTCAACCAACTAAATAGACATCTGTTGGACGTCTATTTCAGACTACTTATCAACAAACCACATAAAGATGTCTCCTGGACATCCATTTATTTGGTTGGTTGATAAGTGGTCTGACATTTGATCTTGGTAACTAATTCAGCAGTGAAATAAATCATGGAATTCCCACCCACCACACCATTGGTTGGTTATACAAAACACCAACTAGATAAACCGTTCATTGGCAACTTTGAGGAACAAACAGTAACATGAACGATGTCAAGCTCCTGGCGTTTTATTGTTCACCTGAATATCTGGACCGCAACTCTCCCAAATTGGCTTCCACCCTGGACACAAAACCTGCTCATCTGGACCAAGATGGCAAGAGACTTGAGCAAACAATGAACTGGCCGACTCTTCCCACCTGGTGGGGCTTTTGGTCTTTGGTATTTTTTGCCCTCAACGGTGCCTTCCAGGCAGCACTGCCTTCAAGGCACTACTCCCCTCAGTTTAGGGTTAGGAGGGGGTTAGGGTTAGGGATTGGGTAAAGGCAGTGCCTTTCAGGCTGTGCTGCCTGGAAGGTGCCGTGCCCGGCTCCTACAGTATGCCCTCTATAGTCTGAATGAAACAAGTCTCATGGAAGCCTATGGCTAACGTAATGTATCCAACATATTGAACTGAAAATCAAATGTGCAAATGGGACCTAGCATCAGTTACAGCCAAAAACAAAAGCAGTTCGTTTTTAACACATGGAAGACATTTCGGGCTGGACTGGGACCAAAAAATGGCCAATATGTTTTTGGCCGTGGTGGCCCATGATTTTACTCCATAATGACTTCATGGCCAGCTAAAATAAAAACACTGTGAGTTGGAAAAATTGCATGAATATGAGAGATTTAACTGGGCTAGCCCAATAGCCTTCAAACAAATATGAGTATGACCGCCCTGGCCCATAAATGACCGCCAATTGTCTGGCCAATGGTAATCTCACAGGAGAGGGGGCGTGTCTAGTCTGGCCAATGGTAATCATCTATAACAGGAAGTGTGTCTAGTCTGGCCAATGGTAATCCTCTATAACAGGAAGTGTGTCTAGTCTGGCCAATGGTAATCATCTATAACAGGAAGTGTGTCTATTCTGGCCAATGATAAATCATCTATAACAGGGGGTGTGTCTATTCTGGCCAAATATGTCTATGACAACCATACTTCCGTATGCACCCTCTCCCTATTACATTCAGATTAGTTTTTCCTTAAAAGTACAATGTGTAACATTTTTATTGTTTAAATACCAAAATCTGTGTCGCTCATTCACCAATTTGTCTGTTTTCATGAACATTTACCACCACTATTGTATTCAGATAGAGATTCAACATCTAATTTAGTGATTTTCTGTTCTGTTACCAGATGCGATCAGAAATGGAAATGGGCCATTAGAGGTAATTGTTTTTTTGTTTTTGTTTTTTTTTCTGGCCATTTGTTTTTTCTGGCCATGTTAAACACTTACAGAATATGAGAGATACATGCCAAAAAACCTGATAACTCCAAAAAGACGATTTATTGGTAAAAGTCCTGACATCATTCAAAACCAGGTAGTGCCCCTTGTGAAAATAGAACTACTATGCGCGAACGTAGGTGCTTCTCGTTTGCTCCAACTGTCTTTGGTGCTAGAGCTCCGGTTATGGGTAGTTACACATATGTCTGAAGACGGGGTTCTCCGACATCTCCACCTTGCCCGGAGTTCGTGAGATTCTCCGTCTTCACCTTCGGATAAGTGTAACAGAGAGGTGCAACCACAGAGGAACATGTGCGTCTTTATGGTTATCTGTGTTTGTGTAAACGGGGTCTTAGTCTAACTGTACATTCACACTAACAGCTACTAAAGCTACAAAATCGCTTTTGTAGCTCAAAAAAGCAGCTGCTAAATTTTCTGTGTTCGCCCAAATCGCTCTATCGCTCATGACGTGCCTGTTGTTATTCCCATTAACATCACAGCGTTTAGATTTTACAGCTGAAACGTGTCATAATTTGCATGAAGTTAACCGGTTTTTAGCTTTTTCTTAGTCGCTCAAATCGCTGAACTTTTACAGCTGGTAGCTTTTGTCGCTCTTATCGTTTTTGGCGCTCTTGCCCATAGAAAGTGAATGGATTTTACAGCTTTAGTAGCTCTCGGTGTGAACGCACAGTAGAGGCCTCTGAACACTCTCATATCCCACAATTTAGGTCGTACAAATTTATCCCTTTTTCTGACTTGAAAATAGAGATCAACCGATATGGGTTTTTACATGACCGATGCCGATACCGATATATGGAAGTGAGGGTCAACCAATGGCCGAGTCATGGACCGATTTTTAGAGCCAATAATTGTAAGTTTCTGCAAATGGCTACTGTATTTAAATAGCTGCATAAATCGTTGCATAAAAACCATAAACTCAAGCAACGTTTAAACCTTACTTTTGAACGACTGCTCTAGCTCCTGGACTGTCTGCATGGCTCCCACTGTCCATGTGCCTGCATGGTGTGGGCTAGGCAGTGCTCACACAAGTAGCAGGCTGCGCTACAGCTGAAATGTGCTCAGCAATGTTGTTTTAATATAATCAGCGAAATAAACTCGAATATCGGCCGATGCCGATAGGTTTAAAAATGCCAAATATCAGTCCAGTCCAGTCTATCTCTACTTGAAAACTACCGAATTGTCTGATATTGGCCCTAAACCACACTGCCTGAACAGCCATGCTTACTCAAAATTACCAACTTCTAACAACAAAATTGCAGATGCTGTCTAGTCTGATAAGCCTTGAATTTCCCAGACGGCATTGTTCAAGCTTGTGTAACTTGTACAAAACAAAGGCAACAGGAATTTCCACCAAAGGAAGGCACAGATTTAAGCTGCTTTGCACTGTAGGATGACGGGATGTGCTCTCTTGTGAAATAGCAAACGATGCCATATGAACCTGTGGCTTTTTTTTTTTATATATATATATATATATTTTTGGGCTTTTTCCACCTTTATTGGACAGGGCAGTGTAGAAAGACAGGGTGGGAGAGAGAGAGAGACAAGGAGGGATCGGGAAATGACCTCGGGTCAGAATCGAACTCAGATCCCCAGACTTATGGTATGGCGCCTTAGCCAACTGAGCCAGGACGCCCCCAACTTGTTGCATTTTTACGAGCACAACCAGTTGTTTATTTAGAAGTCTGGCTGCTGATAATGATCACCTGTTGTGCCTGAGAGCAGAGAGAGATGCCTCCAAACCAGTTTCTCCACAATGCAAGACTTCCTCCTCTACCCCTCACCAAACACACTTGTGTGTTGTTATTTTACACACACACACACACACACACACACACCTCTACGCCACACCAAACACACTTGTGTGTTATTTTACACACACACCTATACACCACACCAAGCACACTTATGTGTCGTTAGTTTACACACACACACACACACACACACCTCTACACCACACCAAACACACTTATGTGTCGTTATTTTACACACACACACACACACACACCTCTACGCCGCACCAAACACACTAATGTGTTATTTACACACACACACACACTTCTACTGTAACCCACACCAAACACACTAATGTGTCATTTTACACACACAAGCCCTTCTATTGCACTTTCTTTTAACCTGCATGTTAAAGGGACACCAGGCAACGTTTTACTGTTAATTTACCAGCCTCGAAGTCACTTCGATGATTAAATGGTTCATTATGGGGTGACCAATGCCTATATCATCATTCTCTAGCATTTGGTTCGGTAGTCCCACTTACAGAATGACTGGTGGCGGGTCCACGAAATAGAAACTGAAAGTAGATATAACTAAAATCACATTTATTACCAGCTTGTCAGACAACGTAGCACACGAAAATGATCATCTTTGGTTTGTACTTTTTGGTTTGCAAATAAATTTACATTGGTTGTTGAGAATGTGCAATGTAGTTGTATTTTTTCTAATATTTCGGCGACTGTAGGTGGAGCTCCAGTGATAGAAAAACGCAGCCCTGCCTGGTGTCCCTTTAATATGTCCTCTCAAGAAAGTGGGGCTTCTGGTTTGAGACTTGGCAATTGACCAGCATCAACCCCCATCAACAGGTTGACTGTGAACACTCGTTAGTTTAGTTTGACGTGTGTCTGTAAAGTCTAGTTTAGCTTGACGCGTGTGTCGGTAAAGTCTTGTTTAGTTTGACCTGTGTCAGTAAAGTCTAGTTTAGCTTGACGCGTGTGTCGGTAAAGTGTAGTTTAGTTTGACGTGTGTCGGTAAAGTCTAGTTAAATTTTATGCGTGTGTTGGTAAAGTCTAGTTTAATTGACGTGTCGGTAAAGTCTAGTTTAGTTTGACGCGTGTCGGTAAAGTCTAGTTTAGTTTGACCTGTCGGTAAAGTGTTCTATATGGTGGAGTTTAGTTTGATGTGGGCTAGAGTTAAATAGGCTGACTGACTCTGGGTTAGCAAAGCAGAACCGTAAAGAATGGAATGGAATGTCTTGTGTTCAGTAGCTTATTTGGCTCTTGGGTATAACACAGCAATGTGCCAAGGTCAATTCAATGTCAGCAAGAGTTGAAATGGTTCAGCAGGTTGATGCAGATTGATGGACTGTCCTGTCCTTCCTCTCACGCATTTCAGTTCTCACTGTTTCTTATTTCAGTTCTCACTGTTTCTTATTTCTGGCCTCATTTCTCACAAATCACACATCCAACACGCTCAGGATCCTCCCTCTCTCTCTCTCTCTCTCTGTGTGTGTGTGTGTGTGTGCAGGCTTGTTGACACGTCTTTGAAGCAAATAGGAAACCCTGAGGGCCCACCCGCCTCTGCCTGTCCCTCTAGTGGCTGTGAAAGTACCAGTTCAAAATGCGAATGAGGAAACAACCCCTTAAATTACACACAAGACTTCACAAGAAATCACTCACACTGTAAAAAATAAAACGATGTATTACACAATGTTATTGGTGTAACATTTTATGCTGAAAAAATTGGGTAAGCACAGTTGAGGCATGTATGAATGAGAATTGGAAGAAATCAATGTCATAGGATAGATTCTGATAAATGTTCTTCAAGTAATGAATAATTGACAACACACATATACACTGTATACAATTTATTTATTAAAATGTTTCATGCGCACATCAATATACTCCCTTCTGGAGCTAGGCCCCTTAACTCTAGTGACATCCATGTGTAACTCTATGCAGTGTAGTTGTGTGTATTTGTATAACTGTAACTCTATGTAGTGTATTTCTATGTCGTGTCAGTTGTAGTTGTTTGTACCTCCGTATCCGTTAACAGTTACTGTGGGGGTCAGAGGGAGCAGTGTCACTCAGTGTTACATGGAGTGTTTCTCAAAGTCAAAAAAGCATTCTTAGAAGACTACTTTTCCAAAAAAGCAAGCAAAGTACCAATGTCAAGGATACTTCTAAATTCTATTGAGGACAGAGTGCTTTATTTGTAGATTTTTTAAGGCTGCACTGATGAAACCTCCTTTTGCCACAAAACCAACCAAATAAAGACGTCTACAAGATGTCCATTTCAGACCACCTATCATCCAACCTAATTAAAAACGTTAACTGGATATCCATTTCAAACCACATTTTAGCAAACTAAATAGAGACGTTTGTTGGACGTCCATTTCAGATCACTTATCACCCAACCACTTAAAGATGTCTCCTGTACATCCATTTCTGACCACATTTCAACCAACCAAATAAAGATGTCTACTGGACATCCATTTTAGACCGCCTATAAACCAACCAAATTAAAAACATCGACTGGATGTCCATTTCAGGCTACATTTCAACCAACTAAATAGACATCTGTTGGACGTCTATTTTCAGACTACTTATCAACAAACCACATAAAGATGTCTCCTGGACATCCATTTATTTGGTTGGTTGATAAGTGGTCTGACATTTGATCTTGGTAACTAATTCAGCAGTGAAATAAATCATGGAATTCCCACCCACCACACCATTGGTTGGTTATACAAAACACCAACTAGATAAACCGTTCATTGGCAACTTTGAGGAACAAACAGTAACGTGAACGATGTCAAGCTCCTGGCGTTTTATTGTTCACCTGAATATCTGGACCGCAACTCTCCCAAATTGGCTTCCACCCTGGACACAAAACCTGCTCATCTGGACCAAGATGGCAAGAGACTTGAGCAAACAATGAACTGGCCGACTCTTCCCACCTGGTGGGGCTTTTGGTCTTTGGTATTTTTTTGCCCTCAACGGTGCCTTCCAGGCAGCACTGCCTTCAAGGCACTACTCCCCTCAGTTTAGGGTTAGGAGGGGGTTAGGGTTAGGAATTGGGTAAAGGCAGTGCTTTTCAGGCTGTGCTGCCTGGAAGGTGCCGTGCCCGGCTCCTACAGTATGCCCTCTATAGTCTGAATGAAACAAGTCTCATGGAAGCCTATGGCTAACGTAATGTATCCAACATATTGAACTGAAAATCAAATGTGCAAATGGGACCTAGCATCAGTTACAGCCAAAAACAAAAGCAGTTCGTTTTTAACACATGGAAGACATTTCGGGCTGGACTGGGACCAAAAAATGGCCAATATGTTTTTGGCCGTGGTGGCCCATGATTTTACTCCATAATGACTTCATGGCCAGCTAAAATAAAAACACTGTGAGTTGGAAAAATTGCATGAATATGAGAGATTTAACTGGGCTAGCCCAATAGCCTTCAAACAAATATGAGTATGACCGCCCTGGCCCATAAATGACCGCCAATTGTCTGGCCAATGGTAATCTCACAGGAGAGGGGGCGTGTCTAGTCTGGCCAATGGTAATCATCTATAACAGGAAGTGTGTCTAGTCTGGCCAATGGTAATCCTCTATAACAGGAAGTGTGTCTAGTCTGGCCAATGGTAATCATCTATAACAGGAAGTGTGTCTATTCTGGCCAATGATAAATCATCTATAACAGGGGGTGTGTCTATTCTGGCCAAATATGTCTATGACAACCATACTTCCGTATGCACCCTCTCCCTATTACATTCAGATTAGTTTTTCCTTAAAAGTACAATGTGTAACATTTTTATTGTTTAAATACCAAAATCTGTGTCGCTCATTCACCAATTTGTCTGTTTTCATGAACATTTACCACCACTATTGTATTCAGATAGAGATTCAACATCTAATTTAGTGATTTTCTGTTCTGTTACCAGATGCGATCAGAAATGGAAATGGGCCATTAGAGGTAATTGTTTTTTTGTTTTTGTTTTTTTTTTATGGCCATTTGTTTTTTCTGGCCATGTTAAACACTTACAGAATATGAGAGATACATGCCAAAAAACCTGATAACTCCTAAAAGACGATTTATTGGTAAAAGTCCTGACATCATTCAAAACCAGGTAGTGCCCCTTGTGAAAATAGAACTACTATGCGCGAACGTAGGTGCTTCTCGTTTGCTCCAACTGTCTTTGGTGCTAGAGCTCCGGTTATGGGTAGTTACACATATGTCTGAAGACGGGGTTCTCCGACATCTCCACCTTGCCCGGAGTTCGTGAGATTCTCCGTCTTCACCTTCGGATAAGTGTAACAGAGAGGTGCAACCACAGAGGAACATGTGCGTCTTTATGGTTATCTGTGTTTGTGTAAACGGGGTCTTAGTCTAACTGTACATTCACACTAACAGCTACTAAAGCTACAAAATCGCTTTTGTAGCTCAAAAAAGCAGCTGCTAAATTTTCTGTGTTCGCCCAAATCGCTCTATCGCTCATGACGTGCCTGTTGTTATTCCCATTAACATCACAGCGTTTAGATTTTACAGCTGAAACGTGTCATAATTTGCATGAAGTTAACCGGTTTTTAGCTTTTTCTTAGTCGCTCAAATCGCTGAACTTTTACAGCTGGTAGCTTTTGTCGCTCTTATCGTTTTTGGCGCTCTTGCCCATAGAAAGTGAATGGATTTTACAGCTTTAGTAGCTCTCGGTGTGAACGCACAGTAGAGGCCTCTGAACACTCTCATATCCCACAATTTAGGTCGTACAAATTTATCCCTTTTTCTGACTTGAAAATAGAGATCAACCGATATGGGTTTTTACATGACCGATGCCGATACCGATATATGGAAGTGAGGGTCAACCAATGGCCGAGTCATGGACCGATTTTTAGAGCCAATAATTGTAAGTTTCTGCAAATGGCTACTGTATTTAAATAGCTGCATAAATCGTTGCATAAAAACCATAAACTCAAGCAACGTTTAAACCTTACTTTTGAACGACTGCTCTAGCTCCTGGACTGTCTGCATGGCTCCCACTGTCCATGTGCCTGCATGGTGTGGGCTAGGCAGTGCTCACACAAGTAGCAGGCTGCGCTACAGCTGAAATGTGCTCAGCAATGTTGTTTTAATATAATCAGCGAAATAAACTCGAATATCGGCCGATGCCGATAGGTTTAAAAATGCCAAATATCAGTCCAGTCCAGTCTATCTCTACTTGAAAACTACCGAATTGTCTGATATTGGCCCTAAACCACACTGCCTGAACAGCCATGCTTACTCAAAATTACCAACTTCTAACAACAAAATTGCAGATGCTGTCTAGTCTGATAAGCCTTGAATTTCCCAGACGGCATTGTTCAAGCTTGTGTAACTTGTACAAAACAAAGGCAACAGGAATTTCCACCAAAGGAAGGCACAGATTTAAGCTGCTTTGCACTGTAGGATGACGGGATGTGCTCTCTTGTGAAATAGCAAACGATGCCATATGAACCTGTGGCTTTTTTTTTTTATATATATATATATATATTTTTGGGCTTTTTCCACCTTTATTGGACAGGGCAGTGTAGAAAGACAGGGTGGGAGAGAGAGAGAGACAAGGAGGGATCGGGAAATGACCTCGGGTCAGAATCGAACTCAGATCCCCAGACTTATGGTATGGCGCCTTAGCCAACTGAGCCAGGACGCCCCCAACTTGTTGCATTTTTACGAGCACAACCAGTTGTTTATTTAGAAGTCTGGCTGCTGATAATGATCACCTGTTGTGCCTGAGAGCAGAGAGAGATGCCTCCAAACCAGTTTCTCCACAATGCAAGACTTCCTCCTCTACCCCTCACCAAACACACTTGTGTGTTGTTATTTTACACACACACACACACACACACACACACCTCTACGCCACACCAAACACACTTGTGTGTTATTTTACACACACACCTATACACCACACCAAGCACACTTATGTGTCGTTAGTTTACACACACACACACACACACACACACACCTCTACACCACACCAAACACACTTATGTGTCGTTATTTTACACACACACACACACACACACCTCTACGCCGCACCAAACACACTAATGTGTTATTTACACACACACACACACTTCTACTGTAACCCTCACCAAACACACTAATGTGTCATTTTACACACACAAGCCCTTCTATTGCACTTTCTTTTAACCTGCATGTTAAAGGGACACCAGGCAACGTTTTACTGTTAATTTACCAGCCTCGAAGTCACTTCGATGATTAAATGGTTCATTATGGGGTGACCAATGCCTATATCATCATTCTCTAGCCTTTGGTTCGGTAATCCCACTTACAGAATGACTGGTGGCGGGTCCACGAAATAGAAACTGAAAGTAGATATAACTAAAATCACATTTATTACCAGCTTGTCAGACAACGTAGCACACGAAAATGATCATCTTTGGTTTGTACTTTTTGGTTTGCAAATAAATTTACATTGGTTGTTGAGAATGTGCAATGTAGTTGTATTTTTTCTAATATTTCGGCGACTGTAGGTGGAGCTCCAGAGATAGAAAAACGCAGCCCTGCCTGGTGTCCCTTTAATATGTCCTCTCAAGAAAGTGGGGCTTCTGGTTTGAGACTTGGCAATTGACCAGCATCAACCCCCATCAACAGGTTGACTGTGAACACTCGTTAGTTTAGTTTGACGTGTGTCTGTAAAGTCTAGTTTAGCTTGACGCGTGTGTCGGTAAAGTCTTGTTTAGTTTGACCTGTGTCAGTAAAGTCTAGTTTAGCTTGACGCGTGTGTCGGTAAAGTGTAGTTTAGTTTGACGTGTGTCGGTAAAGTCTAGTTAAATTTTATGCGTGTGTTGGTAAAGTCTAGTTTAATTGACGTGTCGGTAAAGTCTAGTTTAGTTTGACGCGTGTGTCGGTAAAGTCTAGTTTAGTTTGACCTGTCGGTAAAGTGTTCCATATGGTGGAGTTTAGTTTGATGTAAAATAAAATGGGACTAGAGTTAAATGGGCTGACTGACTCTGGGTTAGCAAAGCAGAACCGTAAAGAATGGAATGGAATGTCTTGTGTTCAGTAGCTTATTTGGCTCTTGGGTATAACACAGCAATGTGCCAAGGTCAATTCAATGTCAGCAAGAGTTGAAATGGTTCAGCAGGTTGATGCAGATTGATGGACTGTCCTGTCCTTCCTCTCACGCATTTCAGTTCTCACTGTTTCTTATTTCAGTTCTCACTGTTTCTTATTTCTGGCCTCATTTCTCAGAAATCACACATCCAACACGCTCAGGATCCTCTCTCTCTCTCTCTCTCTCTCTGTGTGTGTGTGTGTGTGTGCGTGCAGGCTTGTTGACACGTCTTTGAAGCAAGGAAACCCTGAGGACCACCCATCTCCTGTCCCTCTAGTGGCTGTGAAAGTACCAGTTCAACATGTGAATGAGGAAACCACCTTAAATTACACACAAGACTTCACAAGTGTCCCTCTAGTGGCTGTGAAAGTACCAGTTCAACATGTGAATGAGGAAACAACCCCTTAAATTACACACAACAAGACTTCACAAGAAATCACTCACACTGTAAAAAATAAAACGATGTATTACACAATGTTATTGGTGTAACATTTTATGCTGAAAAAATTGAGTAAGCACAGTTGAGGCATGTATGAATGAGAATTGGAAGAGATCAATGTCATGATAGGATAGATTCTGATAAATGTTCTTCAAGTAATGAATAATTGACAACACACATATACACTGTATACAATTTATTTATTAAAATGTTTCATGCGCACATTAATATACTCCCTTCTGGAGCTAGGCCCCCTTAACTCTAGTGACATCCATGTGTAACTCTATGCAGTGTAGTTGTGTGTATTTGTATAACTGTAACTCTATGTAGTGTATTTCTATGTAGTGTCAGTTGTAGTTGTTTGTACCTCCGTATCCGTTAACAGTCACTGTGAGGGGTCAGAGGGAGCAGTGTCACTCAGTGTTACATGGAGTGTTTCTCAAAGTCAAAAAAGCATTCTTAGAAGACTACTTTTCCAAAAAAGCAAGCAAAGTACCAATGTCAAGGATACTTCTAAATTCTATTGAGGACAGAGTGCTTTATTTGTAGATTTTTTAAGGCTGCACTGATGAAACCTCCTTTTGCCACAAAACCAACCAAATAAAGACGTCTACAAGATGTCCATTTCAGACCACCTATCATCCAACCTAATTAAAAACGTTAACTGGATATCCATTTCAAACCACATTTTAGCAAGCTAAATAGAGACGTTTGTTGGACGTCCATTTCAGATCACTTATCACCCAACCACTTAAAGATGTCTGCTGTACATCCATTTCAGATCACATTTCAACCAACCAAATAAAGATGTCTACTGGACATCCATTTTAAGACCGCCTATAAACCAACCAAATTAAAAACATCGACTGGACGTCCATTTCAGGCTATTTCAACCAACTAAATAGACATCTGTTGGACGTCTATTTCAGACTACTTATCAACAAACCACATAAAGATGTCTCCTGGACATCCATTTATTTGGTTGGTTGATAAGTGGTCTGACATTTGATCTTGGTAACTAATTCAGCAGTGAAATAAATCATGGAATTCCCACCCACCACACCATTGGTTGGTTATACAAAACACCAACTAGATAAACCGTTCATTGGCAACTGAATGAAGCTAACTTTGAGGAACAAACAGTAATATGCACAATGTCCAGCTTCTGGCCTTTTATTGTTCCCCTGAATATCTGGACCGCAACTCTCCCAAATTGGTTTCCACCCTGGACACAAAACCCGCTCATCTGGACGAAGATGGCAAGAGACTTGAGCAAACAATGAACTGGCCGACTCTTCCCACATCTGGTGGGGCTTTTGGTCTTTGGTATTTTTTGCCCTCAACGGTGCCTTCCAGGCAGCACTGCCTTCAAGGCACTACTCCCCTCAGTTTAGGGTTAGGAGGGGGTTAGGGTTATATTAGGAATGGGGTAAAGGCAGTGCTTTTCAGGCTGTGCTGCCTGGAAGGTGCCGTTGGGGCTATTCAGGTGCAGTGCCCATTTCCTACTGTATGTCCTTGCCCTCTATAGTCTGACACAAGTCTTATGGAAGCCTATGGCTACCGTAATGTATCCAACATATTCAACTGAAGATCAAATGTGCAAATGGGACCTAGCATCAGTTACAGCCAAAAACAAAAGCAGTTCGTTTTTAACACATGGAAGACATTTCGGGCTGGACTGGGACCAAAAAATGGCCCGTATGTTTTTGGCCGTGGTGGCCCATGATTTTACTCCATAATGACTTCATGGCCAGCTAAAATAAAAACACTGTGAGTTGGAAAAATTGCATGAATATGAGAGATTTAACTGGGCTAGCCCAATAGCCTTCAAACAAATATGAGTATGACCGCCCTGGCCCATAAATGACCGCCAATTGTCTGGCCAATGGTAATCTCACAGGACAGGGGGCGTGTCTAGTCTGGCCAATGGTAATCATCTATAACAGGAAGTGTGTCTAGTCTGGCCAATGGTAATCCTCTATAACAGGAAGTGTGTCTAGTCTGGCCAATGGTAATCATCTATAACAGGAAGTGTGTCTATTCTGGCCAATGATAAATCATCTATAACAGGGGGTGTGTCTATTCTGGCCAATGGTAATCCAGGACAGGGGTGTGGAGGTGTGGTTCAGTGATGTCAGGATCAGATCTGTGTGGCACATTGGGCTCCAGTGATGATGATGATCACGGCTGTTATCGGTTCAGAGGAGCATCTTCTGCTGGGTCCTGCATGGAGCAAATAACACATTTATTTTTGCTTTGAAGGGCACACTGTGACATCAACTTAGGTGTCTGCCAGAGTGACTCAGAGGATTAAATGCATACAGATCAAAAGAGATAATTACTTGTGTTGGAGATAAGGTTTCTCTCTTTAAAATGCAACTTTCTTTTAGTGCTGCCTTTTCTTGACCAGGGCTCATTTGTAAAAGAGATTATAATCTCAATATGATTACCCTGGTTAAATAAAGGATAAATTAAAAAAATAATAATAATGATAATTACCTCTAATGGCCCATTTCCATTTCTGATCGCATCTGGTAACAGAACAGAAAATCACTAAATTAGATGTTGAATCTCTATCTGAATACAATTAATAGTGGTGGTAAATGTTCATGAAAACAGACAAATTGGTGAATGAGCGACACAGATTTTGGTATTTAAACAATAAAAATGTTACACATTGTACTTTTAAGGAAAAACTAATCTGAATGTAATAGGGAGAGGGTGCATACGGAAGTATGGTTGTCATAGACATATTTGAGGTACTGAGGTATAATTTTGCACACCTTCCCTTGAGAGGTGTGGACACATAATATCTGAGAATCAGCCAATTCTATTCTGAGGGGGTCAAGTTGGAGCCGTTGGTCCATTTCACACGGAATGACCCGTAAGTATTATGGCGAGTTAATATCTCCACAAAAGTTTTCACCCAACATTTGATGTATCCAATTAATTTGCCAAAGATGCAACACATTTATTTAATACTTTATTTAATACTAATGTATTTAATTTAATACTACATTTATTTAATTAGTCATCCTGATGGACTTATGAAAGACCCAACACACTTTAATACTTACTTCTGAAACGTCTGTATTTAATGAAACTTAAACACTTCAAGACTGGACTGCTATTCTGTCTCACAGGCTGAAAATATATATATATAAAAACTAAAAATATGTTTTTAAAAGCAACTATCCTCTTGTCAGGAAATAGTAAACTAGTAATCAATCTGCTACCATAACTCATAAGTAAAAAAGGTATGTCTTACATTTTGATATGACAGTTTGGTGGTTAATCAAACACTGTCAAGATTTTAATAATGATGATTTAAGAGTGACTGAGAAATTATGTTTTCATTTCAGACAAGACAAACAGATAAAAGCTTCTATGCTGGCTGTATAGTCTTATGCTAGTGAAGACAGATGCAGGTGTAGTATGTGCTTTATATAAGATATGATAGAAAATGATTTGGGAATACCGATGGCAGAGGGATAAAGTAGTTTATGATGTGGTCTTCAAAACAAAAGACATTCGGTCTGCATGCATCATCTTGATCAGGTACTGCTGAACGTTTTATTTGGCAAAGTGGAGTTTTGGTGACATCCATAATTCCAGTAAAATACTCTACCATGTATTTTCATTCAAATAATATGAAACCTGAGGGGTGCATTCAGATTTGAACATCACATGTAGGCTAGGAAATATTTCAAACTCTACGCTACTATGGCTGCTATAGTTGTGTCACATCCATAATGCTGTAATTGTCTCAAATGGCCAAGACTCAGTCTGGATTGAACACCACCAACCCCACAGCCATATCAGCTCTGCTAATAAACCTTTTTGGGCTATTTGGTGAGGTGTTAAAACACAGTGCGGATGTGACAGGCTTTACAAGAGAATATAATATAATATATAATAAATATTATATTATTGCAATTTTGAATCATGTTCCACTTCCCTAGCTGAGCGCTACTAAGACTTGGGCTACGTTAAACTGCAGGGCTTAATGCTCAATTTGGAATTTTTGTGGAATCCGATCTTTTTGCGAGGTCGTTCACATTTCCAAAATATGACTTGTATGCGCCTGTACGTGATCTCCAGTGTGAACTTTAAACGCACTAAAAGTGTGCTTCATGCGCTTTGAAGGACACGTCCCACACAGTAAACGTGCTCAGTGTTTAAGGAAGTAGCGATAAACATGAACGCAAGCAGTAGCCCTAGTTGTAATTACCTTCATCATGAATAAAAAATTTTATGACATCTCTAGCGAGAAATTACATGTTTACTGCAATAATCTGCAGTCAGTCTAAATAATCTTTAGTTCCTCCGTTAACAATAGTGAAACGAGTGGTGTGAACCTGTGGTGTATATCTTAATAACAGCACTCAAAATCTGCTCCAAAAAATGAGCTCCTCTTCTTGTCTCTCTATGCTTTACCTCGCATATTACACACAGTAACATTGGTTGTGATCACGGCGGCTTACTTGACATGGAGTTAAGCTTATTGATGACGTGTAGGTCGGATGCATGCGACATGGCTGTTCACACTGGAGTCGCATGTTAAAAGATCAGTTTCATATAGTTTTTAGGACCACATATCCAAGTGGCCTTGGTCGCATTTGGTCGGATCTGTGTCGTTCAGACTGTCATTAAAAGATCGCATAGGGGCGAAAAAAATCGGATTTGGGTCAGGGTTAGGGTTAGTGTTAGGTTAGGGTTCAGGCTGTTGTGTGAACGTAGCCTAAGATGAAAGCTTAAAGGTCTGATCTGAAGCAGTTGTATAATGTTTTATAATGTTTAATATCCAACACCTCCAAGAAAATGCAATGGCTGAACTGCTTTATTAATTAGCCTAATATCACGGCACACTAATTGGATAAGGCTGGGCTAGCCATAGACGTTTTACATCAGCCTATTCATCTCGGCTATTCTATTCAATCTCCCTTGTTGTGTATGTTTAATTCAACAGTACTCAGTGCACAGTCAGACAAAGATGTAATTTTGTGCGTTTTGTACCAATATTTGGAAGTCCATATAGGCTTAGCCTGGCATTGCCTTCCTACATAGCTCTGCTAAATAATCATTTCCCTCCAGGACTCTGTCTGGCATTCCAGCCATTGGCATTGTTTGCAGAGATCAATTCTATACAGAGCTAAAACGCAAGCAGGATCAGGAGTTGTGAGAGATAAAGTCGGGTTTCTGTTGTTGTAGCGTTACCGTAGCTTAGCCTACTTCACGACCAAGCTGGTGCACAATGTTAGCGATTGGGTGAAATCAGATTTAATCATTTCAAACTTCCACGGTTCACACCTCCAGCCTGTAATCGTTGGTCAATGGTGAAATGCCAGACCGTTGTATGAAGCTAAAGCGTAGACCAAGGGGATGGCCAAAGCCAGGCTAATATAGGCTGCACCCAAAAGAAAGAAGCACAAATGGAGCAGCCCACGTCCATATTCAGAGTAGGCTAACGCAAACATTTGATTTGGGGTTTGACCCAATGCCACTTTTAGCTAAAACTCTGCTCTGCATGTCCAGGTCAATGCACATGGGAAAATATTAAAGCGTTCTGAAGGAAAAAGAACATAATTGTAATGGAAGTTAATTACTTTTATATCTTACTTTTTATGTTCCACTGGTGGCACAGCAGTCCCTTGAACATTAATATCCCGATGATTACAGCTAGGACAAGGACGCTAAAAGTGGCAATCACCACATTTTCAACTGTAGATGGTTTATCAAACAGGCCCTCTGAAAAAGAGAGAAAAAGAGGAAAAGATGATGGTTAGACCTAACGCATCCCTTGTTCACAACACATACAGCAGAAACAGCAATATTGCATTAACATTGGAGTATGATTGATTGTATGTAACTAATGATTGTATGAATGAGTGATACAGTGTGTTAACTAATGAGTGAGTGTGTGAATGAGTGAGTATAGATCAGTGTGTTAACTAATGACTGATTATGAATGAGTGAGTATGATTCAGTGTGTTAACTAATGAGTGATTATGAATGAGTGAGTATGGTTCAGTGTGTTAACTAATGAGTGAGTATGGTTCAGTATGAGTGAGTATGGTTCAGTGTGATAACTAATGAGTGAGTGTGTGAATGAGTGAGTATGGTTCAGTGTGTTAACTAATGAGTGAGTATGAATGAGTGAGTATGGTTCAGTGTGTTAACTAATGAGTGAGTATGGTTCAGTATGAGTGAGTATGGTTCAGTGTGATAACTAATGAGTGAGTGTGTGAATGAGTGAGTATGGTTCAGTGTGTTAACTAATGAGTGTGTGTATGAATGAGTGAGTATGAATGAGTGAATATGGTTCAGTGTGATAACTAATGAGTGAGTATGAATGAGTGAGTATGGATCAGTGTGATAACTAATGAGTGAGTATGAATGAGTGAGTATGAATGAGTGAGTATGGTTCAGTGTGTTAACTAATGAGTGAGTATGAATGAGTGAGTATGGTTCAGTGTGTTAACTAATGAGTGAGTATGAATGAGTGAGTATGATTCAGTGTGGAGATGTGTGTGAAGTATATTATATGTGTCTCAGAGCAGATGGAGATGTGTGTGAATTATATTATATGTGTCTCAGAGCAGATGGAGATGTGTGTGAAGTATATTATATGTGTGTCTCAGAGCAGATGGAGATGTGTGTGAATTATATTATATGTGTGTCTCAGAGCAGATGGAGATGTGTGTGAATTATATTATATGTGTGTCTCAGAGCAGATGGAGATGTGTGTGAATTATATTATATGTGTCTCAGAGCAGATGGAGATGTGTGTGAAGTATATTATGTGTGTCTCAGAGCAGATGGAGATGTGTGTGAAGTATATTATGTGTGTCTCAGAGCAGATGGAGATGTGTGTGTGTGATGTATGTGTCTCAGAGCAGATGGAGATGTGTGTGAAGTATATTATGTGTGTCTCAGAGCAGATGGAGATGTGTGTGAAGTATATTATATGTGTCTCAGAGCAGATGGAGATGTGTGTGAAGTATATTATGTGTCTCTCAGAGCAGATGGAGATGTGTGTGAATTATATTATATGTGTGTCTCAGAGCAGATGGAGATGTGTGTGAAGTATATTATATGTGTGTCTCAGAGCAGATGGAGATGTGTGTGAATTATATTATATGTGTCTCAGAGCAGATGGAGATGTGTGTGTGTGTGAATTATATTATGTGTCTCAGAGCAGATGGAGATGTGTGTGAAGTATATTATGTGTGTCTCAGAGCAGATGGAGATGTGTGTGAATTATATTATATGTGTGTCTCAGAGCAGATGGAGATGTGTGTGAAGTATATTATGTGTGTCTCAGAGCAGATGGAGATGTGTGTGAAGTATATTATATGTGTCTCAGAGCAGATGGAGATGTGTGTGAAGTATATTATATTATGTGTGTCTCAGAGCAGATGGAGATGTGTGTGAAGTATATTATGTGTCTCAGAGCAGATGGAGATGTGTGTGAAGTATATTATATGTGTCTCAGAGCAGATGGAGATGTGTGTGAAGTATATTATGTGTGTCTCAGAGCAGATGGAGATGTGTGTGAAGTATGTTATATGTGTCTCTCAGAGCAGATGGAGATGTGTGTGAATTATATTATATGTGTCTCAGAGCAGATGGAGATGTGTGTGAAGTATATTATATGTGTGTCTCAGAGCAGATGGAGATGTGTGTGAAGTATATTATGTGTCTCAGAGCAGATGGAGATGTGTGTGTGTGAAGTATATTATATGTGTCTCTCAGAGCAGATGGAGATGTGTGTGAAGTATATTATGTGTGTCTCAGAGCAGATGGAGATGTGTGTGAAGTATATTATGTGTGTCTCAGAGCAGATGGAGAGTGTGTGTGTGAAGTATATTATATGTGTGTCTCAGAGCAGATGGAGATGTGTGTGAAGTATATTATGTGTGTCTCAGAGCAGATGGAGATGTGTGTGAAGTATATTATGTGTGTCTCAGAGCAGATGGAGATGTGTGTGAAGTATATTATGTGTCTCAGAGCAGATGGAGATGTGTGTGAAGTATATTATGTGTGTCTCAGAGCAGATGGAGATGTGTGTGTGTTATGTATGTGTCTCAGAGCAGATGGAGATGTGTGTGAAGTATATTATATTATGTGTGTCTCAGAGCAGATGGAGATGTGTGTGAAGTATATTATGTGTCTCAGAGCAGATGGAGATGTGTGTGAAGTATATTATGTGTGTCTCAGAGCAGATGGAGATGTGTGTGAATTATGTGTGTCTCAGAGCAGATGGAGATGTGTGTGAATTATGTGTCTCAGAGCAGATGGAGATGTGTGTGAAGTATATTATGTGTCTCAGAGCAGATGGAGATGTGTGTGAAGTATGTTATATGTCTCAGAGCAGATGGAGATGTGTGTGAATTATGTGTCTCAGAGCAGATGGAGATGTGTGTGAAGTATATTATGTGTCTCAGAGCAGATGGAGATGTGTGTGTGTGAAGTATATTATATGTGTGTCTCAGAGCAGATGGAGATGTGTGTGAAGTATATTATGTGTGTCTCAGAGCAGATGGAGATGTGTGTGAAGTATATTATGTGTGTCTCAGAGCAGATGGAGATGTGTGTGTGTGATGTATGTTATATGTGTGTCTCAGAGCAGATGGAGATGTGTGTGAAGTATATTATGTGTGTCTCAGAGCAGATGGAGATGTGTGTGAAGTATATTATGTGTGTCTCAGAGCAGATGGAGATGTGTGTGAAGTATATTATGTGTGTCTCAGAGCAGATGGAGATGTGTGTGAAGTATATTATGTGTCTCAGAGCAGATGGAGATGTGTGTGAAGTATATTATGTGTGTCTCAGAGCAGATGGAGATGTGTGTGTGTTATGTATGTGTCTCAGAGCAGATGGAGATGTGTGTGAAGTATATTATATTATGTGTGTCTCAGAGCAGATGGAGATGTGTGTGAAGTATATTATGTGTCTCAGAGCAGATGGAGATGTGTGTGAAGTATATTATGTGTGTCTCAGAGCAGATGGAGATGTGTGTGAAGATATGTGTGTCTCAGAGCAGATGGAGATGTGTGTGAATATATGTGTGTCTCAGAGCAGATGGAGATGTGTGTGAAGTATATTATGTGTCTCAGAGCAGATGGAGATGTGTGTGAAGTATGTTATATGTCTCAGAGCAGATGGAGATGTGTGTGAGATTATGTGTCTCAGAGCAGATGGAGATGTGTGTGAAGTATATTATGTCTCAGAGCAGATGGAGATGTGTGTGAATTATATTATATGTGTGTCTCAGAGCAGATGGAGATGTGTGTGAAGTATGTCCTGGAACATGGTCACTTGTGTTTACTGTAATATTTCACATTGTCCTATAGACGAATCTGACGAGCGTTTTGTATAGGCTGCCATCTTGTGGCGAAGTCATTGTTGGACTGTAAAAAAAACATTTTGACAATGCACAGTCAATGACAATTAACAGCAAAGATCTTGGAATACTCTGACATTATTCAGGTAGTAATGAATCTCGTAAATCATGGCATTTTATGGTGTGCTATCACGTTATTCTTATGGACAGATTGGCGATCCGGGTAGCTCAACAATGGCACCTGCTTACTTCCGGTGGTTTCCTCGGATTCGTCTATATATACATCTAGTTGTATGTCTTAATTAACTGCACATTTGGAGCTTTGAGAAATGCAATTTCAGTCTGCATGCAATGTACTGTTGCAGTGCTTGATTGACAATAAAGTTCGCTTTGACGTTGACATTGTAAAAAACAGTGGCCAAATAGGGAACTGCAGTTTAAATAGCAATTGGAGTCAGTATGTTCTCGGAAGAAATAAATGAATCGGTCTTCTCATGAAAAACCTAATGCTTCATTAACAATCTGGTGGGCCAAAAAAAAAAAAAAGAACGGCGGGCCAAAGTTGGTCCATGGGCCTGCATTTGGGCACGCCTGACCTACAGTCTTAATCTCCTCACAATCCTCCTCTGCTGTGTGTGTGCAGTGCAGATCCTCACCTGGGACTTTAATTTCTGTTTCTCTACTCTGTATTTGGCTCCAGACTATGCAGCGGAAGACGGTGCCATTACTCCTCTCCACAGTGATTCTCCTGACCACTCTGTAGCCCTCAGGAAATCTCTGATACATGGTGGGTTCTGTTTGGAGACTCTGTCCACTGCTGTCCCTCCACTCCATCTCAGGTTCAAATGTCCATCCAGTAGATTCACACTGCAGACTCACACTCCCGTTGTTCAGACTCTCAGCAGTGATGAATGGACTGGAGCCCACAGCTGGAGAGAACAGAGACAACAATCAGACCTGAGTTACAGTGAGGAGATACTGAGTAAAGACTGTATGTGTGCAGTGAGTATGTATGGGTACAGTGAATATGTATGGGGACAGTGAGTATGTATGTATGGGGACAGTAAGTATGTATGTATGGGGACAGTGAGTATGTATGTATGGAGCAGAGTATGTATGTATGGGGACAGTGAGTATGTATGTATGGGGACAGTAAGTATGTATGTACGGGAGCAGTGAGTATGTATGGAACAGTGAGTATGTATGTATGGGGCAGTGAGTATGTATGGAGCAGTGAGTATGTATGGGGCAGTGAGTATGTATGTATGGGGCAGTGAGTATGTATGTATGGGGGCAGTGAGTATGTATGTATGGGGGCAGTGAGTATGTATGTATGGGGCAGTGAGTATGTATGTATGGGGCAGTGAGTATGTATGGGGACAGTGAGTATGTATGTATGGGGCAGTGAGTACGTATGGAGCAGAGTATGTATGTATGGGGACAGTGAGTATGTATGTATGGGGCAGTGAGTACGTATGGAGCAGAGTATGTATGTATGGGGACAGTGAGTATGTATGTATGGGGCAGTGAGTATGTATGTATGGGGACAGTGAGTATGTATGTATGGAGCAGAGTATGTATGTATGGGGCAGTGAGTATGTATGTATGGGGACAGTGAGTATGTATGTATGGAGCAGAGTATGTATGTATGTATGGGGGCAGTGAGTATGTATGTATGGGGCAGTGAGTATGTATGTATGGGGACAGTGAGTATGTATGTATGGGGACAGTGAGTATGTATGTATGGGGCAGTGAGTATGTATGTATGGGAGCAGTGAGTATGTATGTATGGGGACAGTGAGTATGTATGTATGGGGCAGTGAGTATGTATGTATGGGGCAGTGAGTATGTATGTATGGGGACAGTGAGTATGTATGGCTGCAGTGAGTATGTATGTATGGGGACAGTGAGTATGTATGTATGGAGCAGAGTATGTATGTATGTATGGGGACAGTGAGTATGTATGGCTGCAGTGAGTATGTATGTATGGGGACAGTGAGTATGTATGTATGGAGCAGAGTATGTATGTATGTATGGGGGCAGTGAGTATGTATGTATGGGGGCAGTGAGTATGTATGTATGGGGGCAGTGAGTATGTATGTATGTATGGGAGCAGTGAGTATGTATGTATGGGGCAGTGAGTATGTATGTATGGGGCAGTGAGTATGTATGTATGGGGCAGTGAGTATGTATGGGGGCAGTGAGTATGTATGTATGGGGACAGTGAGTATGTATGGCTGCAGTGAGTATGTATGTATGGGGACAGTGAGTATGTATGTATGGGGCAGTGAGTATGTATGTATGGGAGCAGTGAGTATGTATGTATGGGGACAGTGAGTATGTATGTATGGAGCAGAGTATGTATGTATGTATGGGGGCAGTATGTATGTATGTATGGGGGCAGTGAGTATGTATGTATGGCTGCAGTGAGTATGTATGTATGGGGACAGTGAGTATGTATGTATGGGAGCAGTGAGTATGTATGTATGGGGACAGTGAGTATGTATGTATGGGGGCAGTGAGTATGTATGTATGGGGACAGTGAGTATGTATGTATGGGAGCAGTGAGTATGTATGTATGGGAGCAGTGAGTATGTATGGCTGCAGTGAGTATGTACGGGGATGTATGTACTGCTAGGTTGGGGTCAATCTGGATTCTAAGCACTAATAAGGATGTTTATATCTCATGGGGAACGGACACAGTACTCATGGAAGATTTGGCTTCTTCAGTCAAAGGACAGATAAGTTTAAGGACTCACCCTCAACTTTAAGATGGACATACTGAGTGTCTATGGCTCCACTTTGTCCGAGGATCAGACACGTGTATTTATCCGCGTCTGAGAGTCGGACTGATGTGATCTTCAGTGAGGTGCTTCCATTCTTCAGTTCCTCCTTGAACAGACTGGTCCTGCCACTGTAGTCTGGGTGCTGCTGGTCTAGATTATCCTCCTGGTTCATGTATTTGTGCACCTCTACATTCGTCCCCCTGTACCAGATCACCTGCATGTTCTTAGCACTGGTGGATTTTATGGAACAGGGCAGAACCACATCTTCACCAGCCACGCCCACTACATCATCAGCATCTGGACCAATCACAGGACAGAAACAAACACAACACAGGGACTTCAGGTTATACTTATACTGTGGAAAACTGGACATTATTACCTAAGATCAGATTTTTTGTACTCACACGCACACACAAACACACACACACACAGCACAGACCTACCAACCACTTTCAGACCTACTGGAGACACAACAGAGTCACTACACAAACACACACACATTCAGAACCAGCAACCACCTCAATAGGCTATCTACTTGCTGCTCTCCCTGCCTTGGGCTTTCCATGTTTGAACATGGAAGGGCCAGAACAGAGCATACTGCCAAAAATGTATTCCATGCAATAGTAAATAAAAATCAATTTTTTCACAAAGTGGTCCTGACTGAACTTGTATAATGTCAAGAGTATTCCATGGTGTTTGCTGTTAGCTTTCATTGACTGTGCATTGTCAAAAAGGTTTGTTGTCGGTCCAACAATGGCGTCGCCACAAGATGGCAGCCTACACGAAACGCTCGTTGGATTCGTCTACGGCTGTCGTTTGTGTATAATTTTGTTTCTGATTTCTGATTAACTTATTTATGATTCAATTCTATAATGCCAGCTGGGACATCTGCTGTGTTTCTTATGTGCCGAGACTTAATGCCATATTGTATCATATGGTCACACAATCAGAATGCTTCATAGGCCAGGTTCTCTTTACCTACTGTAGGTAGAAACACACACACATGCTCCTTCCTAAAAGACAAACACACACACACACACACACACACACACACACACACACACTCACACACACTTACACACACACACACACACACACTTTATACACACACAAAACACACACACACACACACACACACACACTTTGTTTACCTGCTGCCTGTAGAAGGGTGCTGCAGAGAAGTAGAAGAATCACACAGACATGCGCCATCCTAAAACACACACACGCACACACACACAAATTCAGATGTGTTTATTGTTTTAATAACTAGCCTGAATGAGGCCAAACTATAACACAGAATCACTGCACTGTTGATATGGAGAATATACATATAACTATGGAGAATTCAGCTGTCTTCAGGCCAAAAGGTGCCCAGTGCATGCATGGACAGAGGAGAGGAGTGAGGAGAGGAGGGGAGACCGGAGAACGGTCTGATAATCCAGAAACCTGCTTTGTGGACGTTTTGTGATCATTGGTTTGAGTCTAAAGAGACTGAAAATCTTTCACATCCAGCAACTTCCTGTTTCAACCAGTTAATAGCAATTTAAGAAGGACCATTTGAGATTGAGAAGGACCATAAATGACTAGTGAGCAAGAAACGAGAATGGTGAGACTGCTATGTCAACCTTCACCAATGTTCAGAACTGATCATATTATGTCTAATAAGCATGATTATGTTTGGATATTTGACCTATGTTATCATATGATATGTATACTTTAAGTGTGTAATGGGTAACCTTAAGGTGGTTATGATAGACTAGGACAATGTTGCTGTCTTAAAATCAGATTTTCCCAATGTTAACATTCAGATTCATATTACATTCAGACCTTTCAAAAAAGTATATATTTTTGGTTGGGAGGTGAGTTATGTGAGAAATATTACCAAAACACTTTATTTGGGCAGTTTTTAAAATAGTAGGCCTGTACAGAAACCACTTCTGCACTGTAAGATTTTGCCACATGCAATTACATGTCTTTTTTAAAACTGTTGCATCTGAAAAAAAAAAAAAAAAACAACAGCAAAAAAAATAGCTATACATTTAGAAGTCTCCATGAGGGGCCCAATAAAGTTTGAGAACACCTGGTCTAAGTCACCACCACCCAGAGGAAAGAAAGAAAGAAAGAAAGAAAGAAAGAAAGAAAGAAAGAAAGAAAGAAAGAAGTGAGGATGAACTAAGGAATGAAGAACAGCTGTGGTGCGATAGAGAGGTCATATCTACTATTCACCACTAGGGGGGACTGGCAGTAGCTACAGTAATGATCAATGATCTTGTTCTGTGAGTAGGTCTGGTGATTTAATTTAATTGTGTTTGGGAGAATCTAAGAACAGGTGTGCGTTTGTCTGCCACAATCATCCCTCATGAGACTGGAGTATTTCATTCAACTCTGTTGCATTTGCATTTTGGTATTAGTCTACTTCCCTTTTCTCTTCTGCCATAAATGAATAAACCTGCCTAAATGATAATAAGACTCAGGTTTGTCATTCATTGGTAGTGTCTATAACTAAAGTTTAGGCACAGCAAATGCGGATCGAAGTTTATCAGGCAAGACCTCACACGGCTTCAAGGCCGGTTAGGTGAAGAGGAAACTACAAATTATGCTTTCTTTTTTTTTTAATCGGAGCTTCTTTTTTCTTATCTTAACACGGAAAAGTCCACCAAAAACATCCTGCTTAAATAAATGGGCTACTGTAATATCCTATCCTTTAACCAACTCCCTAGGCCGTATGATTTTAAAGACAGGTTGATTTAGATTGTAAGATAGGCTAGGTCTACTATTAAAAATATCAAAAACAAATATCAATCAATATCAAAATCAATATTTTTGATGAAATGTCTACTTACCTCCACACCCGGCACTTGGTGGGTAGCCAAAAAGGAAGCATCAAGCCCCTGAAATGGGACCGTATTTTTTCACCTCTCCTCGCCCGTGGATGCGCGCTGTTGACACAATAGGCCTATCTGTTTTCTTCCGTGTCAAAAGAAACTTAATAACGCTGGTCGGTGACTAAGAGGCAATCAAATATTGAGAAAAGGAACCTCATGAACGCTGCTCTTAGTAGCTAACAAGAATTACTCTTTCCTAGGCAGCAAGAAGACGGCCACAGCTTCCGTCTCTCTCTCCGTTAACAGTAACGTGGGCTACAAGCTATACTTTCACTTTCCCGCGGAGCCAGAGAGAGAAATGCGCGCGGCCAAAAGGGCAATTTATCATGGCAGATGTTATTTGCACCCGGGTGTCAATAGCTAATGTTATTGTTTGCACTTATGGCAAATAGCCATTGTTTCTATTTACACCCAGGTGTAGTTGAAAAAGCTATAAGCATGTAGACAACAGGCACCCAGGTGTTCATAATTGAAATGGCTATTTACACCCAGACATGCATTAAATACAATATGTGCACTATAACTGAAGCCTAGTTGCAGGTAGTTGTTTTTAGAACAATGATATTGCTTTTGGGTCATAATAGTCAGGAGGGAATTTGCGAAGATCGTGCACTTCTGGACAAGTTTTTGATTTTTGGCAAGGTGTTAGGTAAAGGCCTAAGGATTTCAAAAATCAATGGATACAAGTTGGGATGACCCCCTAGTGGCTGGTATGCATACAATCCAAAATGGCTGGTATGCATACAAGAAAAGGCTGTATATAGGTTTCTTTTAGTCTTAAATTGTTGTATAATGTCATTTTCTACTTTGTTTGACACAAGGAATCCACTTCTGATATGTTCTTCTCATTTTAGATTTAGATTTAGATAAAAATTTTATATTAAATCTATTATCATAGTCATCTTCAGCTAAAATAAACTGTCAATATCTGTTAAAAAGACACACAGAATTGGAGGTGTCGGATCTTTATGACACCTTCCGAATGCATGCCAAGTTTTGTGATATTCTGTCCATGGGGGGGCATACAGTAAATTGATTTATGACATTTTACAGCAGGTGGCCGGACATTTTTCTTCAAATATCTTAAGAACCGTAGGGCCAAGGAGGACCACATTTTTATATGCTTGTCTTCAGGGGCCATGTAAACCTATCCCATGATCAGCCATTCCATGTATAGCGCCACCAAATTAAAAATGGAAACCCAAAGCAAGGTATTGTAATCAGTGTTAACGGGTATTCTTGTCTGACATGGTCAAAACTGCACAAAACTGGAGGCCTCCCTCAAATGCCTCAGTGTGCTACTGGTCGATGTCAGAAAAAGCTGTGCTGAAGCTTAAACCAATCACACCACTCTTTCCTATGACGTACAGTATGTGACGCAAAGGGAATTGCTTGAGTAACAGGACTGAGTGACGTCACTGCCTTGAACACGCCTCTAACGAGGGCCATTGGAGCTGCACAGTTGATTGATTCTCAACAAAGTAGATGGAGTTCCCGATCTTTCAGGAGCTGAGAAACCCCGTGTAGATTGTAGCTGGCTAGACCAGCGACAAGCAATGCCGAAGGTGTTACGTCACTGGGAGGGCGGGCCAGGCTACCTAAAGGCAGGCAAGAAAATCAACCATGGTCACCATGCTGCTTTGCAGAGTAAAATGAAATGGAGCACGTAAAAGGAGCATGGGTACTCCCAGGCGATCAAACCACAGATCTATGGATTTATTCACACTCCATAGACCCAAGGGGTTAAGCCCCTCTATCCTTCCAAATTAGTGATGTCCTTTTTTTAAAGGAATAGTCCACCTCTTTATGGTCCGTCTTTGAGGTTTGCGCTGTACCAGTGCCCAAGACTTTTGACATGCTTAACTGTTGGTATTGGCTTGTTGTTGATGTGGAACCTCTCATTAGCAAGCTGGCCTTTGACAATAGAGATGCTGCGGGATTTGCTGAGTTTGATCGCCATTCGTGCCCCTTGAATGTTTTTCCAGTAGGCGTTTGGTGCATGCAGGTGTTGTTGTTGTCATGTCATCCATGTAAGTTCGTATTGGAGGAAGACGCAGCGCATTCTTCAACTGCTTTCCTCCAACCACCCATCGCGATGCCCGGATGATGAGCTCCATCGCCATGGTAAATGCAAGTGGGGAAATGGTGCAGCCCACCATAATGCCAACCTCGAAGTGCTGTCAGGCAGTTGTGCTAGCCTGTGCTGCGACACAAAACTGAAGGTCCTGGAAGTAGGCTTTGACCAGCCTTTTGATGCCCTCTTGGGACTTGGAAGAAGTTGAACACATAGGCATTGGCAAGATCTAGGAAGACCACATGCAGGTCTTTCTTCTCCTTCCTCGTCGTCTGTATCTGGTGCCAGATAACATATGTGTGTTCCAGACAGGCTGAGAATCCACTTATCCCTGCTTTGTGCACTGAGCTGTCAACAAAGTTGTTCTTCTGTAGGAAAGCTGAGAGCCTCTGAGCCACACCCCTGAAGAACATCTTTCGTTCCACATTCAGGAGACTGATTTGGCGGAATTGGTCGATGGTTGAGGAATTCTTCTCTTTGGGAATCAGGATCCCTCCCGCCCTTCACCATGCCTTTGGTATAACTCTTTTTCCCACTGTCATCAGCCTCCAGGGGTACCTCAATACTCCCGGCGTATTCTTATAGAGTCTATATATCTATGTACATATCTATGTTCAGCTGGTTGGATTGGTGGCATGTCACCCGGAATGCTGGCTGGCACGTGCCTCTGGTTATCGGAGTAGGTCTTTCCTCTCCACTTCCACTGCCTTCTTCGACTGTTTTGTCAGGCAGCTTCTTTCCTTCACCAGCCTTTCAATCTCTCTTTGCCTTCTGGACTTGGAATGAGCTGGTTCCTTCAGTACCTTACGGCACTCGCTTTGCACCCCAAATCTCTTTGCCCCATAGCTGTAGATGACTTCTCCAATCTTGTCCAGCTTCTTCTCTACACTTTCAGCCCCTCCAGGAGATGGACTATGCCTATATTGATGGTTCCCCACTCATTTTT
This sequence comes from Sardinella longiceps, assembly GCA_027497455.2. Classification (NCBI taxonomy): domain Eukaryota; kingdom Metazoa; phylum Chordata; class Actinopteri; order Clupeiformes; family Clupeidae; genus Sardinella; species Sardinella longiceps. The sequence goes on from JAODXP020000017.1 coordinate 13,312,746, forward strand.
CTGACAAGATTTTGGCCACAAGATTCAACCCTTTTTTTCCTAACTTGGTGGATCTTGAGACCCTTCTCTGATGGCATCTTTTTCCAGCCACATATGCAGCTTTGTAGCTTGTGTCCTACCAGAATTGTTGTTTCTGTTGCATGTCCGTTACCATGTGGGCCGCCTTTTAGTCATCTTCCACCCCCACTCTCGCAGACTCCAGGGTTTTTTTTCCTTTCAAACTTTCTGTAGCCATATTGGGTTGGACCGAGTTCCTATCTAGTGACCAGCTCCTGCCAACATGCCAACACGAAACTTGGCATGCATTTTGACACGCCTTATTTTGTGCAGTTTTACCATGTCAGTCAGAGATAGCTGTTAACACGCATTACAATACCTCACTTTAGCTTTTTCATTTTTAACCAGGTGGCGCTATATAATGGGTGATCATGGGATAAAATGTGGTCCCCCTCCTATGGTTCTTTAGATATTGCAGAAATATGTCCGGCCACCTGCTGCCAGTTGGTATAAAATGTCGTAAATCAATTTGCTGTATGGCCTCCCATGAGCGGAATATCACAAAACTTGGCATGCAATTGGAAGGCGTCATAATGATCCGTTACCTCCGATTTTGTGTGACCTTTTTACAGACATTGACAGTTTATTTTAGCTAAAGATGACTATGATAATAGATTTAATATAAAATTTTATGTAAAATGAGAGGAACATATCCGAATTGGATTCCTTGTGTCAAACAAAGAAGAAAAATGACATTATACAACAATTTAAGACTAAAGGAAACCTAGATACAGTCTTTTCTTTTTCCGTTGGGGGCCATTTTGGATTGTATGAATACCAGCCACTAGGGGGTCACCCCAACTTGTATCCATTGATTTTTGAAAACCTTATACCTGTATCTAACACCCTGCCAAGAATCAAAAACTTGTCCAGAAGTGCACGATCTTCCTGACTTTGGGCGAATTCCCTCCTAACTACAAGATCCACAGCAAAATACAGTTCCTATCCAGTTATCCATTTCATCGAAAAAAATAGTTCCAGAATGTTCAAAATACCACATAAAACGTTACTTTTTAAAACTGTAATTTGCTAGGGTACTTGTTTTGGAACATCATAGTATAGCACTGCCCACTCGGTGAGTAGCATTTTTTTTTTTTTAAATAATGTTTATGGTTGAAGACAAGACATAATACCAAATGCATGTGGAGCCATGCTGAAGCAGACAGGGAGGAATTATGAATGAGCCAAATGGCAGAGATGGGACCAACCATGAAAATTTTGGTGTTAGCCATTCTATTTCATCCTAGACAACCCAGAAAAGGAGTTTAAAGTGCTAAAAACCAAATTATACCTTTAAATGTAATTGCAGATAAAGTTGTAGTTCCCAAAGGAAGTTCAACTCAAAAAACATTCTTTAGAACACAGGCGATCTCCTTGACTTCTAGTTACAATGAATGTCTATATGCAGAATAATACGAGATGTGTCAAAATCAAAGTGAACTTTATTGTCAATTAGCCATTGAACAGTACCAGTGCTGTTTCGAGGTACTTTGTGGGTCCCAAGCAAACAGGGCGTGGGGGGTCCCTAATCCCACCATATACACCTACAGAAAACACATCATCTTCTTCGAACCTCTTTTAATGTTATTATTTGTGTTGAACTTACAGTTGTCTAACTTCAGCCTAAATCAGGGGTGGGCAATTATTTTGGTCGAAGGGCCACATTGGGTTTTAGATTTTGACTAACAGGCCGGGTGTTAACAGTCAACCGGTTGATGCCAGTAAATTGGCAAGTCTCAAATCAGTAGCCCCTCTTTCTTCAGAGAACATGTTAACATGCAGGTTTAAAAGGGTGGGATTTGTATTTTATGAATACAACAAATTTCATAAATCAGACCTATAATCGAAGTCACCTTAGCTAAATGAGAAATCATTTTATTTTGGGAAGGCTCCACGGGCCAGATTAAATAGTTCAACGGGCCGCATGTGGCCCCCGGGCCTTAGTTTGCCCAGGTATGGCCTAAATGTATAATTTACACAAGACTAATCTGCTATATTGAGTCAATTATGGAGGCCCTAGGCAAGTTTGCCTGCCCTGTTGCAACTGCCCTGAACAGTACAATACACAGAAGACTGAAATTGTGTTTTCTCTAAACTTAAACTGGCTAACTTTTCACCACTACTGTATGTAAACTGTCCATTTTATCAGGTAATTTGTTTTGGTACAATCTCCAAATTAATTTCATAGTTAGTTATGATATGTAGTTAGGAAAATTCTACGCAGGTGGTTTAAGCACACAGCAGCTGAACAGTTACTAACAGTGTAAATTGTCTATTTTAATAATTTAGACTTTTTATCCCACTTTATCCCAGTGTGTGTAGAGGCAGTATAGACCCAAGAAACACATTCAAAAGCCATAAAAAATGTTTTTTCTTAATATGGGACCTTTAAAGTATTTATTGTCATTGTAACAGGAGTACAACAAAATTACCAACCGATCCCAAAATAGTTGGGACACTTTACAAATTGAGAATAAAAATGGAATCACATTTACAAATCTTATAAACCTATACAGTATTTTATTCACAATAGAATATAGATAACATGGCAAATGTTTAAAGTGAGACATTTTGAAATATTATGCTAAATATTAGCTCATTTTGGATCTCATGAGAGCTACGCATTCCAAAATAGTTGGGACAGGTAGCAATAACAGGCCAGAAAAGTAAAATGTACATATAAGGGACAGCTGGAGGACCCATTTGCAACTTATTTTGTCAGTTGGCAACATTGGGTATGAAAAGAGCCTCCCAGAGTGGCAGTGACTCTCAGAAGTCAAGATGGGCAGAGGATCAGCACTTCCCCAAATACTGCGGCAGAAAGTAGTGGTGCAAGATCAGAAAGGAGTTTCTCAGAAAAAAAATTGCAAAGAGTTTGAAGGCATCATCATCTACAGTGCATATCATCATTCAAAGATTAAGAGAATCTGGAACAATCTCTGTGCATAAGGGTCAAGGCCAGAAAACCATACTGGATGCCTGTGATCACCGGGCCCTTAGACGGCACTGCATCACATGCAGGAATGCTAATGTAATGGGAATTACAAAGTGGGCTTAGGACTACTTCCAGAAAACATTGTCGGTGAACACAATCCACCGTGCCATTTGCCATAGCTAGCTAAAACTCTATAGGTGAAAAAAAGAAGCCATTTCTAAACATGATCCAGAAGCGCAGGTGTTTTCTCTGGGCCAAGGCTCATTTAAAATGGACTGAGGCTGAAGTGGAAAACTGTTCTGTGGTCAGACAAATCAAAATTCAAAGTTATTTTTGGAAAACTGTGAAGCCATGCCATTCCGACAAGGACAACCCGGACAATAACAAATTGTTATTGGTTATTGTTAGAGCTCAGTTCAGAAGGCTGCATCTCTGATGGTATGTTGCATGAGTGTGTGTGGCATGGCCAGCTTATGCATCTGGAAAGGCACTATCAAGTCTGCAGTCCAGGTCTTTCACCCATAGAAAACTTTTGGTGCATCATAATAGGAAGACATGACAAATAGACCTAAGACAGTTGAGCAACTAGAAGCCTGTATTAGACAAGAAAGGGACAGCATTCTCTCCACAACTTCTCTCCACAGTCCCCAGACGTTTACAGACTGTTATAAAAAGAAGAGGGGATGCCACACAGTGGTAAGCTTGGCCTTGTCCCAACTATTTTGGAATGTGTTGATGCCATTAAATTGAAAATCAACTTATTTTCCCCTTAAAATTATACATTTCTTCAGTTTCAACATTTGATATGTCATCGATGTTGTATTCTGAATAAAATATTGGGTTGCACTTTATTTGAAGGTACTGTCATAAGACTAACATGACACTGTCATTAACTATGATATGACGTTGTCATGAATCTGTCATGAAGTTCATACACCTGTCATGACTTCTGTCATTAAATGTCACCCGTATTTGTCATGGTTAGGGTTAGGGTACAGTATGTCATAGTACTGATAGCCTGATTGCCATCGACCAAGAGCCAGACCAAAGTTTCTCAAAGCGCATGGTTGACTCGCCTCCCTCTAATGCCTTGGTTTGAAACTGGTCGAGTTTTTGGGGAACTCAGAAATCCATTCAGATCAGCAGTTGGCCAGACCAGATCTAAAGACACATGCTCTCCTGTTTCTTTGAGCGTGCAGCGCAAATCTCACACACACACACACACACACACACACACACACACACACACACACACACACACACACATCTCCCTGAATGAACAAAGAATTCAACCTGTCATCTTTCCATTTAAAAAAGACTTCCCTTCTGGCGTCTCTTGCGTATCTGAAATACTATAGGCTACAATTTGTAAATTGTGCTGATTGTTTAATGTTCTATGGATTGATATTGTGTGATATAGTGGGCCTGGAGTTGCATGCGACACAGGTGTAATCTATTGAGGCGAATCTAAATGGAGAGCAGTATAGTAATCTATTGAGCTAATAAGTGGTTTATAACTCTACGAGTATGAGGCAACACTGAAACATACACACTGACTAATGCAAGTAGCCCAAGTAGCCTATACAGGTTGTGTCCTTGATTATGAACTTGAGAATAAAAGATGATAATTTAGGTCTGGAGTGTGATCATCTGTGTTTTATGTTTTAGTCTCAATCAGTCTTGTCCATTTCAAATTCCTACCGGCTTAGGCGTTGCTTTTACAAAATAAAAGGTGTTTTTTTTTGTTGTTGTTTTTGTTTGTTTTTGAGGTGTGGGGTGGAGTTGGACTTTTAAGTTTGTGATTAGAGAAATTAAATGAGACAAAGGAATGACAGATAGACATGAGAAATGAGCTACAGTTACTCCATGCTACAAAAAATGCTACTTGTCATGCGTGCTTTCATTGTACAACGTTTTATTTTGATAGGACTAAAGGAAACAATTAGCCTTATTCTGGCCTACTGTGCTGTATATTGGTAGACACCTTGGATTGACGAGATTTTAACATATTTTCTCAACTAGGATTTTAGACAGGAAACTCTCAGAATTAATAAATAAGAATTTTATTAGTGTAAGTACAAGGTAGTATGCTTGGTCATGGCGCCCTAGATCTGCTCAAGATGCTGCTGCAAGTTAAAGCTGTAAAGCTGCAAAACTGAAGCTGCATAAAATACAAGAACACTGAAAATTGCTGCCATAAAAAATAAGACAAGCAGAAATTAACGAAAATCCCCCTTATACTAAGCAGATCTAGACAGGTGGAGCTGGGGAGGAGGAGGGAGCAAAAAAGCGGCGTCATAGCGCAAGAGCTGAGTGAATCTGGCAGCGGAGACCGCGGGGAATTTAAACTAGCGCAGGCGTATAGGAGCAAAGGCCATTGGTTACGTTGTGTTGTCACTAATTAAGGGCGTCACTCCGATTTTCCTGTATGAACTTGGTCATTTCTTATACCTTCTACTATGTTGTTCAGGACACCTCAGAAAACGATCTAAGCCGAAAAAAAACTTTTACAATTAACCCCAAAATGGGCTATTTTGCCAGGACTAAAGTCTACCTGCTACACCATACTTGGGCAAACTAAGGCCCGGGGCCAGATGCGGCCTGTGGAGCTATTTAATGTGGCCCGCGGAGCCTTCCCAAAATAAAATAATTTCTCATTAGTCACGGTGACTTAAGTTATTATCAAATGTGTTGTATGAAAATAATTGCCCACCCCTGTGCTACACACTATGGAGGTGGAGGAGGGTCCGTGATATGTGTCCAGAATGAAACTATGCATAGCTTTTTTTTTTATTTTGGATATTATGATACATTTTATAGATAGAGTAAATGCCTCATTTGCAAATATAAACATAAAAACAAGTTTTATTGTGATATCTTCGCTCCTCTCTCCCAGATATATTCCAATCCAGTGCACCACGCAAAGGGTTTCCCTATCCAATCACATACTGTATTCACGAGCGCTGCCTGTTCGATGGCTCATCTCCTTCCACGCGACTCCCAACTCCTCCCCGAGCTCTGTGTGCGCCGGGAATAGGAGACTCGTCGGTTCGGTTGGCAAAGTAGCCTAATTCAGATATGACTAGCCTGTAGCCTATCAGTCTTATTAACAGATTTCTGCATCGACTAGCATCAAATAAGAGCATTTCAGGAACAGGTTTGTGCAAGTAGAGGCGTGCTGTGCGGTGTTGTTTGACAGCCTGATAGATGCAGGACGGGTGGGGTCGGGAAAGCGAAAGCAGACATCAGACTCGCTGTCAACATCGGCCACTATGGCAGCCTACAGTGATATGCGCGGCTGGAGGAGCTTCATACATTCTCGGTTTACTTCACGTCAAGCCAAATTAATTATTTTTCTGCAGGAGTTGTTGACGTCTTTGGGAAGGTAGGTCTACTCTTATCATTTTATTGGCCTGCATTTACGTAAACTCATTCTCTATGGAACTTTCCGGTAACCGGTGTCCCCGTGGGTGATGACTAATGATAGACTACAGTTTGCTAACAGCCAGAAAACCTGGCGAACAAAGACGCAAACAAATGAGAACCTTGGACAGTGACCTGAGAGTGAAGTTCACTCAGCCTGCCAAGCACGGATACCGTAGCCTACATAGCCTATAAATAGGCTACTTGTTCACCTACTACACACAGGTCGTAAAAGTTCACTCAGCAAGGATATCGTAGCCTACATATAACTAGGCCACTTGTTCACCTTGGCTATTACAGGTGCCGGTCATAAAATTAGAATATCGTGAAAAAGTTTATTTCTTTCAGTAATTCTATTGAAAAAAATAAACTAGCGTTATGTATAGCAAGTTATTGCAAGTGTTTATTTCTTAATGATTATATTGGAAAAATAGTGGAAAAACCCAAATTCAGTATCTCAGAAAATCAGAATATCACTTAAGACCAATACAAAAACAGGATTTTTAGAAAGATTTAGTAAACTAAAAACTGTGATCATGAAAAGTATGATTATGTACAGCAATCAGTACGTAGTTGGCGCCGGTCCCACAATGCTTCCTACTTGACTGCTAGTTAGCCTACTAGGCCACTCATACACTGATCTTTGTAGATATCAGTGTGTAGCGTTCATTAGGCAACATGACAAATATCACAGGAGTAGTGTGGGTCTCAGTTAACCTTGAGACATGTAGAGCACATGTAGAGACATGTTGAGACATGTCACTTCACTCATTTGTTCTGCTCATGTGGTCAGTAGGCCTTTACTGCTGCCTGCCTGCATACCTGCATGCCATGTCCTGCATACCATGTCCTGCATACCTGTCCTGCATACCATGTCCTGCATACCTGTCCTGCATACCTGCATACCTGTCCTGCATACCTGTCCTGTTTGCATGCTGCATACGCTTGAGGCTCACGGTGCTTTCACACTGCATCCGTCCGTCGATGGATCTCATTGACTTTCAATGGAGCTTTTGCGAAATGCATTGTGGGTCGGTCCGTCCCAACATCTCTGTTGCGTCCGTCGAAAAGTTGAAAAACGTTCAACGTTATAGCTGGCGACGGATCCGTCAAACCAATCGGAATGAGAGAATTGACTCCCCCTCCGTCAGACACCTCCCCCGTCTTCCATCAACGGACGGATGCAGTGTAACGTAGGGTCAGCCAGTCAAGTAGAGCACCTGCAACTAATTTATTCATTATTACCTCCGCCAGGGATAGGTTATGTTTTCGGTCGAGTTGTTACCTCCGCCAAGGAGTTTATGTTTTCGGTCTGTTTGTCTGTCTGTCTTTCATCTGGATAACTCAAAAAGTACTGAACGGATTGGGATGAAATTTTCACACGTATATTGGGACAAGCAAGAACTGATTCGAGTTTGATGGCGATCGGTGATCGAGAGCATGATTTCGAATTTATATTGTGTCAGTGACCACATTGCCTTGGCGGAGGTCTGCACTCTCTGAGCGCTTTTCTAGTTGTGGGATTGGAAGCAGTAACGTTAGTGTGTTAGTGTGTGCTGTAGCGTTAGCAGTAACGTTAGTGTGTGCTGTAACGTTAGTGTGTTAGTGTGTGCTGTAACGTTAGCAGTAACGTTAGTGTGTTAGTGTGTGCTGTAACGTTAGCAGTAACGTTAGTGTGTTAGTGTGTGCTGTAACGTTAGTGTGTGCTGTAACGTTAGCAGTAACGTTAGTGTGTTAGTGTGTGCTGTAACATTAGCAGTAACGTTAGTGTGTGCTGGGGCACAAACAGCTTGTACTGTAGTACAGAATGGCACAGTCTCCATTGAGACCATATAGTCTGAGCGAATTAGGGTTGAAGGTGGAAGTAAATATAGCCAAAGCATATTTGGTATCAATTGAACCACAATTTTATGTAGATTTAGGATATCAGGTGCCTGCAGAACCAAAATTTTCCAGAAAAAAGTTATTGAGCTTTGAGTGGACCATTAGTCCAAATGAATGGGATTCGGGTGGATTTTGTACTACTACTACATTTTGGCCTGAAGCATGAAGGGAGGACTAATTTCACCATACATCCCATACATTTTCTGAAAGCAAACACCTTCAGGATATTACATAGCATGATATGTTTGCCATTGAGGTATGCTCCACCCTACCCATTACAATAAATCCCAAAAATTAAGAAATTTGGCATTTGAAAAATTGGCAATTTTTGGTGACATTTAGGCCAGTGGCATGTAGTGGAAACATATTAGACCCCATAAACTATATATTTTCTGAAAGCTTATATGCCCAGGATTCCACCTGCAAGATATTTTCCACATCCTACCCCCTTTACTATTTTAAAGCTTATGC
>JAODXP020000017.1:13329015-13344015 GCA_027497455.2 Sardinella longiceps
ACACACATTGACACACACACAGACACACACACACACACACACACACACAAAGACACACAAGTACAGTAGCACTTTATTTTGAAAACTTGAGGAAACAGTGTGCTGAAGTAGGTTTGGTTTGAGAAATAGCTTAAGTCAGACAGGTAGGCTATGTGCAGTCTATTTTGGCGCTCATGAACTGCATAGCCATGGCACACTGTAAAAAAGAATTTGTAATGGTTACTTGAAAAATGTGTGGAAACTCGTTGCCTCAAATGAGTTAAGTAAATATAACTTATCTTTTTAGATCTAAAGTACTTTTAACTTGAAAAACAAAGGTTATATTTACTTAACTCATTTGAGGCAACGAGTTTCCACACATTTTTCAAATAACCATTACAAATTCGTTTTTACAGTGCAAGATACACCATATGTAAGGGATAACGGCCTTCGAGGTGTCCCGATATAGAAAAATAATGGAGCCCGATGGCGTAGTCGAAGGGCTGTTTGCCTTCGCGAAGTCCATTATTTTTCTTATATCAGGACACCTCGAAGGCTGTTATCCCGCTTATCACCTGGTTGCAACTAAAACGTATAGATGGTAAGCAAGTGTTTAAAACATAAAAGAAACATGTGGCTCCGTTTAGAAAGAAGTTATCCTGTTTGGTTGGGGTACTATTTTCATATGAAAGAAGATCCACAAGGCTGCATTCTAAAGAGCATTGATATAGAACGCTGGTGAAACTTTTTTAACCCAACAATGCCTCAGGTGTCCTGTTACCTAGAAATAACGGACACCCTGACAGCCAATCAGAAAACAGTATCCCATTCCACCGGGTGATAATTATGAATATTCCCTAATTTCACCTGTAGGATAAGAAATGTTATTAAGGCCCTGAGTTGAGTTCCTCATGTCCAAACGCAGGCCTAGCAGAATAAAGAGAATTTAACTCAAGGTCACTGACAGCTAGTTCTGTGTGGATGATTCAACACGTGAAATAGAGCATTGAGCTACCAGATTAAGGATGCAAAGCAACAGGCCCAACAAACATGACTTTTTTTGGATAGGCTAGGCCTACTCTTATTTGTTGTCGTTTATGACATAGTCATAAAAATGTAGTGCAAAGCTTTGGAATGTGAGTATGGAAAAAGATTGAATTTAAAATGGAAAATGTTTAGGCCCACAGGACATACAAAAACACATTAGGAACATGTAAATGTGGGCCTATAATAATAATAATAATAATAATATAAAAATAATTGTCAGAAGTAGTTTTTCTTTCCTTTTATGAGATTATGGAGTAGTGTGCATAGATCATTAATTTTAGCTGCTGAACATTTAAGAGTAGCCTGTCAAGAAAAGACGTGCAAATCTGCTTTCTGGAATCTTTGTAGCCTATCTCTCACACCTGAAGAATTTCGGGCGTTCAGTGTATGAATTGGCCTGATCTCTGATAGCCTTAATAAACGATCAGTTATACGGTTTGCCGATTTCTATTTCTTTTTCCAGAGGAGCTGTTTGATTGCCTGGCGACCCAGCGCAAACTGATCATCCTCATCACGGTGTTGGTGCTCATCATAGCCGCGCTGGCTGTGTGCGTGTGGAGATTAACTCCGTGGGGACGTCTGTGGCGCCTGTGGACCAGGCACAAGAGTAAGCGAGTAAGACCAAACTATCTACCATGGTTATGGATTTATAGAGCAGGCTAATCGACATTGTTCTAGGATTTACGGCGTTAGTTAACTCCGGTTTTTAAAGATAACGGCAGGCAACAACAGGCACAAACTATTGGACTGTGAGCACCGCATTTCCTGGAAAGGCTAAAATAGTGTTTAGTTGCTGTTGCTGTGTTGCTGTCTAGATTTAGATGTTGGTGGACTTCGCCATTCGGAAAATGCTTTCAATTAGGATCTGATTGTCTGAATTTGTGAATTTAGTATGCGTCACGATCCAAGCTTGACTGGGACGGCTCTTGTTACTCCGCGGTCTGAGCGAGAGTGGACGGGTATTAGTGGGTTCAAGCGTAAATAGCGCAGCAGATAGGGCTATTGGAACTTTGTCAAAAGCAACAGCGGAGTAGTTCCGGGGTAATGTATGGAGATTTGCTTCATTACGAAAGGGTGGGGGCAGTTGAAGGTATTTGGAGACTGCTAAATGCAACATTACAGAGAAAAATTGCGTGTTGTATTGGAAGGTCATAAAGAGAAGAGGAAAATGGCTCCAAAGAAAGTCACAGTGAAACTTGCTTTAGCGCATAAGCGCCTTGAGGCTCCATTAGCGTTATTGCAGCCATGTGCGGTAGAAGCAGCGCAAAAGGACCTATATAGCACTTTTTTTATTGGAATGCATGTTGTGTTATTTGCAAAGCTTTTTTTGCCAGCACTGCGCGGAGGCCTAGCCAACTACTGCAAAAGGTACTTTTATCTGTAGTTTGTTGTCTCTAGGAGCTGGTAGAGAAGGTGAATTTTTATTTTTATATTTTAAAAGTGTGTTTTACTTCAGTGACACTGTACCCTATTGTAGCCAATGTTCTGATGTAAGAAATGCACCATATATATAAATATCTAAACTAAATCTAAAATAAATAAATAAATAAATAACTATCCCTTGCCTTGTTATGGAGGTGGTGAAGCCAGCAGCTGTACTCAAGGGGACCTGAGAGAGAAGACCCAGACAGTGAGTGGTTAGAGCTGAGAGTCTCGTTGGAGAGAAGCCTCTGCTAAATGTAGGTTTTCAAATGTAAATGTGTTGTACTTAGTTTGGAATAAATAGTCTCATCATCGCACACTAGGTTTATGAGTAGTTTACTCAGCGGCCGGTATTCTCCCAGGGGCTTAAGTCTAAAAAAGCTCTTATCTCCATCTTGCATTTCATCCTGCACTAAGCACTTTTTTTAGGACTTCAGCACCTGAGAGAATACGGCATATTCTGTGTGCAAATTATGAGCCATTTTGTAGGTCTAACACCATAACTTCCACTCTCTGAGCAAAGCATGTCTTTAATATTAGCCACAGGAGTCGGGTCAGAGGTTTACCTGTGATCATAGGCATCGATAAAGAGGCATTTTGCTCATCAGGCAGACAGACAGGCGAGGAGGTTGTTTGTATTGTTGTGTTGGTCATTAAAGGCTTAGTTTGTATTGTTGTGTTGGTCATTAAAGGCTTAGTTTGGGAAACACTTTATTCTCTTGTCTAACCAGTCAAGATGTTTGAAGTCTTTGTCTCTAAACATTATTACAGTAATATTACTAATACTATCATTGCTTAGTTAGAGTGTGTTAACTATTGCATAGAGATTAATGTTAAAGGTCATGTCAGTGTGTGATGGGCTGTTATTATGCTGTAGGCCTAGCTGATGTAATGTTGTTGCTATGGTGAATATGATTGACAGGTGTAGAGAGGTAGTTGTTTGTGTGTTGGGACTAGCTCAGTCCTTAAGGGTTTAAAGCTCTATCAACAGAAGAGGGCCAAAGGTATTCATGGCTGCAGTACTGCCTGCCAACCATCATGATTCCTCTCTTAAAGGAAAAATCCGCGGTGAATCAACATGTAGCCCTACTGTTTTATAGTGCCAAGCACTATTGATAGCCACCTAAATGGATTTCATGCAACGCAGACTGAGATAGCGAAAAGGCAGCTAACGGTAACAGAATGGGCCAAAATGAAAGCAAATCGATTAGGTTTCATTTTTGACATGCCTCATTCAGTTCGTGTTAGCTGCCGTTTCGCAAACTCGGTCTACGATGCATAAAATTCGATCATTGAGGTGGCTTTCAATAGCGCTTAGCAGTATAAAACAGCAGGGCTACATGTTGATTCACTCCGGATTTTTCCTTTAAGGTACTTATGGCTACAGGTTTGATCATATCTCTGATGACTACGTACAGCTGCAGTAAAATTGAATGGGACACATTCAGCTTTTTATGGATACCTAAAGTAGAAATGTCAGATACCAGATATGACCAAAAGCAAATGTTTACAAAGTTAACATCATTTACAAAATGTACTGTAGAATTAGTATGATGATGACGGTTATTATTATAATGAATTGATATCCAGACAGCACAATAATAAAAAAAATCCATTATTTGTTTTTATCTGAATTGCGTCCAATTCAATGTGATTGCATTTCCAGTCCCTAGGGATCTCGATGTGTGTATGGCCACACCTGAGTCTGCTCAGCTGACCTGGCGACGCCTGTCCAGTTCCCAGCCTGCTCACACCTTCCAGGTCACGTACCAGATGAACAATGGGAACCCAGTGGCTCTGCCGACGGAGAGTCTCAGCGTGCCGCTCGCAGACGATTCAGATTTATGCGGAGCCAAGATAAACCATCTGGAACCAGGGAGTCGCTACAAGTTTAAAGTCCGCACTGACATCAATGGAAAGATGTATCCCTCTTCCTCTGTCAGCGTCAGAATAAGTAGGATGTGTTCTTAAACGCCACATTAACACCTGCAATTGCTTTCTGGCTGTCTGTAGCTTCCTCTCTACTCGTCTCCCTCTCTCTCTCTCTCTCCCTCTCTCTCATGCCTTCTGAGTCCAATACAGTATGTCTGTATTTTAAACATGCGTCAGAACAAGTAGTATGTTTATAACATGCTTGATTTACAGTATCAGTGTATGGAAAATATGGGATCCTAATCCCAAAAACATTTTGATCAACTGAGAAATCGAAGTAAGCACCATTTACCAACATTCTGAGGCCTGTTTAGCAAATCATTGTGGAGAAGTGGTGGTGAGGCGAACCTTAAGAGATCTTTAAAGTGTAGCTCGGGAGTACGTTTAAGCATAGCCCTGTTGCACAAGCCTTCTAACAGCAATATATTTTGCATGGAATGAAAGAATTTCGTACAGCATAGACCTAATGCGAACGCGAAACCCGTTACATTAATTCAAAGGCACCTCAGATATTACTTTCGGTTTCGAATAATGAGGATCCATTGATCCAGTGTGAAGTGCTTGTTTGTTTCTGCGTTCGCGTTCGGTTTATGCTGTTCGCTAACTAGAGTGTTTAGCAGGCTCATTCGGCAGGGCTATGCTTGAATTCACTCCGGACTTTTCCTTTGACACAGTGGAGGTGAGGCGAGCCTTAGAGATCTTTAACACATTTTAAGTCTTCTTTTCTCTGTCTGTCACTAGTGTCCCGTGGGCAGGACATGGAGGCGGAGCCTCAACAGGTACTTGTTTTATTGTTTTTATTGACCAGCCAGTCTATAGCTTAATACACACTCCTAACCTGTGTTTACCCAGTGTACATAGACACATCAGGCTAACTACACACTCTTAACCTGTGTTTACCTAGGGTACATAGACACAGCAGGGTAACTACACACTAAATACACACTCTTAATCTGTGTTTACCTAGGGTACATAGACACAGCAGGCTAACTACACAGCAACTACACACTCCCATAGACACAGCAACTACACACTCCTAACCTGTGGTAACCAAGGGTACATAGACATAGCAAGCTAAATACACACTAACTACACACTCCTAACCTGTGGTTTCTTGAATTTCCCCTTGGGGATCAATAAAGTATCTATGTATCTATCTATCTATGTGGTAACCCAGGGTATACAGACACAGCAGGCTAACTATCATAAACACCAGAGATCCTCTGAGCTGCCTACTGCATTCACACGGCTGTGTTTGTGTACCCTGGGTTTGGGGTTAGAGTCGCTATTCTCCTTCACTGCCTCCAAACTCATCATCTCTTTCTGCTCCAAACAGGACCCAGGGGAAAGACAGCCACTCAACGGCTAGATACGCTAGTAGCACTGGAGACACACACACACGCAGCTACTGTATGATCATCACTGGAGCCCATCACAATATCACACACACACACAGCTATGATCTTCACTGGAGTCCATCACTAGACACACACACACAAACATGCAGCTATGATCATCACTGGACACACACACACACACACACACAGGAAAAGTACAGAATAAATGGGTTTTGCTGTGAATAAAACAAGCTCTACAGAACATTCAAATAAGATCGTCTTTTAGACAGGGCCATGTGAATATACATTTAACATTAATCGATAAAAAGGTCTTCCTAGTCTCTTAGGGAAGACCGCGTGAAAGTACATGTATGGGTACCATTACTCGATGAATAGGTCTGCCTAGTCTCTTAGGCGATACCATTACTCGATGAATAGGTCTGCCTAGTCTCTTAGGCGATACCATTACTCGATGAATAGGTCTGCCTAGTCTCTTAGGCGATACCATTACTCGATGAATAGGTCTGCCTAGTCTCTTAGGCGATACCATTACTCGATGAATAGGTCTGCCTAGTCTCTTGAGGCGATACCATTACTCGATGAATAGGTCTGCCTAGTCTCTTAGGCGATACCATTACTCGATGAATAGGTCTGCCTAGTCTCTTAGGCGATACCATTACTCGATGAATAGGTCTGCCTAGTCTCTTAGGCGATACCATTACTCGATGAATAGGTCTGCCTAGTCTCTTAGGCGATACCATTACTCGATGAATAGGTCTGCCTAGTCTCTTAGGCGATACCATTACTCGATGAATAGGTCTGCCTAGTCTCTTAGGCGGTACCATTACTCGATGAATAGGTCTGCCTAGTCTCTTAGGCGATACCATTACTCGATGAATAGGTCTGCCTAGTCTCTTAGGCGATACCATTACTCGATGAATAGGTCTGCTCTATGACTAGAGTAACTCGAGTCTCTCAGTGAACCATTCCTGCTTGTGTTGCCTTGTATAATAACAGACTGTCAGTTTATGTCAAAAAATGGTTTTAAAATTGTGAGTCATTGTTGGATATGTGCCTTTTTATTGAACATGTGCCTTTTTCACTCCTTGGAGGAAGACTATGGTGTTTGTCTTTTATTGAGAACTTTTATCTTCAAATGTATTTCTTTTTTTTTTGGCAGCTACCCCCACCCTTTTGGTCCCTGATTGCCGATACCTCATTGGCTGTTAAACACACGTCTCTATCTAATGTTGCATGTCTGATACCTCATTGGCTGTTAAAAGCATGTCTCTATCCAATAGTGCATGTCTGATACCTCATTGGCTGTTAAACACACGTCTCTATCCAATAGTGCATGTCTGATACCTCATTGGCTGTTAAACACACGTCTCTATCCAACAGTGCATGTCTGTCAGTTTGCTTCAGGCAGGTCCATCAAGTCTTTCTTTGAGGTTGTACAGATTTCCACTTACCCATGATTCCTTATTAAACACCGGAAATACTCCACTGTCTGAGAGCCGAGTCATTCTTTCTTTCTCCATTCATTTATTTATTTACACAATATAAGACATACATACAAATGCACACACACATACATACGCACGCACACACACACACACACACACACACAGGTCTAGCCCGAGTTGCTGCTCATGGCCACACATGGTCTTGTCTAAGGCCCCACACACACAGAGCGGTCTAGTCGGAGTCGCTGCTGCTGCTCGATGAATCGGTGCTCATGGCCACACACACACACACACACACTAACTAGAGTCGCTGCTGCTGCGCGATGAATCGGTGCTCATGGCCACACACACACACACACACACACTAACTAGAGTCGCTGCTGCTGCGCGATGAATCGGTGCTCATGGCCACACACACACACACACACACACACACACACACACACACACACTCACTAGAGTCGCTGCTGCTGCTCGATGAATCGGTGCTCATGGCCACACACACACACACACACACTAACTAGAGTCGCTGCTGCTGCGCGATGAATCGGTGCTCATGGCCACACACACACACACACACACACACTCACTAGAGTCGCTGCTGCTGCTCGATGAATCGGTGCTCATGGCTTCTCTCACACACACACACACACACACACACACACACTAGTCTGAGTCGCTGCTGCTGCTGGATGAGTCGGTGCTCATGGCTTCCACGTCGTCCTCGTTCTCCTTGTTGTGTCCGGGCCCAAACTCGTTGCCATGGTGAGGGGGCAGCATTCCCATCGACACGTCTGTGGACTGCCACGGGTACTGGGGGGTCAGGATGTCTGGGGGCACACACACACACACACACACACACACACACACACACACACACACACACACACACACACACAACAATAAAACACTGTTATTCCCAAGATCAAGACAGGAGAGTTTCCACAGCTAGGTTTCCAGCCTAAGACCAGTAAGGCTCTCAATCATTCACACACACACACACACACACACACACACACCATCTCCACTAGAGAGTCAGTAGATACAGACTCTATCCATGATTTAGTCAATGAAACGCACACACACCTACACCCCACCTCCAATAGAGTGTCATACCCTAGCCCCCCTCTCCCACACACACACACCTGGAAGTCTGCCGGCTGCTAGTGCGTCTCCTGGTAAGAGTACACACACACACACACACACACACACATGGAAGTCTGCCTGCTGCTAGTGCGTCTCCAGGTAAGAGTACACTCACACACACACACGCACACACCTGGAAGTCTGCCTGCTGCTAGTGCGTCTCCAGGTAAGAGTACACACACACACACACACACACACACCTGGAAGTTTGCCTGCTGCTAGTGCGTCTCCAGGTAAGAGTACACACACACACACACACTTGGAAGTTTGCCTGCTGCTAGTGCGTCTCCAGGTAAGAGTACACACACACACACACACACACACACACACACACACACCTGGAAGTTTGCCTGCTGCTAGTGCGTCTCCAGGTAAGAGTACACACACACCTGGAAGTTTGCCTGCTGCTAGTGCGTCTCCAGGTAAGAGTACACACACACACACACACACACACACCTGGAAGTCTGCCTGCTGCTAGTGCGTCTCCAGGTAAGAGTACACACACACACACACACACACACACACACACACTTGGAAGTCTGCCTGCTGCTAGTGCGTCTCCAGGTAAGAGTACACACACACACACACACACACACACACACACACACACACACACACACACACACCTGGAAGTTTGCCTGCTGCTAGTGCGTCTCCAGGTAAGAGTACACACACACACACACACACACACACACCTGGAAGTCTGCCTGCTGCTAGTGCGTCTCCAGGTAAGAGTACACACACACACACACACACACACACACACACACACCTGGAAGTTTGCCTGCTGCTAGTGCGTCTCCAGGTAAGAGTACACACACATACACACACAAACACACAAAACACACCTGGAAGTCTGCCTGCTGCTAGTGCGTCTCCAGGCAAGAGTACACACATACATACACACACACACACACACACACACACACACACACACACACCTGGAAGTCTGCCTGCTGCTAGTGCGTCTCCAGGTAAGTGTCCGTTAACCCCATTGGTCGGCAGGTTGCTCATGTGACCCAACATTCCGCTGCGCATCTCCAGATCCGTAGGGTACGGCCTCCGAGGGTCGCCTGCGTACCACACACACACACACACACACACACACACACACACACACACAGTTTGTTAACACAGAAGGCTTGAGAAAACAGTTGAGGGGGTAATTTAAAGGAGAGGTTCGTGTGATAAGGAGCCAAAGTATATTGTAGTATCATAAATAGTTTCATAAATAGTATCATAAATAGTATCATAAATAGTTTCATAAATAGTATCATAAATAGTTTCATAAATAGTATCATAAATAGTATCATAAATAGTTTCATAAATAGTATCATAAATAGTATCATAAATAGTTTCATAAATAGTTTCATAAATAGTTTCATAAATAGTATCATAAATAGTTTCATAAATAGTTTCATAAATAGTTTCATAAATAGTATCATAAATAGTATCATAAATAGTTTCATAAATAGTTGGAACATTTGCAGGGAGCAGAATTTTGACACGTTCTTGCAGGCTGGAGAAAATCACTTGCTAATTGTAGCTTCCAGGGGCATCCAGCTAAGTGTTGGAGGCTATTTTTTTTGTGTGTAAATCACTGTTTTAAACCATAGAAAGGCTCAAAATAGCCTCATGTTTTATTTAGCCTCTAGTATAATGACAGTTCAAACATTTAAAACCATTGAAAATGTAGTAACTGTACAGATTCCCCCCTGGCTGGGTGCCACTGGAGGCTACAACTGCCTTTCTGCGGACAGCACAAACGTGTCAATATTCTGCTCCTTCTGGATATTTAGTGTGTGTGTGTGTGTGTGTGTGTGTGTGTGTGTGTGTGCCTGGTACCCAGTTGAGCAGAGCACAGACGGCGTTGCTGATGGTGTGTGTGTGTGTGTGTGTGTGTGTGTACCTGGTACCCAGTTGAGTGGAGCACAGACGGCGTTGCTGGCGCTGATTCTGTGGGCGTACTTGATGATCTCCTCAGACGAGATGCTCCCTGTAGGACGGACACACACACACACACACACACACACACACACACACACACACACACACACACAATACACATGTATGATTTACAGTACACACACTACACAAAGACAAAAGTTATAGAAGCCATTGTAGATCAGAGCTCTGAGTGTAATAAAAAAGTGCAGAGCAAAGGCTACGTGTATTAGCCACATATTAAGTGTATTAGCCACATATTAAGTGTATTAGCCACATATTAAGTGTATTAGCCACATATTAAGTGTATTAGCCACATATTACGTGTATTAGCCACATATTAAGTGTATTAGCCACATATTAAGTGTATTAGCCACATATTACGTGTATTAGCCACATACTACGTGTATTAGCCACATACTACGTGTATTAGCCACATATTACGTGTATTAGCCACATACTAAGTGTATTAGCCACATATTAAGTGTATTAGCCACATATTAAGTGTATTAGCCACATATTAAGTGTATTAGCCACATATTAAGTGTATTAGCCACATATTACGTGTATTAGCCACATACTACGTGTATTAGCCACATATTACGTGTATTAGCCACATACTACGTGTATTAGCCACATACTACGTGTATTAGCCACATATTACGTGTATTAGCCACATATTACGTGTATTAGCCACATATTACGTGTATTAGCCACATATTACGTGTATTAGCCACATATTAAGTGTATTAGCCACATATTAAGTGTATTAGCCACATATTAAGACTGTTCAGCAGCATCCTACTCCCTTGTTTCAAATAGCAACTCACAAAACAAAGCAAAGGCTACGTGTATTAGCCACATATTAAGACTGTTCAGCAGCATCCCCAGTCCCTTGTTTCAAATAGCAACTCACAAAACGTGTCTTGTCTGCTTTAGGATTGATCTCGTCTTTAAACATTCCTATTAGAGTCTCCTCTAGAAACATGGGGCCTTTGTATGGAGTTAGCATCACTCAGACGATGGAGTATTTTCTATGTGTGTAATTATTCCAGAGTCAGTTGGTGACACTCAGAATGCTTCATCTTTAGTACTCAAGTATCTTTGATTACCATCTACTGTAGGTGTCTGAACTTCACTGTTCTCTCCACATAGACTCCCACTCTCTCTATGCTGCCACCTAGTGGACAAAGTATTTTAGTGCCACTGCATCTTAAAGGTTATTGTGTCACGAGACATTCAGTCATAAACCTCCCCAATCTACTTGGACATTTACCTGCCACCTGTGTGAAGCATTCAGACATGCAGAGAGAGGGGGAACGAGAGAGAGAGAGAGAGAGAGAGAGAGAGAGAGAGAGAGAGAGAGAGAGAGAGAGAGAGAAAAAAGATGGAAAGAGAGAGATGGAGAGAAAGAGAGATGAGAAAAAAGAGAGATAGAGGGAGTTAGATGGTGAGAAAGAGAGAGAAAAAGAGAGAAAAATGAGAGAGAGAGATGGAGGGAGGGAGATGGAGAGAAAGAGAGGAGAAAAAAGAGAAAGAGATGGATAAAGAGAGACAGAGTGAAAGAGAGAGAGAGAAAGACAGACAGAGAGAGAGAGAGAGAGAGAGAGCACCACACCAGCAGAGGGGACTCTTACCTTTACGAGCCTTCTCTATGGACTTCAGCTTCTCCTTGGCCTGGTACACTGCAGTCGCCTACACACACGCACACACGCGCACACACACACACGTGTTTAAAAAAAAAAAGGGGGGGGGGGGTCATAGCAGCTGTTTAGTGAAAGTTGGTGCACCACTATCAACCCCAGTGTACCAGTTCAGACAGTCAACAGCCACAACCAATACTGAGCTTCTTCATGGTCAAGACCTCAGCTATACACTGAAATCTTGCAAAAGTCTCATTCTAGGTCTGGCAGTGTTTTTGTGTCTAATATATTCCATCGCATGAGAAATTCACCAACAAGCTAAAGAACTATAATAGTAATAATGCAAAGCAGAGTGATACTATAACTGACATGGAACGGTAAACTCTTTTACAGGATCTATTTCTCACTCTCACTCACACACACACACACACACACACACACACACTCACTAGTATGTGTTCTGCCTCTTTAAGTTGTTTTTGTAGCTGTTGGATGTCGCTGTCTCTCTTCTCCAGCTCCTTGTCCAGACTCCTCATCTCCTGGTGCAGTCGCCCCTGTTCTACAGCCTGGGACATCAGCTGCTGGAACTCTGCATCACGCTGCACCAACACCTCCAGCACCTACACACACACACACACACACACACACACCCATGCACATGCAAACACAGACGGGCATAAAGGGAGACACACACACACACACACACACACACACACACACACACACACAGCCATGCACATGCAAACACAGGCATTCACACACACACAGACGGGCATAAAGGGGCACACACACACACACACATCAATATTGGGTTAGTAAATGTGAAGTCGACCTCTGATTGATTTGGTCAAATTCACTTAACCATCTCTTTACTAATGTACTATTTCACAATGAAAAATCAGTGCAAGCCAAAACAAAGCAAAACAAAACACTGGTGGTCATGTTGGTCTTATTGACTAACATAAAAATCTGCTAGGCCCATATGTACAGTATTTAGAAATATTTAAAATGTTTTTTTAAATTAAAACCTTAAGTAAATCCCGTCATGCTACCATAACACTTCCATCTCAATGCTCTCTGGGTAAAGAGTGACATCATCTGGTTGTTATTGCTGCACATTGTCACTTTTGCCAACGACGTCAACTTGGAATTCACGATGTGTGATTGGAATTCATATTTTTTAGGGAAAACCACATGCATTTGGCCTGGTTTTAAATCCTGGTTAACTTAATGCAGCTGATAAACAGGTTAAGGCCAACCTGTTTAACTAGCCGGGGATCCCCATAACGCTAAGCCGCTGCAGGGTGACTGCCCCTGATGCCATTAATAGTTGGCAAAATGTAACGTTAAGTCGCGTTAATGAATGATAGATGTGAAAACGCGTCTGCTAAACGCATTGAGTAAATTCTTACCTGCGTGTCTTCGCCAGACTGCGGGGGTTTCTGACTCCGGGAGAGAGCCAACATCTCGATCAGCTCCCTAAAGATGGGACGGTAATGTTTACTGTTACCAAAAGCATCTCACAACAGCGATACTCATCTGAACATAGCAGTGGTGCCAAAATCAGTTTTCATTTAGGCTAATGGTACAAGAAGTTTACAAACACTTGTTTAGATTGCAAGCAGTAGCTAGGAGGGATAATGAAACCGGTACCTAAAACCAACCACAATGTTTTTAAAACTAATAAACACAGACAACAATTAAAAAATGGGTTGTATTTTATTGTACACCGACCTGGATAACACCTCTAGATCATCTAATGTAGATAAAAGTCGCTCCTTTGTGGACTTCTCTGGCGCCGCCATGTTTGCTTCTCACACCACTGCGCATGACAGGAAGCGGTATAGAGCGCCGTTCCTTTCTCCAATCTGAGCGCTGCCTGGTAAAATTCTTGACTGACCTCCAGTGGCTTGGAGTGGAATGCGCAGTGATCTATGCGATGGCGATTTATAAGCTTCAAACCACAGAATTATATGGAGCTTCAAACTATGCAACTTCCACCTGCCCACCTCAAACGACGTTTGTAAGTGTAGGCATGCACATGAGCATGCACATGAGTGTTTATTCATCCAATGATATTATAACAAATATAACAAATAATGTATTTATGAAAAGCAGCATAATCCAAAATAAACAAACAAAACATTTCACGAACCATCTTATCTGCTAAAACACCGCCTTTGGCTATTCTCAAAACCAGAGACCCTGAAGGACTTTGTCAAAACTCACTCTGCCTCAGCAGGGGACTCCATATCCCAGAGCACCTTGCGATCAGCTGTCTTCTCGAGACATGGACCTGCGCCCAAAGTGCGGACCCAAGACTTTTGCAGAATTTGCGCCTTGTAGTTGGAACTTTACGTCTGCAGTGCATCTCAGAAAACAACAACAATACACTTGTAATTTATTGGTAAGTGTAAACATTGAAATTCCCGTCTATTTTTATAAGTTGCAACAAAAACAGTAGCCAGACGGAGCGTTTGAGTTACTGAGTTTACTTGTTGCCATGGTGAGATCATGCATGCGTAGGGTTTATGCTTAGTCCAAGTAAAATTCATTACATTTTTATAGAGTCTAATGTAACGGTGATTCGTCGTACCATAGATACAGGAGAACTATATTACAAACTAGATCTTTTGTGCAATTATACATTAAATATGCAAAGGGGGACCTTCCAACTTGTTACTCACTGGACCAGAAGTCGTAATGCATTCAATGCACTGCAGTGTGTGTGTGTGTGTGTGTGTGTGTGTGTGTGTGTGTGTTGTTTGTGTGTGTGTGTGTGTGTGTGTGTGTGTGCAGTGGTTAAATCTGGATTTGGCATGAGGGGAATGAGATTGAGGCGTGAGATTGGGCAGGGGGCGTTTGGAAAAGCGTTTCACTGTGTGTGTGTGTGTGTGTGTGTGTGTGTGTGTGTGTGTGTGTGTGTGTATGTAGGGTGATGGACAGGTATGAGTTGCTGCGTGAGATTGGGCAGGGGCGTTTGGAAAAGCGTTTCACTGTGTGTGTGTGTGTGTGTGTGTGTGTGTGTGTGTGTGTATGTAGGGTGATGGACAGGTATGAGTTGCTGCGTGAGATTGGGCAGGG
>JAODXP020000017.1:13359015-13370622 GCA_027497455.2 Sardinella longiceps
AATCAAACATATTTGATATGATCTTAACTGATCTGTTCTATGGCTGCTATGAGTCCGACTGAATCAAACATATTTGATATGATCTTAACTGATCTGTTCTATGGCTGCTATGAGTCCGACTGAATCAAACATATTTGATATGATCTTAACTGATCTGTTCTATGGCTGCTATGATACCAGCCAATGCAGAAACTTAATGACGGAGTTGTTTTTTCTTTTTTAAAAAATCCCCTTGCGGAGCACTTGAGCTTGCTCACCAGTGGTCCCCGAACCACTGGGCATAATAGGGGCTCAGCTACAACTGCAGTGACATTGGTGAAGTACTGTACATTTGTATAACATTGTTTCTTTTTTTCTCTTTCTTTGTATGTGTCTCTCTCTCTCTCTCTCTCTCTCTCTCTCTCTCTCTCTCTCTCTCTCTCTCTCTCTCTTTGTGTGTGTGTGTGTGTGTGTGTGTGTGTGTGTGTGTGTGTGTAAAGGTGGATCTCTTGAATCAGACTCTGACATTCCATGCTGGCCAGAGGTCGAGCAGTCTGGTGGGAGAAGAGGAGGAGAGAGAGAGGGGGATAGAAAGAGGGAGAGAAAAAGGGAGAGAAAGAGATAAGGAGAGAGGGAGAGAAAGAGGGGAAGGCAAAGGGAGAGAGAAAGAAGAGGAGAGAGAAACAGCGAACAAGGTAGGAAGGAAAGAGAGGGAGAGAGAGACAGACAGAGGTAGAGAAAGAGGGAAAGAGAGAGTAGAAGGAGGTAGAGAGAGAATAGAGGGAGAGAGAGAGGAAGGGAAAGAAAGAATAGAGCGAGGTAGAGAGATAATGAAAGAGGAGGGAGGGAGAGAAAGAGTGAGAGAGAAAGTAGAGGGAAGTAGAGAGAGAGGGAAAGAGAGAGTAGATATAGAGAGAATAGAGGGAGAGAGAGAGAGAGGGAAAGAGAGAGTTGAGGGAGGTAGAGAGAGGGGGAAGGAGAGAGAGGAAGGAGAGAGAGAGAGGGGGAAAGAGCGAGTTGAGGGAGGTAGAGAGAGAGGGAAAGAGCGAGTAGAGGGAGGTAGAGAGAGAGGGAAAGAGCGAGTTGAGGGAGGTAGAGAGAGAGGGAAAGAGCGAGTTGAGGGAGGTAGAGAGAGGTGTGTGTGGCCTACAGAAGTTCCACACACTTTGCTGAACGCTCTCAATCTCAAAGACCTGACTACCTGTTCCACAGGTGAGTTACACACACACACACACACACACGCACGCACGCACGCACGCACGCACCCACGCACGCACACACACAAATAAGGGCCCATCACATTGCTAAGTAAGGAAACCTCAATCTCACAACTTGACATATTCTCTCTCTCCCCCCCTCCATCTCTCCCTCCCTCTCTCCCTCTCTCTCTCTCTCTCTCCTTCTCTCTCTCTCTCTCTCTCTCTCTCTCTCTCTCTCTCTCTCTCTCTCTCTCTCTCACTCTCTCTCTCTCCCTTCTTCAGATTGCACATCCCTTTAATTAAGAGACATTCCTAACTTATTTTTTGTGAGTATAGCGTCAAGTTGATCTTGTCGTAACTGTCAAGTTTTGTAATAAAGGGACGTTGAATTCTCTCTTTCTCTCTCTCTCTCTATCTTTCTCTCTCTCTCTCTCTCTCTCTCTCTCTCTCTCTCTCTCTCTCTCTCTCTCTCTCAGAGGAACTCTCGGAGGAGGAGTGTGTGTGTGAGAGAAAGCGCTGGCCTGATGGACCCCCACACACACTCTTACACGCACTGGCTCACACACCACTCACACACTCCACCACTGTGGGCTCAGACTGCACAGGTAACACACACACACACACACACACACACACACACACACACACACAGACACACACACACACACACGCGCGCACACTGGCTCACACACCGCTCACACATTCCACCACTGTGGGATCAGACTGCACAGGTAACACACACACACACACACGCACACTGGCTCAAACACCACTCACACACTCCACCACTGTGGGGTCAGACTGCACAGTTAACACACACACACACACACACACACACACACACACACACACACACACACACACATACACACACACACACATACACACACACACATACACATACTCACACACACACACACACACACACACACATAGACGGATTGATCAGATCTCTCTTTCTCTCTCTCTCCCTCCCTTTCTCTCTCTCTTTCTCTCTCTCTCTCTCTCTCTCTCTCTCTCAGTGGTGGCGTGGGAGGCCGCTGTGAAGAGGAGTGATGATGATGATGATGATGATGATGATGATGATGATGAATCTGACATGGATGAAGAACATTTGGAGACCAGATCTGAGGACGAGGATGATGACACGTGAGTTTGAGGAAATGCCACGCGTGTACACACAACAACAACAACACACACTCTCTCTCTCTCTCTCTCTCTCTCTCTCTCTGAGCAGTATTTGTCTTTTGCATGTGTGTGTGTCCTGACAGTAATTTTGAGGAGTCTGAAGAAGAAAACGATGACGATGATGATGAAAATGATGGTGATGATGATGATGATGGTGATGATGATGAACTGCGTATGGAGGTGGCCGATTCCATGATGAACCTCTTCACCCCTGAGGATGGACAGAGCAATGGAGAGGAGGAGGGAAGGAGAGAGGATGGAGAGAGCCATGGAGAGGAGGAGGAGGGAGAGATGATGGACAGAGCCATGGAGAAAAAGAGGGAGGAGGGAGAGATGATGGACAGAGCCATGGAGAAAAAGAGAGGAGAGAGAGAGGATGGAGAGGAGAAAGGAGAGAGGGAGAGGATGGAGAAGAGGGGGGAGGAAAGGTAGACAGGGATGAAAGAGGAAGAGAGAGAGAGGAGGATAGAAAGGGGAAGAGAGTGAGAGGAAGATAGAGAGATGAAGAGAGTGAGAGACGGATGAAAGAGAAGAGAGTGAGAGGGGGATGAAAGAGGAAGAGAGTGAGAGAGAGAGATAATGGATAGAAAGAGGAAGAGAGAAAGATGAAGAGAGTGAGAGGGGGATAGAAAGAGTAAGAGAGTGAGAGAGAGAGATACAGAGAGGAAGAGAGTTAAAGGAAGAGAGTGAGTGGGGGATAGAAGGAATCAGTAAAGTGGAAACTAGGGATGGGACACAATTTTGGAAAACTCCAATATTCAATCTAGCATCGAATTTAGAATAGTTAATTTTAATAATTAATTCCTTTTTTTTCCTCTTTTATCTTTGAAAAAATGATCGGAACAGAATGAAGACGTTTTCTCCCTGTCTAGCGCACAGGCTACTTCACGGATGCCATGTCGTCACATAGCTGCTATGTCGTGCTATGTTCACCAGACATATTACTTGCTTTCTTGGTTAAATCCAGTGTTTTTATTTCAGAAAAATGATTAGGGAACAGGTATGAAGACATTGCTGCTATAAAATCAAATCCTAGGTGGAAGCCGTTATATTATAGTGATCACTGATATAGTGATCAACCGCTTATATGGATCAAAAGGTTTAGGAATCAGTTGTAATCAAGAAATCCACTTACAGTGTTCATTTGTGGTCACTTTATGAATGGAAACAATGCACAAACTATTCTAAAACTATTTATTATCCTGATTGTTGTCACTTATCGAAGTTAACTCCGCTACGCGTCGTGAGCTTTTAGAACTTCAAACGCGTGCATTATTTTTCCATATCTACATGCCGTGTCGTTCATTATCCTTTACATAAGGAATGCAGTTCACATTTTAAAGACTGGTCTACTGCATGTTGGTTTCAAAAACTTTCACCTTTTACATAATTTTGAAAAAGAAGTTAACTTGGTGTTGGACAAAACTCTGATCCAGGGATCCATGGATATGTGAAGTGACTTCTTAATGCATGCAACACAAAACGGAGGTAGCTGAAATGTTCTTTATGCTTGCACTTGCACTTCAAGCGACTGTGTTTGAAATTATAATAAAATTCAGTAAATGCTGAAGTTGTCCGTTTCATTACATTTTTCTTATTAAAAAAAAACAATGCAAATGGCATTTAGATGATGTTCTGCATAAATTAATTAACAAAATATCTTTTGCAGTAATCAATCATTTATGGTGACCAAATGGACGTGATCACTATGAGCTGTTTCTAGCTTGTCACAGTATTGAGATCTTAAGATTCATCTAGCTGTGATCAGTGGTTAAAGTGGGATGTGTGTACATTGTGACCCTTCATGTTTCTTCAGTGGGTTCAGGACCTGTAGTAGCACTTTACCCCCAGTAGGTGTCACTGTTAACTTTCCCATGTGGAGTCTGTTCATGGACGCTGGCTACTGCACTGCACTCTAATATTGTGTAAATAATGAGGCTAAAGAAGCGCATTTCAAGCTTCTGCACAAGTTTTACCCTGTTAACATTATTATGTCCACATAAAGGACAGTCCCTAATGTGGGCTACAGGCCTATCAGTAAGTTACAGCCTTACTAAAACATTATTTGTATAGTGTCCTCCCTAGTAAACATATCTCTAAATGAATGGTTAGGCTACTTCTTTCTTCTCTCTCTCTCTTCCTTTCTTTCTTTTCTGCTTTTCCTCCACACAGCCACCCTGGAACCCCCTCTTTCTTCTCTATTACAGCAAATTAGGCGTTAGGTGTATTAGGTGTTTCTGATTGTAGGCCTACGCTACAACTCCATTTACAGTAACAACAGTGTGAAAATGTAGCCTAGGCTGTGGGCTTATTTCACACCTGAACATACCGACATTCTAAAACCATTCCAACAGTAGTAAACTGTAGCCTATATTCTATCATTAAAATGCATTGAATTGACCCCTTTTTCTGCCTTGAAAAAATGGGTAATAATATTTAATTCACTTTCTTTCAAATAGCCTAATGAATATTTGGAGCCCACAAACTGGGAAGTCCTGAATAGATAAAAATGTTTTATACATTTTTGTGCACTATTCTAAAAGCGTCTACAAGACTTCCCATGTGCATTATTTGAAATCAAAGTGAATTCAGATATGTTTTAGCCTACATGTTATTACCATTTTTTTTTTTTCAAGTCTGAAAAAGGGATTCAATGCATTTCAATAACAGAATGTTCAGTTTACTACCATAGAATGTCGGAATGTTCAGGTGTGAAATTGTTTGACACAAAGACCGATGATAGAATCTATCTAATCTAGAGTTTTGGAAATTAAGCTAAAGATCGAACAGAAACTGAATACGGATGAACAGCAGTATTATGGTCGGGCCTCTGGTCGGGCTATGTCAGGCTAGGTTCATCCTGGGTACACACACCAATGGTTCACACGGTCTCAGGTCACGTCAGTTCACTGCACAGGAAGAAAACAAAATCCACCCGGAAGTTTTGAGTGTAAGGGACTGTAGACAGCCAATGGTAGAAAGGCAGACGTGAAAGTTAGTAGAGAAAGTTTTGATAGTGGCTAGCTTAGACAGTCCGCTGTATTTCCCTTCACTGTCGAGATTTTGAGTTCAGGATCCAATAATTCATCATTAGTCCCTCTTTGGTCCTGTATCTGTGAGTAACCTATTGGCCTTTCCATTCTTTATGGGGCTTGAGATTAAAAGACCGGAGGAAGCATGTTAGCTATGTAGCCTACACTAACATTAGCTGCATCAGTGTTAGCGTAAGTTTATGTTGATGTTGTCTGCATTTATGCCTCCATTGCTTGCCAATATCTATGGCTGTAACATCATTCTTAAGAACCTCTTGCCTACTCTTAACAAACATTGGTAGCATACATTTAATAACGTTACAGACGCCTGCTGAATAACGATAATGTTAGAGTTTAAGTTATTGAACGAAATGTTGACTGGTAATGGTAACGTTAACTTTCAATAACTTTAACCTTCTCAGAAATCTTAACGTTAGGCTACATAGATACAGTAGATACAGTAGAAAGGGGATGAAAAAAGCGTTAGTGCGCTGTGATCATCACTGTCAACAGCGTAACGTGAGGTTACAGTTGGTTTAGTTTAGGCAGGCTGCTGATCCTGTTACTTAGGGGGCAAAACCACCTTTTGGGGGGAAATCAGACATGGCTGATGTAAAAGGTTGTTACATGGAAATCACTCTAGATGTCCCATGAATCTTGGGGGTGGACAACCTAGTCAACAAGTTGATGTTTGTTGTGATGTTATCACCCATTTAATGCATGCAATACCAAAACATATTATCTGGATGGATATGGGCATGGATAGGTAGCTTGTGGGGGTCTCTAAATCGAGCACAAAAAGTTAGGAAACTTGACTTTGGCCCATTATATCTACACTTTAGTAATGCCAATCAGTAAATTCTTTTATATCATTTCCATTGTCGATTTGTCACCTTTACAATGACGTAGACTATAGGACCTAACTTGTATGCATCAAACAATCCTAGAATGAGCAACACAGCCAAATGTGTCAAAATGGTCAGAGATGAATTCACTTTTACAGTGTCAAGTTATATTCTTTTGTGAGCAGATGATCATTCTCAGGAAAACTATCACAATATTTCCAAATAATAAGACTTGGGTGAGCAAAATTAGTGCAAAATTTGAAAGGTTTTAGAAGGCCAACCTCGGCTGACTAGCCTAGTTTACGGCCAACATGTTGAATCGTCCAGTAGGGTTGGGAGGAACTCCTGTTTGTTTTTGTAGCACAGCATTGCAGCTGCTTTCTGTCAGGTATGGAGGTGGGCTCAGGCACGGTACACATACAGTGTGATTGCAAACAGACAGTGTTGACTGTCATGATTTTGCTGATGAACTGTCCAAATTCAATGCAATATCAGAGGGTAGCCTGATTCATGTGGATGAACTGGACGTCTGGCAGACTCTGAAACAGACCAGTCTGAGGGGC
The DNA here is from genome assembly GCA_027497455.2 of Sardinella longiceps. NCBI lineage: Eukaryota > Metazoa > Chordata > Actinopteri > Clupeiformes > Clupeidae > Sardinella > Sardinella longiceps. The sequence goes on from JAODXP020000017.1 coordinate 13,365,822, forward strand.
CTGAGTGGCCGGCTACTTAAAAACTGTGCACCGTCGTTGAGTAACATTTTCTCTTCTCTTTGGGAGGATTCTATAGTTATTCCTGTGGCTAAGATTCCAAGTCCTAAGGTGTTGAACGACTACCGCCTCTTGGTGATGAAATGCTTTGAGCAGATTGTGAAAAGGAGTTTGCTGTCCATGACCGAGGATGCCACAGTTATGTGGTTGGACCTTGTTAGTGTCCACCTTGAGGCCTAGAAAACATATCCACGCTTATGTTTTGTTGATTTCTTATCAGCCTTTAAGTGTATGCAACCTCATGTTTTAGCTCATAGACTTTTACAATTCCTCTCCTGCTCTACAGGTTCACCCCAGGGTTGTGTTTTATCCCCACTGACTGTAGAGACCGTTAGGGAGTACAAGTATCTGGGCACCATTTTAGATGATAAACTCACCCTTGATGCCAACATCCATGAATCCAGAGACTGTTTTTCCTTAGAAAGCTGAAAGGTTTTAATGTTGATAGCTCACTTCTTAGGAGTTTTTAATTCAGCTTTTATTTAATCAAAAAGCTTTTCTAATAATTTGTTGGTATGGCAACCTGAGTGTTGCTAACAAAAACAGGCTGGCCAAAATTGTGAATGTCTGTCAAAAGATCACTGGTACTAAACCTCCACAGCATTGGGCAGGTGTACGAGGTCAGAGTCACGCAGAAGGCATTGGCCATTTTGGCTATTAACCACCCACTCCACAGAGCCATCCATGCCATCAGGTAGCCAGATCCAGTAGATGTTGGGCTCCTTAATAAGCTTTAGGTCTTTCAGTTATTTGGGCATCCATGTCTTGATGGTTTAAACTTTTATTTTTTCTAGGCTATTTATGCCATCATCAGCTCTTTTGATGCTTATGTGTGTACGTGCTGGTCTTGAGCTTATGATTTTATTGTAGTGCGATTGCTCTTTATGTTGTATGGACTGTGTCTGATTATTTATTTGTTGCATGGCCAACATAAACTGTAGCCTGGCGAATGCCAAACTAAAATCACAAGTGATATTTAGTCTGGGGACCTACCTATTGCATTTCTCGTAGCGGAAGCATCGTTTACAATTGTCCATAGCCGTTTATTGGGCGCTACGAATGTCTATCATAGCGTCTGTACACCTCAGAGCCAATACCAGAGCCACCACGTGACGTAAAATGCAATCGAGGGCCGTACAAATCCCTTTTTGTTCTGCGATTGGATAACGAAAGCAGGCAAGAAAAACGGCCATGGTCACCATGCTGCTCTGCAGAGTGCAATGAAATAAGCGTGCAAAGGAGCATGGGAACTCCCAGGCTACATAAACTGTGCAACAAATAAAATGTATAACAAACTGTGCAAACATAAACTGTGCAACAAATTGCCCCTAGGACATTAAAGACAATCTAATCTAATCAGTAATAGTGGTCTGCTGCCAGTCATCTCATTTTGGGCTTCAAGTGCTGTCAGCAGAGTGCAAGTCACTGGTGTGCCTAAATTAACACCTGAGCTTCTAATGGGTTCTGCAACTTGTTGGGTTTGTGGTTTTCCTAGCAGTAACACTGGTGGAAAGATGCCACGTTTGTTCCTTCAGGATGGGGCCTGTGCAACAGGGCAACCCGAGGCTGGTGTCCCAGCATATATAGTGACAGCATCATTTGGTGTCAGTCTTAGTGTAACGGGGGCCAGCTAGCTCGGCGGTAGTACGTGTAAATCCTCATCACCCAATTCCATGGGCGCTTCTAACACGCTGAGTTAGAAGCTCGGGCTTTTAGCTCAGTTGGTTAGAGCGTTCCACTCCCACGCCGGGAGTTTGTAGCTTGTGGGGTGGCCGCCACCGGCTACATTAGCACCATTTCCAAACTTGGGACCAAGTTCCATGAGACTGCAGAGGTCGAGGACAGACTAAGTCTAAGACATGGCTGTCTCAAAAAGACCGAAAACAAAGGCTATACCAACGGAACAGTATAACAGGCCATTTTGGCACATTTTTGGTTGGCACTACTCACACGTTTGGTTGTGTTGCGCATTCCATGATTGCCCGATGCTTACAAGCTATATCTTATTGTAAAGGTGACAAATCAACGATGAAAATTATATAATTATTAAAGGGGAGATATAATGCAAATCCTTTTTTGAAGTCTGTCAATTTATAATTTTAACCATTAAAGTCGCTGTACATTCTTGCATTCTGGTTATGGTTTACCTTCCAGGCCTAATTTTGTCGATTTCTTAAGATAGGCCTATATGTTACAGTATGTTATTACATTTGAAAATACAAGTCCTTCCTCGAGTCTGAACAGTGTAAATACACAAGTCCAAGTTCAAGTCCAGAGTCCTCAGTAAGCAAGTCCAAGTCAAGTCACAAGTCCATCAAATTAAGGAGCAGGTTGGACTTGAGTCTGAGTCATGGACTCCAGTACTACAAGCCTGCATCCTAGATTTCATTTTTGTATAGCAACCTTTTACAGCAGCCCATACTGTTAATCCCCTTTGCCCCCTCTGTATGTAGGGAGAGTCCAAATTCAGATGCAAGCAGCTTTATTAGCATGACCATTACTATACACAGTATTGTCAAAGCAACATATGACAGCAACATATAACATACACCTTCATGTGTATGTGTGTGTGTGTGTCAGTGGCTTTAGTGTGTGTGTGTGTGTGTGTGTGTGTGTTTGCGTGCATGTATCTCTGTGTGTTTGTGTGTACTGTAAGCTATTATATTGTAGACTAGTGGTCCTTTTTCCTCAAGGCAGGGCCGGATTTTGTCAAGCAAGGCAAGGGCCAAAGGGCCAAACATTAAAAATATGCGGTGAAAGGGGGCTTAACATTAGTTAGAACATCACAAAGCATTCTGATGAATGCTGGAATAATCATTGCTGTAATTACTACTGAAACATTCATTCTTATTCTCACATTCTCAACCCCCAGGTGAATCAGCGGAATGAAGCACACAACTAGAGTGATGGAGCAGCAAGAGGAGAAGAAGATAAGAAAGACCCTGCTGGAAACACAGGAGAGACACGAGGATGGTGAGAGAGAGAGTGTGTGTGTGTGTGTGTGTGTGTGTGTGTGTGTGTGTGCTAGAGCTGGCAAAGATCATGGAATACTAAGCAAGATATGGCATCATGATACATTTCAATGGGAGTAAAGTGGAATACGGACTGTTCCCTCGTCAGGTGCGTGAGCGTAACATGTTGTGGGCACAAGGAGGTTATATATAACGACTAAGTCCCGCCCTCCATAGAACTGAATGGCTAAGGCTAGGCTTGTAAATAATGTGAATTGACAGTCAACACCATTGTGAACACTGGAGCTAACGCACTAAGGCCTTGCCCTTTCTGCCCATGCGCAAAGTTCCAAAAGTTGGAAATGACGCATGGACTCACGTTGAAACTCTTTGCAGAAACAGTAATCCTTCAGTCCAGACGGTGGTGATAATGCACCTAGTTTATTTGAAATACAACATGAAGAAGAACGTTTGTCAAGAATGTGCCTGAAGTTTTATAGCATTCATGACGGTACCCGTTTTTTCATAAGCTCCTCAAGAAATAAGCAAAGTGTAACCAGAGATCATGAACTATTGCTTTTACTCTCCATTTCGCATGTAACCGCCCACCAACTTGTAAGTGCATGAGAGCTCGTCCATGTGCCGCCATGGTTCATAGGTAGGCTGCATTGTCACTCCCACTCTTAAATATGGCAATCCATATTCCGCTCTATCCGCTGATCTGCACGCTCTTGACCCCCTGAGTGGGCACATTTCCACTGTCGTGTGTGTGTGTGTGTGTGTGTGTGTGTGTGTGTGTGTGTGTGTGTGTGTGTGTGTGTATGTGAGACTGTGTATGTGGGAGTGTTTGTGTGTGTCCAGCAGTATCTCTACTCTGAGCTCATATTCCTCTGTCATGACTTCACTACAGAGAGGTACACAGGCCCATTATATAATTTACAGAAAGCTTGTCGAAGGGAGTTTTCCTCGCCCCGGTTTCTCATGGATGCTTCACGTACTGTCTGTAAAGCGCCGCGAGACACTGTATTTGAGTGCTCTACAAATAAAATTGAATTCAATTAAATTAATGCTTCGTTGACACTTCCTCTAGTTTACCACCTGAGCCTCGTTTTCGTTCGGAGTATGGCGGCCAGGTGAAAAAGGTGAATACCACAGATCATTCAAGAACAAAGAATTTCGTTGTACAGGTGAAATGTTTTTTGAGACGGCTGAAGTCTCGATCAGTGGAGTGCAGATTGTTTTCCAGGGCCCGTCGCCATCGGGAAAATCCATGCATGCTCAAAGTCCCTATTATTTGAAGTAGTTGTAGTTCAACTTCACGATTTGAAACTGTAACAGCCCTCGTGCCTTTTAAATCCAAACAATATGTGAAATGTGTCTTCAGCAAATGATATATAATGACAGTATTGAGTATTTATTGAAATACTGTGTTTGATGTGATGACTATGAAAAGGCTCTGTCTGTCATGGAAGCATTTAGCTAGTTGATGTGCTTGTCTTAATGTGGTGTATGGGTGTGTGTTTTCTCTTTGCTGCAGATCCAACTGTTTGGAAAAGCTTTACGTCTCAGAATATCACTTGGAGAAATACTGTAAGTAGCTCTCTCTCTCTCTCTCTCTCTCACACACACACACACACACACACACACACACACACACACACACACACATTACACATCTATCTATCTGTAATGGATGCCAACTAGCTCGGCTATCTGTCTATCTATCTATATTCACACACAAAAATGCTTACAGTACACAAACACTACAAATGATGCACATTTAAGTTGGGGAC
>JAODXP020000017.1:13385722-13433577 GCA_027497455.2 Sardinella longiceps
TATTCACATTAAACAGACTACTCAATGCTAGCCTATTCACACTAAACAGACTACTACATGCTAGCCTATTCACACTAACCAGAATACTACATGCAAGCAGCTAGCCTATTCACACTAACCAGACTACTCAATGCTAGCCTATTCACACTAACCAGAATACTACATGCAAGCCTATTCACACTAACCAGACTACTCAATGCTAGCCTATTCACAACACACTACTACATGCTAGCCTATTCACACTAACCAGACTACTCAATGCTAGCCTATTCACAACACACTACTACATGCAAGCAGCTAGCCTATTCACACTAACCAGAATACTACATGCAAGCAGCTAGCCTATTCACACTAACCAGACTACTACATGCAAGCCTATTCACACTAACCAGACTACTACATGCTAGCAGCTAGCCTATTCACACTAAACAGACTACTACATGCTAGCCTATTCACACTAACCAGACTACTCAATGCTAGCCTATTCACAACACACTACTACATGCAAGCAGCTAGCCTATTCACACTAACCAGACTACTACATGCTAGCCTATTCACACTAACCAGAATACTACATGCAAGCAGCAAGCCTATTCACACTAACCAGACTACTACATGCTAGCCTATTCACACTAACCAGAATATTACATGCTAGCCTATTCACACTAACCAGACTACTACATGCTAGCCTATTCACACTAACCAGACTACTCAATGCAAGCAGCAAGCAGCTAGCCTATTCACACTAACCAGACTACTACATGCAAGCAGCTAGCCTATTCACACTGACCAGACTACTACATGCTAGCCTATTCACACTAACCAGAATATTACATGCAAGCAGCAAGCAGCTAGCCTATTCACACTAACCAGAATATTACATGCAAGCAGCTAGCCTATTCACACTAACCAGACTACTACATGCTAGCCTATTCACACTAACCAGAATACTACATGCTAGCCTATTCACACTAACCAGAATACTACATGCAAGCAGCTAGCCTATTCACACTAACCAGACTACTACATGCTAGCCTATTCACACTAACCAGACTACTACATGCAAGCAGCAAGCAGCTAGCCTATTCACACTAACCAGAATACTACATGCAAGCAGCTAGCCTATTCACACTAACCAGACTACTACATGCTAGCCTATTCACACTAACCAGACTACTACATGCTAGCCTATTCACACTAACCAGAATACTACATGCTAGCAGCTAGCCTATTCACACTAACCAGACTACTACATGCTAGCCTATTCACACTAACCAGACTACTCAATGCAAGCAGCAAGCAGCTAGCCTATTCACACTAACCAGACTACTACATGCTAGCCTATTCACACTAACCAGACTACTCAATGCAAGCAGCAAGCAGCTAGCCTATTCACACTAACCCAGTGGTTCTCAAACTTTTCCATCATTCCCCACCTTAGAAGAAGAGGAGCTTTCGCGCCCCACTTGTCCCAAAACACCCCAACAAAAAGGTTTTAAAAAAAAACACACACATTTTCTACTGCATTTAATTCAGTATAAACATAACAGATAAACATCAGACATCAGATAAACATCAGATAAACATCAACATCAATGTTCATAAATTCAAAAATGACCAAAAGCAGGTGAGCAAATGACTGCTTTATCAGAGCATCAGTGGCTGCAATGAGCCTGTTTTGCACTACAAATTTTTCCAAAACGGGGTTGCATGCTTGATACTGCCACTCTCAAGTCAGGCTCCACATTAAGCTGAGATCTGTATTTTGTTTTCAGTGAAGCAACAGCAGAAAAGCCAATCTCACACAGGTAGGATGTGGCAAAGGGGAGAAGAATGCCAACAGCTCTTCTCCCAATGAGAGGATATTCCCTTTCTGCTTCAAGCCAGAATTGACTGAGTGCCTCAGATGTAAATTTCAGCCTCAGGGTGGAGTCAGAGGTCATCTCAATCAGTTGTTCCTCTTCAGCAGAGTTAAAATCAGCTGGTGCTGCAGAAAGAAAGGCATTATTAAATATTGAATACACATAACTAACTATGTAAGAATATTACCAATACAATTTAATATAAAACACTATACCTGCTGCTTTGAATGGTTTCACAACCCAGTCATACTGAGCAGCACTATTGGGAAAGTATTTTTGAAACAATCCTCTCAGTGCAGTTATGTGCTGTTGTATGCATGGGATCACTGGGGTGGTTCCAGAATCCATGTCTTCAGCAAGTTCAGTGAGATTCTCAAAGGCGTCAGTATTTCCTTGATCGATGCGCCTTCCCCATGCCTCCAGCTTTCGGGTGAATGCGGTGATCTTGTCCGCCAGGTGAGGAAGGTGCTTGTCTCTGCCCTGAAGCTGAAGATTTAATTCATTCAGCTTTGCAAAAACATCGCTGAGATAAGCCAGTTTCATCAGAAATGGTTGATCACTAAATTTTGCCGCTGCCTCATACATGCGCTCTTCTTCCAAAAGACCCTAATCTCCGCTCTGAGCTCAAAGACGCGTGACAAAACCTTTCCTCGTGAGAGCCACCTTGCTTCGCTGTGAAACAGCACAGCTGTATGATCAGCTCCCATCTCCTCACAAAGAGCAGAGAACAGTCGCGCTTTTAGAGGTCGGGTTTTAATGAAATTGACAACATCCACGACCGCTGTCAAAACCTCATGTAGTTCGGGGGCTGAGCTGTCTGGAAGCCAGCGCTTCCCGATGGATGATACAGTGCGTCCACTGTGCGTCTGGTGCGGCCCTCTTGATCAACGCTTGCAGTCCTTTCCTTTTCCCTGCCATGGTCTGTGCACCATCAGAGCAAAATCCCACACAGTTTTCCCATTTCAGCTCATGTTCTATGAAGTAGCTGTCCATAATTTTGAATAGCTCCTCAGCCGTGGCTCTTGTTTGCACAGATTTGCAAAAAGCAAGTCTTCGTTGAATGACAACGACTCTGAATTTACAAAGCGGACATAACAGATGAACAAACAGTCTTTACTGCTGTCAGTGGCTTCATCCACTTGAATTGCAAAACGACTGTCTTTAAGTTTGTCATTGATTTGTTCCTCAATGTCATCAGAAATATCAATAATTCGTCTTCCAACTGTGTCATTTGACAGGGGGATATTTTTCAATTTCGCTGCACTTGCCTCATCAATCATAATTGACACCATGTCAATTGCTGCGGGGAGAATAAGTTGCTCCGCAATTGTGTGTGGTTTTTTGCACTGAGCAACTCTGTATGCAACTTTGTATGATGCCAATTGTGCTTTGCTGTTCACTGAGGTAGACTTCACCATTCGCCTTTCTTGCTGACGGTATTCGGTGAGTTTCCTTTGGAAAAATGTGAGGGGCTTATCGACATGAGTTGGGTGTGTGGTCTCTAAATGCCTGCGCAATTTATTGGGTCTCATGCTGTCTGCTGCCATCTGACGAAGGCAGAGAACACACAAAGGTCGCTCCTCATCACCCACCTCAGCTACGGTGAATCCCAAAGCTAGATATGATTCATCATATTTTCTTTTCGGTTGGGATTTTGATTTCGGCTCGTCTGTCTTGTCTTGCTCTTTTGGTGCACCAACTTTAGTGACCCTAGTAATGAACTTGTCCATTTTGTAGACCTACCTTAAACGTAAAATTTCTCTGGTTGTAGCCTACATAGTCTACTGCTCTGATGAACTGTTTACATCGTTGCGCCGCAATTAATATGCCGACGTATTTTATATAGTAGTAATAATAGTTCCAGGCAAGCTACGTTTTTATGATTTCCTACAGAATTTTCATTGTCACATGTTTATTAAGCACGGAATCCTTTTTAATATGCTTCAATATAGTAATCTTTATTGTTGAATGAGAACATAAAAAAAAAAAAAAAGTCTTCCAATTCCACGCGCCCCACCTGTCATACCTCCGCGCCCCACTAGTGGGGCGCGCCCCACACTTTGAGAAACGCTGCACTAACCAGACTACTACGTGCAAGCAGCTAGCCTATTCACACTAACCAGACTACTACATGCAAGCAGCTAGCCTATTCACACTAACCAGACTACTACATGCTAGCCTATTCACACTAACCAGACTACTACATGCAAGCAGCTAGCCTATTCACACTAACCAGACTACTCAATGCTAGCCTATTCACACTAACCAGAATACTACATGCTAGCCTATTCACACTAACCAGAATATTACATGCTAGCCTATTCACACTAACCAGAATACTACATGCAAGCAGCTAGCCTATTCACACTAACCAGACTACTACGTGCAAGCAGCTAGCCTATTCACACTAACCAGACTACTACATGCAAGCAGCTAGCCTATTCACACTAACCAGACTACTACATGCTAGCCTATTCACACTAACCAGACTACTACATGCTAGCCTATTCACACTAACCAGACTACTACATGCAAGCAGCTAGCCTATTCACACTAACCAGACTACTACATGCTAGCCTATTCACACTAACCAGAATATTACATGCTAGCCTATTCACACTAACCAGAATACTACGTGCAAGCAGCTAGCCTATTCACACTAACCAGACTACTACGTGCAAGCAGCTAGCCTATTTACACTAACCAGACTACTACGTGCAAGCAGCTAGCCTATTGTAATCAATAAATGTTCTAGGGGCTGCACTGGGGCTGCAGGCGGGCCGCCAGTTGCCCATCCTTGTGCTAGCCTATTAGCTGTGCTAGCCTATTCGCTATCTGAACCAAATTACTGTACTAACTAAAACTATCTTTTCACATTAACCAAACAACTGGCAAATAATAATAAAAAAAAACTACGACAACGTACTGGCTAACTTATTCTCATGAACTAGAGTAGTACTCCAGCATATTCACATGAACTACTACATGCTAGCAGCTAGCCTATTCACATTAACCAGACTACTGCACGCTAGCAGCTAGCCTATTCACATGAACCAGACGACTACACGCTAGCAGCTAGCCTATTCACATGAACCAGACGACTACACGCTAGCAACTAGCCTATTCACATGAACCAGACTATTAAACGCTAGCAGCTAGCCTATTCACATGAACCAGACTACTACACGCTAGCAGCTAGCCTATTCACATGAACCAGACTACTACATGCAAGCAGCTAGCCTATTCACACTAACCAGACTACTCAATGCTAGCCTATTCACACTAACCAGAATACTACATGCTAGCCTATTCACACTAACCAGAATATTACATGCTAGCCTATTCACACTAACCAGAATACTACATGCAAGCAGCTAGCCTATTCACACTAACCAGACTACTACGTGCAAGCAGCTAGCCTATTCACACTAACCAGACTACTACATGCAAGCAGCTAGCCTATTCACACTAACCAGACTACTACATGCTAGCCTATTCACACTAACCAGACTACTACATGCTAGCCTATTCACACTAACCAGACTACTACATGCAAGCAGCTAGCCTATTCACACTAACCAGACTACTACATGCTAGCCTATTCACACTAACCAGAATATTACATGCTAGCCTATTCACACTAACCAGAATACTACGTGCAAGCAGCTAGCCTATTCACACTAACCAGACTACTACGTGCAAGCAGCTAGCCTATTTACACTAACCAGACTACTACGTGCAAGCAGCTAGCCTATTGTAATCAATAAATGTTCTAGGGGCTGCACTGGGGCTGCAGGCGGGCCGCCAGTTGCCCATCCTTGTGCTAGCCTATTAGCTGTGCTAGCCTATTCGCTATCTGAACCAAATTACTGTACTAACTAAAACTATCTTTTCACATTAACCAAACAACTGGCAAATAATAATAAAAAAAAACTACGACAACGTACTGGCTAACTTATTCTCATGAACTAGAGTAGTACTCCAGCATATTCACATGAACTACTACATGCTAGCAGCTAGCCTATTCACATTAACCAGACTACTGCACGCTAGCAGCTAGCCTATTCACATGAACCAGACGACTACACGCTAGCAGCTAGCCTATTCACATGAACCAGACGACTACACGCTAGCAACTAGCCTATTCACATGAACCAGACTATTAAACGCTAGCAGCTAGCCTATTCACATGAACCAGACTACTACACGCTAGCAGCTAGCCTATTCACATGAACCAGACTACTACATGCAAGCAGCTAGCCTATTCACACTAACCAGACTACTCAATGCTAGCCTATTCACACTAACCAGAATACTACATGCTAGCCTATTCACACTAACCAGAATATTACATGCTAGCCTATTCACACTAACCAGAATACTACATGCAAGCAGCTAGCCTATTCACACTAACCAGACTACTACGTGCAAGCAGCTAGCCTATTCACACTAACCAGACTACTACATGCAAGCAGCTAGCCTATTCACACTAACCAGACTACTACATGCTAGCCTATTCACACTAACCAGACTACTACATGCTAGCCTATTCACACTAACCAGACTACTACATGCAAGCAGCTAGCCTATTCACACTAACCAGACTACTACATGCTAGCCTATTCACACTAACCAGAATATTACATGCTAGCCTATTCACACTAACCAGAATACTACGTGCAAGCAGCTAGCCTATTCACACTAACCAGACTACTACGTGCAAGCAGCTAGCCTATTTACACTAACCAGACTACTACGTGCAAGCAGCTAGCCTATTGTAATCAATAAATGTTCTAGGGGCTGCACTGGGGCTGCAGGCGGGCCGCCAGTTGCCCATCCTTGTGCTAGCCTATTAGCTGTGCTAGCCTATTCGCTATCTGAACCAAATTACTGTACTAACTAAAACTATCTTTTCACATTAACCAAACAACTGGCAAATAATAATAAAAAAAAACTACGACAACGTACTGGCTAACTTATTCTCATGAACTAGAGTAGTACTCCAGCATATTCACATGAACTACTACATGCTAGCAGCTAGCCTATTCACATTAACCAGACTACTGCACGCTAGCAGCTAGCCTATTCACATGAACCAGACGACTACACGCTAGCAGCTAGCCTATTCACATGAACCAGACGACTACACGCTAGCAACTAGCCTATTCACATGAACCAGACTATTAAACGCTAGCAGCTAGCCTATTCACATGAACCAGACTACTACACGCTAGCAGCTAGCCTATTCACATGAACCAGACTACTAAACGCTAGCAGCTAGCCTATTCACATGAACCAGACGACTACACGCTAGCAGCTAGCCTGTTCACATGAACCAGACTACTACACGCTAGCAGCTAGCCTGTTCACATGAACCAGACTACTACACGCTAGCAGCTAGCCTATTCACACTAACCAGACTACTACACGCTAGCAGCTAGCCTGTTCACATGAACCAGACTACCTTTTACATGCAACTCAGATGCAACAGCAAAGTGAATTTGGTTACATCATGTTAGTAATCCCAGGCTCTCTGTGTTTGTGTGTGTGTTTTGTCTTCTCTATAGAACGCGTACGCAGCAACAGCCATCAACAGCACAAGTTTCTGTGTGTCGGCACGAGATGCGTTTGTCATTCTAGTGGAAAACGCTCTCAGAGTGGCAGCCATCAACACCATAGGAGATTTTGTGCTCTTCTTGGGCAAGGTGAGCATGCATTTTGTGTGTGTGTGTGTGTGTGTGTGTGTGTGTGTGTGTGTGTGTGTGTGTGTGTACACACATTCTTAGGCAAGGTGAGTGTGCACCGTCATGCAGGTTTGTACATGTGTGTGTGTGTGTGTGTGTGTGTGTGTGTGTGTGTGTGTGTGTGTGTGTGTTTAGGCAAGGCAAGGCACATTTATTTCTATAGCACATTTCATACAAAAGAATGCAACTCAAAGTGCTTTACACAAGAAGAAAGGAAGAAAAATAGAACACATAATAAAAATGAAAATGAATGAAAAGAAAAGAAAAATGTATTTACAATAAACAAAATAAACAATAAACAGTATGCATTATCTAATGAGCTACAGATGTGACCTTAGCAAAAGGCTTCACTGAATAGTTTGGTTTTAAGTTTTGGCTTAAAAACACTCACTGAGGGAGATTCTTTTATATCTAAGGGTAATAAATTCCACAATTGAGCTGCGTAATGACTAAAGGCTGCTTTGCCATGTCATGTGGGTTTTAACAGTTGAAGTTTTGTTTGTGATCTAAGTGGTCTTGATGGGATGTTTAGTTGCAGCATGTCAGAATTGTATTCGGGGGCTATTCCAATGTGGGATTTAAAAACAAGCAACAACACTTTAAAGTCAATCCTGTAGCACACAGGTAGCCAATATAAGGATTAGATGCTGATAGTGACGTGCACAGCATTTGCGTGTGTGCAGGCTCTAAACTACCAGCGTGACTATAACGAATGGCACACACCCACACACATATGCAGGTGTCTCATACGTATGTGTGTGTGTGTGTGTGTGTGTGTGTGTGGGTGCTGATAGTGACGTGCACGGCGTTTGCGGGTGTGCTGGCGTTAAACTACCAGCGGGACTATAGCGAGTGGCACACACACACACACACACACACACATATGCAGGTGTCTCATACGCATGTATGTGTGTGTGTGTGTGTGTGTGTGGGTGCTGATGGTGACGTGCACGGCGTTTGCGGGTGTGCTGGCGTTAAACTACCAGCGGGACTATAGCGAGTGGCACACACACACACACACACATACGCGGGTGTCTCATACGTATGTGTGTGTGTGTGTGGGTGCTGATAGTGACGTGCACGGCGTTTGCGGGCGTGCTGGCGTTAAACTACCAGCGGGACTATAGCGAGTGGCACATACACACACACATACACATATGCTGGTGTCTCATACGTATACATGTATGTGTGTGTGTGTGTGTGTGTGTGTGTGTGTATGTGTGTGTGTGTGTAGGTGCTGATAGTGACATGCACGGCGTTTGCGGGCGTGCTGGCGTTAAACTACCAGCGGGACTACAGCGAGTGGCACACACACACACACACACATATGCAGGTGTCTCATACGTATGTATGTATGTATGTATGTGTGTGTGTGTGTGTGTGTGTGTGTGTGTGTGTGTGTGTGTAGGTGCTGATAGTGACGTGCACGGCGTTTGCGGGCGTGCTGGCGTTAAACTACCAGCGGGACTACAGCGAGTGGCTGCTTCCGCTGCTGCTGGTTGGGCTGTTTGCGTTCCTGGTGGCCCACTGTTTCCTGTCCGTCTTCGAGGCCGTGGTGGACGTCCTCTTCCTGTGCTTCGCCATCGACACCAAATACAACGACGGCACGCCCGGCAGAGAGTTCTACATGGACAAGGCTCTCATGGTAACACACACACACACACACACACACACACACACACCACACACACACACACACACACAACACACACACACACACACACTCACACACACTCTCACACACACACACACGCACACACACACACACTCCAGATTTGAATCTTAGGAGAGTTGGGCAGTCATGTGGCATAAACAAAACTGCCCACGCCTCTCCCTCTCCCTCTCCCATCACACACTCATTCTCTCTCTCTCTCTCTCTCTCATCACACACTCTCTCTCTCTCTATCTCATCACTCTCTCTCTCTCTCTCTCTCTCTCTCTCTCTCACACACACACACTCTCTCCCTCTCTATCACACTCTCTCTCACTCTCTCATCACACACTCTCTCTCTCTATCTCATCACTCTCTCTCTCTCTCTCTCTCTCTCTCTCTCTCTCACACACACTCTCTCTCTCTCTCTCTATCACACACTCTCTCTCTCAAATTCAAATTCAAATTCAAAGGTGCTTTATTGGCATGACTCTATTCAGCAGTGTTGCCAAAGCTTACAAAAAAAGAACATAAAAGAAACTTGAAATGAAAGGAAACCTAACTATTAAAAAACAAAAACAAAAAAAATTGCTATTGTCAACATGCTACATGGATTGTGCCACATTACAAAAGGGTCACTCACTTTTTCATTTTGTGACATTTTGATACATATTGTGCCGCTATAGCAATGCAGTCTTTTTGTTCTCCCAATAGATAAGGAAGCTTCTCTTCACATCCCAATACATTAAATTGGGGTGAAACTTCATTAAATTGGTCATAATATTGCTTTCTGAGTGAGGAATATTTGTTGCACTCAGTAAGAAAATGTAGCTCATCCTCCACTGCTCCCTCATTACACTCTTGACAGATTCTTTGCTCTCTTGGAAGCCAGGTTTGCCTGTGTCTTCCGGACTCTATGGCAAGGGAGTGATCACTTACCCTATAGGTGGTTAGTAGTTTTCTTTGTTTGAAATCTTTAATTTCTATAAGGTAGGGTGCCAATTCGTATTTACTTTTGATTTTTTTGAAACAGTTCAGTTTGTTCGAATTTTCAATTTTGTTTAGCCAATATTGGTAATATTCTTGTTTTGCTTCTTTTTCCATACTTTTAATGTTTGCCTTTGTCATGTACATTCCATTCAAATTATATTTAGTTTTCAGGTAATTAAAAGGGTCTCTCTCTGGGTGTTTTTCCCTTTCTACAAGTGCATTGTAATGACACCTGTCTTGGTTGGATAGTAAGTGGGAGTAAAATTTGGATGTCCTTTTATTTATGTCAATTAACAGGGGGAATCGTCCTAGTTCAGCTCTGCTGGCAAGATTAGAAGCATTTCTGTGTACTCCAAGGGTATTTTTGCAGAATTCTAGGTGAAATGTTTCCGTTGGAGTTTTGTCCCAGGTGTCATAGTTTTGTTTGTACTTAATGCCCCATATTTCACTACCATATAGAAGAATCGGCTTAATAATTGAATCGAAAATTTTCAGCCACAGTCTCACTGGAGGGTTGAATTGGTATAATGATCTGCGAATTGCAAAGTAAACTTTACGTGCCTTCTCAGTGAGGTCTTTAATAGCCAAATCAAAGTTGCCCGATGACGATAATGTCAGACCCAAGTAGTTATAATTTGCCACTTGACAAAGTCTATCTCCGCCAAGAGTGAAGACATATTTATTTCTTGTCAGACGATGTTTTTTCTGGAAGATCATTAATTTGGTTTTCTCCGTGTTAATTTTGAGGTTCCATGTTTCTGAGTATGCTTCGAGAATTGAAAGGCTTTCCTGCAAAGCACCTTCAGTTGGAGATAAAATTAAAAGATCATCTGCATATAGCAAACATTTGATTTCTCTCCCCTCTAAAGTCAGTCCTGGGGATTTTGAGTTTTCAATATTTACTGCTAAATCATTAATATAAAGGTTAAATAGTAGTGGGCTAAGAGTACACCCTTGCCGGACCCCTTTCTCCTGCTTAAAATAGGATGTTCTTTGATTTTTTATTTTTACACAGCATCTGTTATTGTTGTAAATGTCTTTAATTATATCATATGTCTTACCTCCAACGCGATTTTTTAAAAGTTTTAATAATAGACCATCTTGCCAAACTGAGTCAAAAGCCTTCTTGAAATCTATAAAACAAGCAAATATTTTCCCTTTGTTAGTATTATGTACATATTTATCAATTAGTGATTGTAGAGTAAAAATATGATCTGATGTTCTGTGGTTTTGCATGAATCCGATCTGGCAGTTGTTTATTGCCTTTTCCTCTTTTAAAAAATCAGCAATTCTACCATTGACAATGTTACAAAATAGTTTCCCCAAATTGCTACTGATAGCAATTCCTCTGTAATTGTTGGGATTGTATTTGTCTCCCTCTTTAAAGATTGGGACTATTTGGTTTTCTTTCCATAAGTCAGGAAAAAGCCCAACTGTATTAATCAAATTGAAAAGTTTAAGAATTGCCTGTTTTAATAATGGGGTGCTACATTTAATCATTTCATTATATATAGCATCAGGGCCGCATGCTTTTTTATTTTTTAGGCTTTTAATTTTTTTGGTTAGTTCAATTATAGTTACAGGGGTATCTAAGCTATTTAAATTGTTTTGTTCTTCGGATTCCAGTGTTTGCAACTGTTTGATCAGTTCGGTTTGAATGGGGCTTAATTTTTCACAACTGTAGAGGTGTTCAAAATGGTTGGTCCAGATTTTTGCGTCACATATGGGAATATGTTTAGATTTCTTAGAAGATTCAAGTTTCTTCCATTCATCCCAAAAAGAATTTTGATCTATTGCGTCTTCAATATTTTGTAGCTTTTCTTTCATATATATATAGATTTTTTCTGTCTTAATGTTGATTTGTATTTGGTAAGCGTTAGTTGATATAATGACCGTGTGTTTTTGTTTGCGGGATCCCTGTGTTTTTTGTTTGATAAAAGTCTTAGTTGTTTCTTTAAGGCCTTACATTCTTCGTCAAACCACTTGTTTTTAACAATTTTTGTTGTTGCTTTCTTTGTTTTTTTAATTTTCAATGTATTTCTGGCAACTGAGGTGAAAATTTCGGTAAGCCTTTCTGTAGCCATATTTATCCCTTCCCTGTCTTCTGGGAATTTAGTGAACATAAATGTATAGACAAGATTTTCACCTTGAATACTGCTTAATTCGGCCTGATATTGTTGCCCACTGTTTTTATCCCACCGGAACTGAGTTGATAGGATAAGTTGGTTTTCTTTAGGTATTGGAGGTGTTACAGAGCCGTTCTTTTTTAAACTTAAAGTTATATGACTATGGTCTGATAGTGGAATTTGGGGCATAACCGTAAAATAGTTAATATGACTAGAGTCAATATCTGTGATGGCATAATCTACTACACTACAACCAAGCTTGGAACTGTAAGTGAATCTACCCAGAGAGTCACCCCTTATTCTACCATTTGAAATGAAGAGACCAAGGCTTTTACATAACTGTAGCAACTGTTTGCCATTTTTGTTAACAATGCTGTCACTGTTCTGACGTAATATTTCAGATGAAGTGTTTCTATTCATCTGTGCGTCAGAGACATACGTATAGCCCTGTGGTTCAATGTAATCTAATTCTCTCCCAGTTCTTGCATTCATGTCCCCCATGAGCAACACAGATCCTTCTGATTGGAATTGTATAATTTCTGATTGTAAAATTGTAAAGATTTCTTCTGAGTAATAGGGAGATTCATTTGGAGGTATATAGATGGCACAAAGATAGATGTCAAAATCTGAAGAAGTGAGCTCTTTTTTTAACTTAATCCATATGTGAGATTTCCCTTTCTTTACAGGAAAAATGTAATCTGTAAGGTTTTCTTTAAACAATACAATGATCCCCCCTGAATCTCTTCCACATTTGATATTTGAATGTTTGACAGAAGGAATGTGAAGTTCTCTGTAATGTGGGATGGACTCACATTTAAGTCCTTCTCTAGTCCATGTTTCTAGCACTATGACAATATCCGAGCTATTTACAAAATTTACAAAGTCAGCATTGGTACTCTTTTCACCAAAACAAGAGGAGTACATCCCTTGTATATTATAACTTGAGATTTTAAGTGACATTTTCTAGTCTAATGTAGGTTTTGCCATATGAAATATGTATGTTTTTTTTCCTTCAAATAAAATTCTTCTGAACTGATTTATAGACCAAAAAAAAAGGAAACTTATACTGTAGGTTATGTATTCTGTGTGGTAGTATAATAGCATACTAGATGTACGCAACTATACTCACACACAATGCCACACCCTGGATTTAAAAAATACAGGGTGTAACATTCACACACACACACACACACACACACACACACACTCACTCACTCACTCACTCACTCACTCACTCACTCACTCACACACACATTAAGTACCTTAGTGCAGTCATTTAGACAAAATCACACACACACACACACACACACACACACACACACACACACACACACACTTAAAACCTACAGAAATAAAACTTAACATCTATAATAAATACACCAACACACACTCGCTCACTGTTCAGGTATGCACACTCACACACACACACACACACACACACACTCAAGAAAGGAAAAAATGACTTAAAAAAAATGAAACTTAGTATAAATAAGAAATACTTCTCATAACACTCTCATTCACTCACTCATTCACTCTCTCACTGTATACACACAAACACATACACGTGCGCATACACACACACACACACACACACACACACACACACACTCAAGCAACACTCTCTCTCTCTCTCTCATCACACACTCTCTCTCTATCTCATCACTCTCTCTCCCTCTCTCTCTCTTCACACACACACTCTCTCTCATCACACTCTCACTCTCTCTCCCTCTTCACACACACACACTCTCTCTCTCTCATCACTCTCTCTCTCTCTCTCTCTTATCACACTCTCTCTCTCTCTCTCTCTCTATCACACACTCTCTCTCTCTCTCTCAATCAGCACTTTTTTTCTCACAGCATCACTCTTGATCTCTCGTTTTACTTTCTCTCTTTCCACTCATTCTATCCCTCTATCAGCACTCACTATCTCTCTCTCCCTCTCTCTATCCCTCTATCAGCACTCACTATCTCTCTCTCTCTCTCTCTCTCTCTCATTCTATCCCTCTATCAGCACTCACTATCTCTCTCTCTCTCTCTCTCTCTCTCTCTCTATCCCTCTATCAGCACTCACTATCTCTCTCTCTCTCTCTCTCGCTCTCTCTCTATCCCTCTATCAGCACTCTCTCTCTCTCTCTCTATCCCTCTATCAGCACTCACCATCTCTCTCTCTCTCTATCCCTCTATCAGCACTCACTATCTCTCTCTCTCTCTCTCTCTCTCATTCTATCCCTCTATCAGCACTCACTATCTCTCTCTCTCTCTCGCTCTCTCTCTATCCCTCTATCAGCACTCTCTCTCTCTCTCTCTCTATCCCTCTATCAGCACTCACTATCTCTCTCTCTCTCTCTCCCTCTCATTCTATCCCTCTATCAGCACTCACTATCTCTCTCTCTCTCTCTCTCTCTCTCTCTCTATCCCTCTATCAGCACTCACTATCTCTCTCTCTCTCTCTCTCTCTCATTCTATCCCTCTATCAGCACTCACTATCTCTCTCTCTCTCTCTCCCTCTCTCTATCCCTCTATCAGCACTCACTATCTCTCTCTCTCTCTCTCCCTCTCTTTTTCCCCTCCCCTCCCCTCCTCTCCCTGTCCTGTGATTGGCTAATATCCACAGAGTCTGGGGGATCTGGCCAATCAGGCAGCAGGACCTCACATATTCAGTTCTAAGTCCTATAGTGCCACAGTAGTCTTGGAGTTGTGCTTGTCTGTGTGACGCAGGATGGATTTCTAAAATGTCTCTTTGTCTCTCTCTCTCTCTCTCTCTTTCTCTCCCTCTCCATCTCTCTCGCTCTATTGCTGTCACTGTAATTCTCTCTCTCTCTCTCATCTCTCATCTCTCTATCACTGTCAATCTCTATCTGTCTGTTCCTCTATCCATCTCTCTCTCTCTCTCTCTCTCTCTCTCTCTCTCTCTCTCTCTCTCCATCTCTCTCTCTCTCTCTCTCTCTCCATCTCTCTCTCTCTCTCCATCTCTCTCTCTATCCATGTCTAACTGTCAATCTCTATCTGTCTGTTTCTCTATCCATCTCTCTCTCTCTCTCTCTCCATCTCTCTCTCTCTCTATCCATGTCTCTCCATCTCTCTCTCTCTCCATCTCTCACTATCAATCTCTCTCTGTCTCTTTCTCTCTTTCTCTATCACTGCCAAATTCTCTCTCTCTATCCATTTCTCACTGTCCATTTCTCTCTCTCTCTCTGTCTCTCTCCATCTCTCACTATCAATCTCTCTTTCTCTCTATCTATCGCTGCCAATGTCTGTCTCTCTCCATCTCTCTCTCTCTCTCTCTGTTCTATCTATCTCTCACTGTCCATTTCTCTCTCTCTATCTGTCTCTTTCTATATCCATCTCTCTCTCTCTCTCTCTCTCTCTCTCTCTCTCTGCAGGAGTTTGTAGAGAATAGCAGGAAGTCTGCAGCAGCAGCTGAGCGTGGGCGGAGTCGCGCTAGGGAAGAGGTGGAGCTAACAGCCATGGTGAGTCCTGATTGGCCGTCGCCAGAGGGGGAGGGTGTGGAGGAGGGCCCTGATTGGCCGCCGCCGGAGTGGGAGGAGTTACAGGAGTTCCAGCTGTATTTCCTGCTGGTGTGTGTGCTGGTGGACTGGGTGGTGTGGGAGGAGACTCTGGCGGTGTGTGTGACGCAGGACGTGCTGCTCTTCATGTGTGTGTCGCTGCCCACCTCCTCGCTCTTCATGCTCGCCTCACTGCTCACACACACACACACACACACACATAACGCCGTCGGGTGCCAACTCCCCTCCACGCCTGCAGAGGGCAGCAACACAGAGACTAAAGCAGCACCAGCAGCACCTTCAAGCCCAAACACTAGAGGGCGCTAGTGTTCACCATCCACTCACAGCTAACCCCTCACCAGCCAGCAGGAGGCGCTAGTGTTCACCATCCACACACAGCTAACCCCTCACCAGCCTGCAGGAGGCGCTAGTGTTCACCATCCACTCACAGCTAACCCCTCACCAGCCAGCAGGAGGCGCTAGTGTTCACCATCCACACACAGCTAACCTGTCATCAGCCTGCAGGAGGCGCTAGTGTTCACCATCCACACACAGCTAACCTGTCACCAGCCAGCAGGAGGCGCTAGTGTTCACCATCCACTCACAGCTAACCCCTCATCAGCCAGCAGAGGGCAGTGGTGTGCACATGGCTAACTCCTCACCAGCCTGCAGACAGCGCTAGTGTTCACCATCCCATCGCAATAATCTCACCAGCCTACAGAGGGGCTAGTGTTCACCATCCCCACAAAGATAACTCCTCACCAGCCTACAGAAGGGGCTAATGTTCACCATCCCCATTCAGCAATAATCTCATCAGCCTGCAGAGGGCAGTGGTGTGCACATGGCTGACTACTCACCTGCCTGCAGGAGGCACCAGTGTTCACCACCCCTATTCAGCCAGCAGGGGCAGTGGTGTGCACAGCAATAATCTCATCAGCTTGCAGAGGGGGCTGATGTTCACCATCCTCTCATCGTTAACCCTTCACCAGCCTACAGGAGGCGCCAGTGTTCACTACCCACACACAGATAACTCCTCACCAGCCTACAGGAGGCGCCAGTGTTCACTACCCCTAATCAGCCAGCAGGGGCAGTGGTGTGCACAACAATAATCTCATCAGCCTGCAGAGGGCAGTGGTGTGCACATGGATAACCCCTCACCAGCCTGCAGGAGGCGCTAATGTTAACGGCAGTGTTCACTACCCCTAATCAGCCAGCAGGGGCAGTGGTGTGCACAACTATCCCCTCACCCCTTAGTAGACTCATTCATTCACTCACTTATTCACTCACTCACTTATTCATTCATTCACTCATTCATTCACTCACTTATTCATTCACTCACTTATTCATTCACTCACTTATTCATTCACTCACTTATTCATTCACTCACTTATTCATTCATTCACTCACTTATTCACTCACTCACTTATTCATTCATTCACTCATTCATTCACTCACTTATTCATTCACTCACTTATTCATTCACTCACTTATTCATTCATTTACTCATTCATGTTCACTCACTCACCAGCCCTACCACCTCCTTCTCCTCCTCTCTTCTCCTCTCTTCTCTCTCTCTCCTCCTCTCTTCTCTCTTCTCCTCCTCTCTTCCTCCTCTCTTCTGCATGCCTTTGTTCATGGCTAATGATCATGATTCATGTCTGTGCCGAGCTCCTCTCCTCTCGTCCACACACACCTGCATCTGCAGCTCAACTTTCAACTCTGAACTCTGACCTTTGGCCTTACGCATCACCAATGACCTTAGTGGGGGGGTTGTCTGAAGGGAGGTAGAAAAGACATGCAGAGAGAGAGAGAGAGAGAGAGAGAGGAGGGTAAAAAAACAGACTACTGGAGAAGAGAAGAGAAACTTGCCTTCTTGAGATCTTTGAGTCTTTGGTGGAGACCAGGTAAGTGTGTGTAGACTAGAGGCTATTAGATACACACACACACACACACACACACACACACACACACACAGTTAGTGACAATTAGCGTGGTACAACTAGTTCCATAGCTGACTAGAAGTGCTTAGTAGCTTAGGCTGTAGAAAGGGGATGAGTATCTGTGTGTGTGTGTGTGTGTGTGTGTGTGTGTGTGTTCTGATGTTTCACGTGTTTGCCTTGCAGGCCCCTGGTCTGTCTGTGTGTGTGTGTGTGCGTGTGTGTTCTGATGTGTCCTGTGTTTTCTTTATAGGCCCCTGGTGTCTGTGTGTATGTGTGTGTGTTCTTGTGTGTGTGTGTGTGTGTTCTAATGTGTGTGTGAGTGTGTGTGTGTTCTAATGTGTGTATGTATGTGTGTGTGTGCGCGTTATAATGTGTGTGTGTGTGTGTGTTCTAGTGTGTGAGTGTGTGTCTGTGTGTGTTCTAATGTGTGAGTGTGTGTGTGTGTGTGTGTTCTAATGTGTGTGTTCTAATGTGTGTGTGTGTTTTAATGTGTGTGTGTGTGTGTGTGTGTTCTAATGTGTGTCCTGTGTTTCTTCCGCAGGCTCCTGGTCCGTCGTCGGCTTGAGTCTCCTGAAGCTCTTTTTAAAGACATTCCAAATGATTCTTTTTACGTGTGACATGTTTACCATGTTTTACTCCAGGGAAGAAAAACATCTTTTACTAAGAGACTGGAAACAAACAAACAAACAAACAAACACAAACAAGCAAGCAGAAGCAGAAGCGCGTAATGAAGCACTTTATCCTGGAGCTCTACTGCACATCCACTGCAAACAGTAAACACTGCAGTTTGGTAGTGATGTCCTTTTCTAAGACTAATCTAATCTAGAGCAGCAGCGCCTCCCGGTGGCCATCTGCACTCATGACCTGAATGGATGTCCGCTCCCTTACTGGGGATGGATGGATGGAGGAGCTTACCACAGCTGGGTTGGTCGCCGTGGAAACCTGTGTGTGTGTGTGTGTGTGTGTGCCTGTGTGTGTGTGTGAGTGTCTGCGTGTGTGAGTGTGTGTGTGTGCGTGCGTGTGTGTGTGTGTGAGTATGTGTGTGTGCGTGCGTGTGTGTGTGTGTGTGAGTGTCCACTGGGCCGCTGAGACTTGCTCACATCTCACTGCGTGTTTGTGGTCTAACACTCGTTTTCTAAGGCAAGGTTTTATCCAATCACGGTGCACGAGGGGAGGAGCCTGAACTCATGGCTCTCCACCACACCTGATTTGATTGGTTGATTTATTTACCTCGCTTCCTTCGTTTTTGTTTTTGTTTTTGTTTGGTCGGTTGGTCGGTTGGTCGGTCACTTTTTGTTTGTTTGGAGGGTTCTTGTGGAGGATTGAAGGCCAGACTGTTACTACGGCAACTGGGCACGGAACATCATTCCTCCTCCGATTCCCTCTCAAAGCCCTACAGAAGAACTCTGAAGAACACTGGAGAACTCAACCCACCCACTCTCTCTCCCCATTGGCCAGCGCCCTAATCAATCACACAGTGGGGCGGGACTGACTGCTGTCTGGGAGACATTTTATGGGTGTGGCTTAGTGGACTCTGACTGAACAGAATGCTTAAAGCTAACACTAACATTGAACACACAGATGTCTTCCTTCTGACACACACACACTCACACACCCATAAAGATTTCACACTCATACATCCTCACACAAACACACACACACACACACACACACACACACACACACTCACTGCCATAGAAGTTCCACACACACTTCCATGAACAGCAAGCATACTTATACTCCAGTAGAAATCACACACACACACACACACACACACACATAAACACGTATACTCTGATGAACAATGACATTGAGAAAAGAGAATGCATACTTACATACTTAATGCATACTTACACACACACTCTCTCTCACACACACACACACACACTGCTCACTGTCTTATAACTTTTCTATTGTGCATTAGAGATGGGTGGGTTATGAACTCACCCACACAGTCCCACATCACACACACAGACACACACACGCACACATACACACACACACAAATACATGTGCTCTTACTCTTTTACTCTCCTAGCATACAAGCAAACATGTGCACGCACGCACGCACACACACACACACACAGTCCCAAATTGAATGTGTACAAACACACAAATACATGTGTTCTTACGCACATCCTAAGTGGGCACACACACACACACACACAGTCCCACATTGAATGTGTACAAACACACATGTGCTCTTACTCCCATCCTGAGCCCACACACACACACACACACACACACACACACAGCCTTTACCAGTTTGTCATTGTCTGCCTTGAGCACTATGCTATTGGTTAGGTACCTTGTTCCTCCTCTGTGTTTTTGCCCAATGGGAGAAGAGGGTGGAATGCCTTAGGCTGATGCCCCGCCCCTTTCTGTAGTGGATGGATATAGACGGCCAGTCTGGTTGACGCCCCGTTACGCCCCTAAAAAAAAACACCAAATGCTCCTAGTGCATCGTAGGGGAACAGAAGCCCCGTTACGCCCCTAAAAAGAAAAGAAAACACCAAATGCTCCTAGTGCATCGTAGGGGAACAGAAGCCCCGTTACGCCCCTAAAAAGAAAAGAAAACACCAAATGCTCCTAGTGCATCGTAGGGGAACAGAAGCCCCGTTACGCCCCTAAAAAGAAAAGAAAACACCAAATGCTCCTAGTGCATCATAGGGGAACGGGAGTTTGTTTTGGCTGCAGGTCTATCAGGTGCTAGTAGTTACACTCAACACCATTTAAATTATGTTTCACTCATTCATGTTTTTCAAGCGTGGTATTGAGGACAATTTTGCTTGAACACTGTTAGCTTTGTTAGCTTGCTAACTTTCTATCTTCAGTCATCACCAGAGTACATGTAGCTGACTGTAGCTTGCTAACTCGCTATCTTCAGTCATCACCAGAGTACATGTAGCTGACTTTAGCTTGCTAACTCGCTATCTTCAGTCATCAGTACATGTAGCTGACTTTAGCTTGTTAACTCGCTATCTTCAGTCATCACCAGAGTACATGGAGCTGACTTTAGCTTGCTAACTCGATATCTTCAGTCATCACCAGAGAACATGTAGCTGACTGCTAACTCGCTATCTTCAGTCATCAGTACATGTAGCTGATTTTAGCTTGCTAACTCGCTATCTTCAGTCATCACCAGAGTACAGTACATGTAGCTGACTGTAGCTTGCTAACTTGCTATCTTCAGTCATCAGTACATGGAGCTGACTTTAGCTTGCTAACTCGCTATCTTCAGTCATCACCAGAGTACATGGAGCTGACTTTAGCTTGCTAACTCGCTATCTTCAGTCATCACCAGTGTACAGTACATGTGGCTGACTTTAGCTTGCTAACCTGCTATCAATATCCATCACCAGTTCAGTTTTAGCTAGTGATCTATTGCTTTCTTTAGCTGTATTTAGTGATGTTTTGTTATTGTTCAGCACTTTTCTCTGTGCTACTAATCTTTACTCAGTTGCATGCTAAATCCCCCACTAGCTACTTCCTTCATGCTACGCTAACCCCGCCCTCAATAGCCACGTTTCCATGAACACATCTAATCAGATTAGAAAGATTCTAAGGTGCATTCTATAGAACAGAATCCAAGGAGACACTCAAACTCCAACTGAAATGGAATATTGGGTTAAATAATCAGATTAAAAGTGTCTATGTAAACAGGGCTACGGTTTAGGGGGCGTTACCCAGACTTGCCGTCTGTATCTATATCCAATGAGGGGGTGTGGTCTGGGAGAGGGGAGGGAGGGGTTTTTAAAATGGCACAGTCCATATGTATGTTGTGTTTTTGTGGACCTGTTTGGAGTAACTAGCACTTACACACCTGAGCTGCCGTCTGTGTCCTAAAAGCGCCGTTTCTCACTAAGTTAGCAGCTATGTTGGTTGCAATGCAATTTCCCATCCCAAATAACTGATTAGCAACTATGCTTTTGGGAAACAGATGGCAGGTTTATGGACTTGTTTATGTTGTAGGCTTTTTAATAGCCTAATTCTTGACATTTCCACAGAGCATTTCACTGATCCGCCACAAGGGGGAGCTCTGCTGCTACAGCACCCATGGGTCACTGGGGCTCAGTCTGGAACTCATAGGGGTGGTGGGGGAGTGTGTGTGTGTGTGTGTGTGTGTGTGTGCACATATATTAAAGGGGACATAGACTGGAGGAAAGGAGCATTATACAGTATCTTGATCTCTGGTGTTAGAAATAGAATAAATTAAAAATGAGTAACAATGAGCAAGTGCACATTATTAAGACCAGTTTAAACCTTATAATTTTATATAATTTAAATGTTTTTTCTTCTTCTTCATTCTATGTCTCCTTTGACTGTGTCTGGCAGACATGCAGTATATACAGTACAAACACACACACAGTCAAAGCACAGGTAAGGTCAGTGCTGTAGGAGCCACAAACATAATAGCACACACTCTCTCTCTCACACACACACACACACACACACACACACACACACACACAGGCACAAGAAATATTTTGAAGAGAAGGTTCCTATGTGTCTGGACTCACCAGACCTATTCTAAAAAGCCAGAAGTAAAGTATTGTAGAATGCCAGTAGATGAACAATCAGTTGTAGTAGAAAGTATAGATATTTGTACACACACACACACACACACACACACACACACACACACACACACACACACACACACACAGAGAGAAACAGACGTGTAGTGTGCCTTGGATGGAGAGATGCTAGAGAGTCCTTGCAGAGCTAAATATACTGCAGAGGTTTAGCAGGGTTACGGTATTTACGTGTGTGTGTGTGTAGTAGGTAACAGTCTGTACACAACAGCCTCTCTCCAACACCTGAATGTCCAGATCCTCTACACAAAGAACAGAATACACTAAATACACACCACACACACATCAACACAAACTCATCTCGTTCACACACACACATAGACACACACAGATGCAAGAAATACACACCACACACACATCAACACAAACTCATCTCATTCACACACACACATAGATACACACAGATGCAGTAAATACACATCAAAATAAACTCATCTCACACACTTAACATTTCACACATATACACACACACACACACACCTTTTATACATGTCGGTCTTGAGCTTAGAAGATACAGCAGAAACCCACATCACACACACAAACGTGAACACACACCACAAACAACTTTTTTTAACATTGGCCTTGAGTTTAGAGGATAGATGACACAAAATAATAGTAATAACGTAGACATACACATGTTGGTGGTGTGTGTGTGTGTGTGACACACTTTTTAAAACCCATGTGCATTCTAATGTGTGTGGTGAGCTGGGTATTACTTTATGTAAACACATGCACACTCACACACACACACACACACACACACACACACACACACACACACACACACACACACACACATCTATTGGCCCTTTGTACAAGCCCTTGCACCAGTGCGTTGTGTGTTTGTGTGTGTTGAGAAATGGGTGTTTTTTTGCCAAACTGATGTTTTCTGTTCTGTTGCCAAACTAACGTAGGGAGATCATCACACATCACACTGCAGTTACGGTGACTTTATGTACACACACACACACACACACACCGGTGAAATGATGTGTGTCACTGAATTTACACACACACCGTTGAAGAACACTCTGCAGTTACGGTGATGTCACTCCTATCACTTTATTTGCACACACACACACACACACACAGCGCTGAGAATAGCACGGTATGAATCAAATGGAGACGATGTTTCTAAAATGTGTGTAGTAGATGATCTAAATGCCTCTCGTGTGTGTTTGTGTGTGTGTGTGTGTGTGTCTGCGTGTGTTTGTGTGTGTGTGTGTATGTTTGTGTGTGTGTGTGTGTGTGTGTGTGTGTGTGTGTGTGTGTGTGTGTGTGTTCACAATGAATAGGGCAATGTGTCTTGTAGTCACGGGGATGTGTGTGTGTGGGAGCAGTGGTTTAAATTGACACCAGGTGTGTGTGTGTGTATCCTGGCAAGTGTGTGTGCATGGTTGAGCAGGGCGTTGGTTTAAATTGACACCAGGTGTGTGTGTGTGTGCATGGTTGAGCAGAGCGTTGTTTAGACCTTCGACCTGCATTAACAGTGTATAACGGTCAACTAATGTCTCTTTCTTTCTTTCTTTTTTATATTTATTTCATATGTATTTGTTTTTTTAAGTAATAAAGGAGTAAAACTTAAAATGTGGCCTGTATCTGTATTTGTTGACACACACACACACTCACACACACACACACAGAACCAGAGACCCAGCACTCACTGTATTGCCTCATTGAAATGCATTGGGAGACTTGGTTATGCAAAGATGGCTGACTTTAAAAACAGGAAGTATTGCCTCGCAGTGAAAAGAGCCAATAGTGTTGTTCGAAGCAGCATGATGGACGCTTACCTTTTGTTTATTCCCTGTGTCATAGCCAGGTGGCGGACGTTTGCGCAGATGCAGTGAGCAATTGGTCTTTAGAATAAAGTCTTTTTTAAGCGCAATTTGGGCAACGTCCGTGACGATATTGACACCGTTCTATTATGATTTAAACGAAGATTCAAACAGTGTGCTTGTTCAAACAGGACATGGGGGCCCTTCACTCCCCGTAAATACTTACATGAACCACATTGTAATAATTTTCAAACATCATCAATATAATTATTTGTATTGTACAGTTGTCTAACTCCAGTTTAAAGTCATTTTTTGTTGAAAAACACCACCAACTTAACTACTAAAATGATGAAACAGTCAATCTTGGGGGCCCCTTTCAGGCTGTACGTATGTTAGCACGTTATATGCTTCGCCAGTCTGATTGGTTGATTTGGCCCGTCTATCACCAACATAGGTGGTGATAGACAGATGCCTTATCCAATCAGCCAAAACTAAACTAACAAAAACGAGACTAACAAACCAAAACATTTTCAACGGATCGTTCCCAGATGGAATTGCGAGAGCAAGTTCAAAATTTGGTCCAAAGAGGTTAAATCTGCCCCTGTAGTTTACAAGTAGTGTAGTGTTGCAAGTCCGTCACTAAACATGTCTCTTGGTCAGCTCACAGGATGAACCCATCTCACCCTATCAGGAATTCAAGCTTACAACTTTCACACCCACAAGTTCAACATGCTATTATTAATGTCGCACATCTGAGATGACCCTAACCCCGAGTCAGAAAGAGGAAGATTATTAATGTCGCACATCTGAGATGACCCTAACCCTGAGTCAGAAAGAAGAAGATTATTAATGTCACACATCTGAGATGGCGTGTCAGAAAGAGGAAGATTATTAATGTCGCACATCTGAGATGACGTGTCAGAAAGAGGAAGATTATTAATGTCGCACATCTGAGATGACCCTAACCCTGAGTCAGAAAGAGGAAGATTATTAATGTCGCACATCTGAGATGACCCTAACCCTGAGTCAGAAAGAGGAAGAACTAAAAGTAGAAGCTTGAGAAGGCCGTCATCACACACACTCACTCTATCACACACACACACTCTATCACACACACTCACTCACTCTATCACACACACACACACACACACTCACTCTATCACACACACACACACTCTATCACACACACTCACTCACTCTATCACACACACACTCACTCTATCACACACACACACACTCACTCTATCACACACACACACACACTATCACACACACTCACTCTATCACACACACACACACACACTCACTCTATCACACACACACACACACACTCTATCACACACTCACTCTATCACACATACACTCACTCACTCTATCACACACACACACACACACTCTATCTCACACACACACACACACTCTATCACACACACACACACTCACTCTATCACACACACACTCACTCACTCTATCACACACACACACTCACTCACTCTATCACACACACACACACTCACTCTATCACACACACACACACACTCACTCTCTCACACACACACACACACACTCTATCACACACACACACACACACACACACTCTATCACACACACACACTCACTCACTCTATCACACACACACACACACACACTATCACACACACACACACACACACACACACACACACACACGCTCACTCACTCTATCTATCACACACACACACTCTGACGTCTGGTTTAATGAGCCCTGGACACTCAATAAGACTGTGTTCATCTAGACATAGAGAAGACACACACACACACACAGCGAAAGTGTGTGTGTGGACGCTGTGCTGAAGACCATGGAAACTGTGCTGGGACTAGTGGTGCTGCTGGCTGCATCTTGTCATGGTGAGTGTGTGTGTGTGTTTGCAATGTCAGGCTTTTACTCCTCTGTCAAGTTAACTTTGTGGGAAAATATTTGGGAATTACCATGATGCCAAAGCGATGAACCCTAGCGATAAACAAATTGTAGTCTATCAATGACAGTGTACATTAACTACTAATTGAGGAAGGTTCCGGTAATATCTGTAAAGAGCAATAACATGATATTGATGAACTAGAGCACACTTTCGCCAAGGCAATGTGGTCACAGACACAAAATAAATTACACATAGTGTTCTGCATCACTGATCAACACCAAAATCAATGAAACAATTCTTACTTATACAATACACACATTGTCCGAAAATTACATCCAAATCATATATTCAAGTTATCTTTTACACACACAGACAGACAGACACACGCCGGCGAAAACATGGGTCAGCTCTATGTTCCCACATTTGTTAGGAATTTTTATTTTTCACAAAATTTTTGGAAATTAGGACCTATGTTCCCACATTTCTTAGGAAATTTGGGAAATTGGGCCCTATGTTCTCACAGCCCCATGCTCTCACATTATAAAGATTTTTTTTAAAAAAAAATAGACCCTATTTTCCCACGGCAATATGTTCCGATAAGGGCATGTTCACACCAACACAGGTAATATTTATCCAGTTAGCCTTTCCGTTCACATTAGAATGGAAGATTATGAAAATGAAAATGATTCCAAAAATGATTGCTGTGGTCGATTTAAAAAATGATCGCTGAGGTGATGAATATAAAATCGTTGTAGAATGTGGATACAAAACGTTCTGAAAACAAGAGTGGATGAAGATCGTTTTCATCATTGCAAATATAAATGTAGGCAGCACAACATAAAAGAACCCTACCCTTACCCTAAACCTAACCCCACTACCTGGAAGGCACCATTGAGGGCAAATAATACCATGGATCGAATCTTGCTTGAACTTACATAGGGGGTCTACCAGGCAGGGGTAGAAATGTGGGACTATTGTACCTGACTGAAGAAAGAAAGAAAGAAAATAAAATCTTGTGAGAATGTGAGAATATAGGGCTGTAGGAATATACTGTAGGGCTGTGGGAACATAGAGCTGTGGGAATATAGGGCTGTGGGAACATAGAGCTGTGGGAATATAGGGCTGTGGGAACATAGAGCTGTGGAAACATAGACACGCTCCCGAAAACATAACCTCCTTGACGGAGGTAATAATGATTGTTGTGTAAATGGCGTATAGATATAGCCAGGCTTGCGTGACCAAAAATGAACTGTGATCTGGCAAAGCTAACATTTCTTTAAGCCATGAGTCTGATTGGTGCTGCTGTAGAATAGAATAATACTGTGACGCCTCTGCTCATAGGCGGTTCTAGACAGGGGCCAATGGGGGCCCGTGCCCCTGGAGATCTGAGCCTGGCCCCTGATCGCCATCGGCATGCACAGAAAAATCCGATCCAGACTCTCAATCCGCTTTTTTATTAAAAGTCCGCTCCGTGTTTTCCAGTGCTCCGCTGGAAAATGCGGTCCGTTTTTCAGCACGCCTTATGAGAGAGAGACTAGTTCGCCAGGACAGCTCAGTCATCCCAAATGGTAGGCTAGAGTTGTCTGTTTTGGGAAGATTCTGACCCCCGAGTCTGACTGACAACTAAATAAGTAGGCCTACCCTAAGCCTTTAGTACATGCTTGGATCGGCCGGTATCAGTATCGGCCGATACTAAAAGCTACAATATCGGTATTGGATTGGAAGTGCAAAAAGCTGGATCAGGACATCCCTAGATAATAAGCGCTGTAAGAAAGATTGCAAAGTCTGACTGGCTACAAATACAACACTCAGCAAGAATTAATTGCTATGGGAAGTTATCTAACAACTTGCTAAAATGCACCAGATTGCAAGAAATGGCAACTTATTGGATCGAATCTTGCTTGAACTTACATAGGGGGTCTACCAGGCAGGGGTAGAAATGTGGGACTATTGTACCTGACTGAAGAAAGAAAGAAAGAAAATAAAATCTTGTGAGAATGTGAGAATATAGGGCTGTAGGAATATACTGTAGGGCTGTGGGAACATAGAGCTGTGGGAATATAGGGCTGTGGGAACATAGAGCTGTGGAAACATAGACACGCTCCCGAAAACATAACCTCCTTGACGGAGGTAATAATGATTGTTGTGTAAATGGCGTATAGATATAGCCAGGCTTGCGTGACCAAAAATGAACTGTGATCTGGCAAAGCTAACATTTCTTTAAGCCATGAGTCTGATTGGTGCTGCTGTAGAATAGAATAATACTGTGACGCCTCTGCTCATAGGCGGTTCTAGACAGGGGCCAATGGGGGCCCGTGCCCCTGGAGATCTGAGCCTGGCCCCTGATCGCCATCGGCATGCACAGAAAAAATCCGATCCAGACTCTCAATCCGCTTTTTTATTAAAAGTCCGCTCCGTGTTTTCCAGTGCTCCGCTGGAAAATGCGGTCCGTTTTTCAGCACGCCTTATGAGAGAGAGACTAGTTCGCCAGGACAGCTCAGTCATCCCAAATGGTAGGCTAGAGTTGTCTGTTTTGGGAAGATTCTGACCCCCGAGTCTGACTGACAACTAAATAAGTAGGCCTACCCTAAGCCTTTAGTACATGCTTGGATCGGCCGGTATCAGTATCGGCCGATACTAAAAGCTACAATATCGGTATTGGATTGGAAGTGCAAAAAGCTGGATCAGGACATCCCTAGATAATAAGCGCTGTAAGAAAGATTGCAAAGTCTGACTGGCTACAAATACAACACTCAGCAAGAATTAATTGCTATGGGAAGTTATCTAACAACTTGCTAAAATGCACCAGATTGCAAGAAATGGCAACTTATTTTTTCAAAAATTTCTTGGGGGAGGACCCCCAAACCCTCCTACTACTTATCTATAGGCTACACATTAAATATGTGTATTCAATTATTCCATATGCTTGATTGATATGATTGACAGTATTTTGAAGGTCATCATTTGATGCTGAAGTTTATTTCAGTGGTAGCCTACGTTTTGTAACCCTTGAAAAAAACTCTGGCCCCACCTCGGCCCCCCTCGTAAATTTGGTCTAGAACCGCCACTGCCTCTGCTTGGTCCGGGTCACGTGTCCCATCCTATTTTCCTCCTACTGCAGGTGTGGACTCCATGTGTGATGCTACTTGTGTGTGTGTGTGTGTGTGTGTGTGTGTGTGTGTGTGTGTGTGTGTGTTAAATAATGAGAATGAATCTCCTCTCCTACTGCAGGTGTGGACTCCATGTGTGATGCTACTTGTGTGTGTGTGTGTGTGTGTGTGTGTGTTAAATAATGAGAATGAATCTCCTCTCCTACTGCAGGTGTGGACTCCATGTGTGATGCTACTTGTGTGTGTGTGTGTGTGTGTGTGTGTGTTAAATAATGAGAATGAATCTCCTCTCCTACTGCAGGTGTGGACTCCATGTGTGATGCTACTCAGGGTGATGCTACATGCTATGGGGCTCTGGGAGCATCTGTGTACCTGCAGCTGGTGGGGGACGCCACAGGACATAGACTGCAACTTTATGTTGACTCTAAAAGGATTTTGAAATTGAGAGATTCCAAGACAGTGTTCTATAATGAGTGGAACACTCCATCATTCCGTCAGAGGTGGCGGTTTGTTCCTGCTAATGGAACCCTGATTATAAACCCTGCAGAGAGGAGACTCAGGAACATATGTAGTAGAGATCTTTAACTTGGAAGAACTTTACCATTACCACAAGCTGCAGCTGAACATTGAAGATATTTGTGATCTCATCTCTTAGAGTAGAATGTTCCTCATACTCTTACAAAAACATTGCCACAAGTTGGCGGTGTATTGCCGCGAACAGCTTGCCACAAGTTTGCCTAAGTCAGCCACTAGTTGGAGCAACAATAAGATTGCAAGAAAGATTCAACAGGTGGTGGGAACATTGTGAAATACGGAGATGAAAATATACATGTATGACATATACACTTATACAACATATACATATACAATATGAAGGCAGTATAAGGAGACACGTGAAGAGTTTTTGTTCTCCCTCTCCAGCCCCAGTGTCTGATGTTCACCTGTCAATCAGATACTCAGCCAATGGGGAGAGGAGTGTGAGGTGCTCCTCCAATGGGGACAGTCCTCAGTTCAGCTGGTTCCTGAATGGGAGGAGTCTGAGTGAAGCTGATGCTGATCTGAGTTCAGATAACCAGACTCTCCTGCTGAGGGGGGATGTGACAGGAGAACTCACCTGCAGCGTCAGGAACCACATCAGCGGCAAAAACATCTCAGCTAATCTGGAACTCTGCTCCGGTCAGTGAGATTATACCTCAGTGTTTCTTTTTCCCCAGCAAAAGTTGCCATGGCATATCTCCCATTGTCAAACATACACACTCATAGAGAATACACACACACACACACACACGCACACACACACTTGTCTCTTATTCATACTCTTTCTGTCTGCAGGTGTGTCTCCAGTGTTCATCAGTGTGTGGCTGGCACACACACACACACACACACAACACACACACACACACACACACACACACACTTGTCTCTTATTCATACTCTTTCTGTCTGCAGGTGTGTCTCCAGTGTTCATCAGTGTGTGGCTGGCACACACACACACACACACACACACACACTTGTCTCTTATTCATACTCTTTCTGTCTGCAGGTGTGTCTACAGTGTTCATCAGTGTGTGGCTGGCACACACACACACACACACACACACTTGTCTCTTATTCATACTCTTTCTGTCTGCAGGTGTGTCTCCAGTGTTCATCAGTGTGTGGCTGCCACACACACACACACACACACACACACACACACACACACACACACACACACACTTGTCTCTTATTCATACTCTTTCTGTCTGCAGGTGTGTCTCCAGTGTTCATCAGTGTGTGGCTGCCACACACACACACACACACACACACTTGTCTCTTATTCATACTCTTTCTGTCTGCAGGTGTGTCTCCAGTGTTCATCAGTGTGTGGCTGGCACACACACACACACACACTTGTCTCTTATTCATACTCTTTCTGTCTGCAGGTGTGTCTACAGTGTTCATCAGTGTGTGGCTGGCACACACCAGTGGCGATTTTAGGCCATTTTTAGGGGGGCTCAAGCCCCCCTAAAAATCACGGACCGTTTTTTTTTTTTTTTTTTTTTTTGCGCACGCGAACGCCAAAAAAATTAATCGCGGGTGACACAGGTTTGCTTAATTATCTTTTGGAAGCTTTGGTATGGGTATATCTGATCCTACAATGGAGTATTTGGTATCAAATTAAACTAGACAACCAGACGAATTCACTGGTATCACTTGTGATGTACTTGCTCGGGTCAGACACACTCCAAAAGTGCATTTTGACTTAGCATCATTGCATCTATGGCCATCTTGCTCATTAAAGCTGTATTTGGCAACTCTTTTAAAGTCAAATTTTGTAGAATTGTCACGTTATTCTGGAAGTAGTACATGAAAAAGGCTATTTAGGGAAAAAATTAATACCTCCATCTAAACCCTGTAATCATGCTTGCAAAAGTCCAGCGCTCCCTGTAGCCTTCCACCAATCAGGTTTGGAGGGAGGGATAGTTGCCTGTCAATCACAGCTTCGAGCAAGCCGCTGACAACGTGCTACAGTGAGTAAGGGGTTTGAGAGGCCGTTCAGGAGTGTAGTAGAGACTGGGGGAGGGACCAGAGAGTTGTATGATTTGGATTTTTTTTTTGCCAAAGTCTCAGAATGACTTAGACTAAAGCCGAATATAGCTTTACAACTACAGGAATGACAGCCCTCTGAGGACAAGCAATTATCCGAACAGACAAAATAGCCAAACGGCAGCCAATGCTAACATTTAGCACAATTGTTGTACAAGATACATAGAGACTAGGGCTGGGACGGTTCACAAAATTTCACGGTTCGGTTCATAACACGGTTTTAGGGTCCCGGTTTTCGGTTCGGTTCGGTTCAACCCCCCCTCCCTCCCCCCAATAAATATGCTTCATCATGCCATGTACCAGACCTGCAAACTCATAAGGGTTGAAAAAGTGACAAACTACCGTTGCATAGTTTCTGTATTTTAAGAAGTAAATTAGATCCATGTTCATCATTATTGCTCAATCTTTCGTACATGGCAGTAATGTTAATGTAGCATAATCGGGCCCACCTGTATAAAAAGTGATGCCCTTTTAAGATGTTGCCCTTTTAAGAAATCGCCACGTTTAATTTTCTGCAAGTATTATTACATTTTTCAACTAGAGATTAGAAGACATTTAAATGGGAAAATTACCAGAAATATTTATTACTTTTAAGCGTGATGCTAGCGGGTGCGATGCTAGCTGTTCAAATCCGATTCAAGCAACTATGCTAGGCTAGAGCTGCAAGTCGTATCGCCAGGCTCGGAGAACGGCTTGATGAACAGAAAAAAGTTAAAACTCAACTCGAGGGGAGGTGCAAAATTAACTTATTTCCACATTTCCTGACGCTTTAAACAGTATTATATTAGCAGCCTAATTCTAGCATGAATCATGATATTATTGCGCTACCAATCAGCTACCGATCACAAAATCATAACGCCATATCTGCCCAGAAAACGTTTGCAAACATGACGATGTTTAGCATTGCTAAGTACACCTTCAGCTAGTCCGGAGCCTAAAACTAACATTGTACATCGCTTGATGAAGTAAATAGTATTTAGACTTTTGCCTAAGTACAGACAGGAAACCGAAACAGCAACGTTTATCACAGTGATGTTCAGCTGGTAAGTTAATGTCCTGCAACATAATTTTAACAGAATTACTATGTATAGCCAAACAAGCTACAGTGTACTTATCGACAGCTAACTGCTATAACATCCAAAAGCATCAAAATGCTTTAGCCTACTGTAGGCTAATTTAACAAATGTAATAGCCCAACTAATGTTGACCTCAAGAAATATTTAACCTACCTTACTGACAAAGTGCTTGCTGAACCTACTCTTAGTTAGTCTCACTTTCTGTCTTCTATTTAATATGTTAATATCCATAGAGGGTCATTCCACGCCAACTCACCTAAGGCCTCCCAGTTCATGTCATGGATTTCATTGAAAAAAATCACATTTATGCTCCTCTCTGAGAAATGTAACCTTGCCAAATATCAAAGCTCTACCCCAAACCGTTTTCCTTCAATAAATTCTTGAAATATACCTTTTAAAGGCAAATGAGCCTATTTGCATCTCTCTATATTAAGCTTCACCAATTAAAGGAATTTCAATGGATAAGCCTGTAATTTTCACCATGCCTAGATATGATCCCAACAATGATTTCTAGTTGAAATTTAGCCTGTTTTATGCAAAACATGGACTGTTATAGAATAACGTAAATGCTTGTCCTCGAGCATCAACTCTTTACATTTCAAAATTCCACATCTCTTTCGGTTTTCAATATTTTGTAGCGAAACTTTCGGAAATTGTAGTTTTACCTTGGTTCTTCAAGTACTGAAAGTAAAAAATGTTTGCAAGCAACGATGAGCAGGTGCCAGAGGCTCAAACATGGCCCCCAAGCTGAAAAGGGTGTTTTTTGGCTACTTTGGGACCACTGGAGACCAAAAGGGATTTGTTAGAATGCTTCCATTTTTTTTCTCAGAAAGACCACCTTTATATCAGGCACATATGAAAATTTCAGAGATGTGTTAGTGTCCAATTTTTTTTGGTACTACAATGAGCTGTGTATTTTGAAAATGATTGTAGTACCAATTTTGGCCACAATCCTACACACAGCTGATTTAAGTTGATAATGCTTTATTTGCATTGCTTAAACATACAATTTTAGAAAACGTCCAATACAAAAAATGTTTACCTTAATGTAAGTGAGGAATTGGGAAAGTTTCATTGTGATATGTCTTAATTTAAAATCCTACCCCATTCACCTGTAGTGCGTCATCTGACACATTTTCAAAAAAATGTGGAAAAAAATTGGACACTAACACATCTCTGAAATTTTCATATGTGCCTGATATAAAGGTGGTCTTTCTGAGAAAAAAAGAATGGAAGCATTCTAACAAATCCCTTTTGGTCTCCAGTGGTCCCAAAGTAGCCAAAAAACACCCTTTTCAGCTTGGAGGCCATGTTTGAGCCTCTGGCACCTGCTCATCGTTGCTTGCAAACATTTTTTACTTTCAGTACTTGAAGAACCAAGGTAAAACTACAATTTCAGAAAGTTTCGCAGCAAAATATTGAAAACCGAAAGAGATGTGGAATTTTGAAATGTAAAGATTTGATGCTCGAGGACAAGCATTTATGTTATTCTATAACAGTCCATGTTTTGCATAAAACAGGCTAAATTTCAACTAGAAATCATTGTTGGGATCATATCTAGGCATGGTGAAAATTACAGGCTTATCCATTGAAATCCCTTTAATTGGTGAGGCCTAATATAGAGAGATGCATATAGGCTCATTTGCCTTTAAAAGGTATATTTCAAGAATTTATTGAAGGAAAATGGTTTGGGGTAGAGCTTTGATATTTGGCAAGGTTACATTTCTCAGAGAGGAGTATAAATGTGACTTTTTTCAATGAAATCCATGACATGAACTGGGAAAATTTCTGAAAATTGGGTGAGTTGGCGTGGAATGACCCTAGACCGTATCCTTCAGATGGCTTGTAGCATTCTTCATTCTCCTGACAAACTCTGTATTGCGGTTTGGCAACTTATAAAATTGAAATTCTGGGTTCTTCCACTTGTTGGCAGTACATTTAGTCACACAAAAACATTTAGTCATCGTTTTTTTTTTAAATATATGACTCAAAACACCATTTTCCAATGCAAAGTCAACGGGAGCTGAGGGCCCAGTTTCCCCCCGGGGGGGGGGGGGGTCGTCATTGTGACGTGGCTTGCATTGTCTCTATAGACAAATCCGAGGAGCGTTTTGTGTAGGCTGCCATCTTGTGGCGGCGCCATTGTTGGACTGTCAGCAAACCTTTTTGGCAATGCGCAGTCAATGACAGCTAACAGCAAAGACCATGGAACACTCTGACATTATCAAGTAGTAGTGAATCTCATAAATCATGGTATTTTACGATGCGCTATCACGTTATCCCTATGGACAGATTGGTGATCTGGGTAGCTCAATAATGGTGCCTGCTTACTTCCGGTAGTTTCGTCGGATTCGTCTATACACAACTATATTGTGTTTTTCATTCTGATGGTAAATGCTGTGTGTGTGTGTGTGTGTGTCTGTCTGTCTGTCTGTCTGTGTGTGTGTGTCTGTGTTTCAGATAAGAGTGAGTATGAGAATGTGGAGCTCAGTAGGCTATTTACTGCCTGGCAGCTTCATCTGATAAAAATACTAACAGTAACCGTTTACAACATTAGTCTTGAAATCATGTTGAACACTTACAGAATATGAGAGATACATGCCAAAAAACATGATAACTCCAAAAAGACGATTTATTGGTAAAAGTCCTGACATCATTCAAAACCAGGTGGTGCCCTTGTGAAAATCTACTAGGCTACTATGCGCAAACGTAGGTGCTTCTCGTTTGCTCCAACTGTCTTTGGTGCTAGAGCTCCGGTTATGGGTAGTTACACATATGTCTGAAGACGGGGTTCTCCGCCATCTCCACCTTGCCCGGAGTTCGTGAGATTCTCCGTCTTCACCTTCGGATAAGTGTAACAGAGAGGTGCAACCGCAGAGAAACATGTGCGTCTTTAGGGCTATCTGTGTTTGTGTAAACGGGGTCTGAGTATGAGAATGTGGAGCTCACTCAGACCTCCATGAGTCACAGGAGGAGGAGGAGGACACCAGAGGAGGAGCAGATGCACTGACTGCCCATTGGCTCAGAGGAGGAGCACTGACTGCCCATTGGCTCAGAGGAGGAGCACTGACTGCCCATTGGCTCAGAGGAGGAGCACTGACTGCCCATTGGCTCAGAGGAGATATAGTCACTTCCCATTGGCTCAGAGGAGATTTAGTGGCCATTTCCGAAAATGCCTACTACTTGACTACTACATACTGCCCGTATACTGATCTCTGCGGACAGCAGCGTGTAGCATGCAGTACATGACAAATATCACAGGAGCAGTGTGGGGCTTCAGTCAGGTAGAGCAGGGGTCTCCAACCTTTTTTGCACCATGGACCGGTTTGCTTCCCAAATTTTTTTCAAGGACCGGGGGGTGTTCAATCGTAATGTTCAATTCACATATATGTAATGTTCAATTCACATAAATGTAATGTTCAATTCACATGTTGTTGTTGAAAATAACTAACTCCAGTTATTCATGAACATTGAACAGTACTTAACAGTAAGCTTGAGGAAGTTAAATTTGAACAACCAAACATGAATGTATTGAACTATTGAACTGAATGTTTTGAAGCTATATATCAAGGACACCTAAACATGCTCAACAAAATACAGTATGTAGACAAGTGAACTGAAAGTGC
Organism: Sardinella longiceps; assembly: GCA_027497455.2. NCBI lineage: Eukaryota > Metazoa > Chordata > Actinopteri > Clupeiformes > Clupeidae > Sardinella > Sardinella longiceps. Next base: position 13,422,214 of record JAODXP020000017.1, read on the forward strand.
ATTACTAATGAAGCCACATAATCAGTGAGAGCCCTATGCTTGTTTCCCCGCAACAAGGCGTCTCCAACTCAGGGTGATGGAAGATATTGACGCTCTTAGTGCGTTTGAAACATCCTGTCGATTGTGCAATTTTGTCTTAGTTGCAACCATTGCCGAAAACGTAGGTATGTGAGAAATGGTAGCAACGTTTTTAGCGCTTCCGCGGTTATCTCGGGATATTCCGCTTTGGTTTTGTCCAAAAGGTTTGCTCAAATTTACTTTTAAGACCACCGTCATTTGTTATTTCGATCAATTGATCTTCCACCTGCGCTGACAAGTGACTCGAATTTCGAGTGGGTTGCGGACCCTCTCATTCGTTTGCGTGGATCTTTGGAGGATGGGAAGTAATATTCAAACTAATTTGAAACTAGATGATCGCGCACCAGCTGCGAGAAAGGGGGCCCTGCCTCAGCCACTCCTAAAATCCCCACTAACATATTAAATACCCTCCTGTCCACTCGTCTTCCCAACAAATCAAGCTTGCTTTAAATCCAGCAACTTTATCTGCCAATTTAAAGACCGTCGCCACATAAGTACCACACATAAAGGACATGGTGCATGCGAGTCACTGGTCTCAATGAATACATATTTTAGATAGGACTCGTTATATTTTCGATTTTTTCTTTGCATTATCTGGCTTACTAACATTATCAATGGGTCTTTCCCCCCTTGCCCTTCCAAATAATTCTCTAGAGACGTTAGTTTTTTGCTCATTCAGTTAGCAGTTTTGCTAACCTTGACACTACCGTTCGCCAAGGACTGCTCAAGTGAAGTGACCAGAGGCTGCGCTGAAGCAGAGAGGGTTGATCAACGCAACCAACAAATGTGTTGAAGGCAGGACAATCAGACATCCAAAAAAAGACTTTGCCAAATGCAAACATGCATGCTTACTATCTAAAAGCAGTAGGCTATACGAAGTACATTGAGTTTGCATATTATTATTTTTTTTTTTTGTCGTCACAGCCCTGTTAGGAAATTCTTTTTTTTTTTCTCTCTCTCTCTCGTCACGGCCCGGTTAGGAAATTCCTGAGGCCCGGTACTGGGCCGCGGCCCGGGGGTTGGGGACCACTGAGTTAGAGGACCTACTGTCAATAATTTAATGAGGTTCTGGTCATGCTGTCAGTAGGCCATTTTCTGCTGCTTGCATACCATGCTGCATACTTGGGAGTTGTATATGGGGCTAAACCACTCAAGTAGAGCACCTGCAGCTAATTAATTAATTTTGGGAAGCAGTAGTGTGTGATGGGGCACAAGCTAAGGTGACCAGATTTCTTTGAGGAAAATCGGGGACATTTTGTCGTTCAGCGAAAAAATTTACATTAAAATCTCAGGTTTTTTGGCGTCACCACATTTGACATTTTTGTAGTTTATCCATGGCCTAGGAGGCTTTCTTTTCTCCTCTTAGAAGGGTATATAGGCCTATATTAGTGTTGGCACTTATGTCTGTTCCCAGTATCTGGATGTTTTCCAATGTGCATTCTAAACTCACTATTAGGCCCTAGGATAAAAGACAGGAGCTTTTCAGACAGACTGAAGTGTTATCATTCTGGATGATGCATTACATTGTGTATTATATAGGCTATGCTAAAGCAATTCCAGGGTCTGTCAAGAGTTGTAGGAAGTGGTAGGATATAGACCTTTTTACCATTTTAAATGTGGGACCCACCTGTCTGCACATATCTACATGCTTGTTCCAAAAATGGGAAATAACCTAAGAGAGATTATTGCAATAATATAGGCCTATCTACTGATGCCATTATGGACAGGAGTCCTGGAATCTTTGATACAAAATATCAACAAAGTAACAAATAGGCTTTTTTTTTTTTTTTTTTTAATGCTGTTGCCCTTTTAAGAAAAATAAAATAGCCTACTCTCCTGTGTCTCATCTGTTCTCGTTGGAGAGAGAAGATAGATGCTACTTAGATCCTACATATTTACTGAAAATATCTTTGACACCTAAACAGTTTGAGAAAGATAGCGCTGAAATGAAATACAAGGCCTGACTTGTATTAAGTTGCGTTTGCAAAACCGGCAAATCACGGTAAAATGTGCAAAATTTAGGCCTATTGGCGAGGAGAAAATAGTCAATTAACTCATTGACTGCCAATGACGTCTTTAGACGTCAACTGAAATACTACCGTTCACTGCCAATGACGTCTTTAGACGTCAACTGCGTTTTTTAATGGGGCGGGCTGCAGAAAGACCTAGGGAACCTTGTCTGTAAATATCAGAATTCTCCGTCGAAAATTGTTGTTCCAAATTGATCCTGAGGGTGGCAGTGTGTCACTTTGGATGTGAGATGAGCATAGATTCATAGGTATGGCCATGGGAGAAGTAGAGAAAGCTAATGACATGGCTAAATATGCTGTTAGCAAAGTGCAGACGTAAATCGGAGAAATTTAGGCCGTTCACACTCGATCAGAGTATGTGTCACTGCCATAGTAGTTCAAGTAGTGTTCCGATTGTGGGAGATGAAGGAGATCAACCTTGGGCAAACGGAAATAGCAGTTGTGACTTGTTTCAGTGCCCAACTAGCTCACAGTTCCGGGTCAGGTAAGAATTTGCGAGCCGGATGTTGATCACTGAGTTATCGCTGTCACAGCCTGTAATAGCATATACTTACCTTGTTACAACAATGTCTATTTTATTACCAAAAGCCCCCTGTTACTGTTGTTTTTGTGGTCTTATCAAAGGAAGACATTTTCCCGATGTTTGACGTGCTAACAGACCGAAAAATACGCGCATCCAAGACACTAACCTTGTCAAACAAAACGCTAATTTTCTCCCTTTTTTGGTGAAAAACGGGAAGTTTGGAAAAAGTAGCTTATGTTCGCCTGCTGATTTCTAAGCAATGGAAAGGGGTAGAAACAAACTTTTTTTTTCTGGTGAAAGAAGAGAGTCTGCTCTTTCTTGTGGTAGTTTCATTGTTTATGTAGTCGTAACACATAATATTCTGTGGCTCTTTAAAAAACAGTCAAAATTCCCAAAAACCTCTGGCAGTATGGAACTCTCTATTCTGAAAACGGCTGGCAGTCAATGAGTTAAAAAGTTCGATGTCGAGGGAGAGTTTGTAAGTTTTCCTGGTCAGACAACCATAAAGAGGGAAGATCCAGTCAAAAATGGGACAGCTGGCTACTGTAGCCATGGATTAAAACTGTAACTCAGCTGCAACTGACTGGGTATTCTGTTTTTTTCCTCTCAAGTCGCACTCGGCCAAAATCGGGGACAGGTGCAGGCGGGGACAGGTTATCAAAATCGGGGTCTGTCCCTGGAAATCGGGGACGTCTGGTCACCCTAGTGTACAACATAACTCTTCAAGCGCCTACCACCTTTTACGCTTGAAGACCGCAGTGGTATGAGCAGGTGCTTGTGAGGATTCAGAATCAGAAGAGTGTGCAGTATCACAACTGGACCCACTTTCCATAGAAGATTGAGCAAACTGGGGTGTTTGATCGGTCTGCTTTACGACCTCTGGGCACCTGACAATTACTCCCTTTGCAGCCCCGATGACATCATGATTTCCTCCTATAGAGTGTGGAAGTGAGGTTCCGGAAGTGTCTTTAGCGTTCGTCGGGGCGAGTGAGAATTTGATTATAACCCACGCTGTCTTAACCACGCATTCTACATTTCTAACTAGCTACGGCAAGACATAATGAGTGCCTGTGCTTACCTAGACACCAAAAGTTCATGAGATCTCAATTTAGTTTCTGAACAAAGGTCCTTTTTCTGCGATGTCCCAATGAAGTACTTCATTACCCATGTTCCCGAGCAATCCCACAATCCCACTGCAACGTATCTGATTGGTGGACCTTTTTGAAGCCCGCGAAAATCAACGTTAGGACGTCGGTGCAGATGATCAGCCCTTGCTATGCTAGTGCTAATGTTGCTATTCTAGAGCTCTGGGGGACCGCAAGACATTGACAGCAACGGACGCCAGCGGTAGGCTTCCCAGACAGCACGCACCATCTTCCCGATAGTGCTTCCATCAAACCGGCTGTGTATAATCACGACCTCAGGTAAGTTTGGTTTGTGTAAAATCATCATATGATGTGATATTATATGATACGATTTGTTTTGGTATCGATATAATGCATATAACTAATTACAAGACTGTGTAAGTTAAGTTTTGGTAAACCGCATCAAAGTTTCAAACGATGTGTTAGCTGCTGTGTTAGCTGCTAACTTGCTAAGTATAGTTAACAAGATGATGCATCACTCAATAGTAAAATATAATTATGATAGCCTGTTGTGGTTCGTTTAGCCTATTTGTGTCTTATTTCCTCTTGCTGCTTTATTTATTTTGTTTAGGCGCTGTGTTAAGAGATTCAGACATTCCCACGACTCGGATGACTGCGTTATGAAAAGTAAGTTTACGATGTGGTTAGCATAGCTCATAGACATAGATATGCAGCATGGTAACGTTAGCTTTTATGAGCAGCTACGATTCATGTTTGTTTTCTCATAGTAGAAATGATTATATGACAACCCTTGACGTCTGTTGTGGTTATATTATTTGTGTCTTACTTTGCCCTTTTACTTTATTTGTTTTGTTTAGGTATGGTGTTCAATGTAGGCTTTAATATCACCGATGCTGACGCTGATGCAAGCTGCAGGTCGGACAAGCCTAAACATCGCTTAGCCCAAGGTGCCGAAAATGTAGCCCATGACTTGTTTGCCTTGTAATGTCGCATATTTCAAAATAAATTATATTTCTGAACCATCAGTCTCTTCACTTGTGAAACATACAAAGGTTCATGGTGGGCTGCTGCTAAAGAAAAGTAAAGTAAAGCCAATATTTTAAACCGGGGCATTGTTCTGTGGTACAGGGGTAGCTTGTGGCTTCTGTCAAGGCTAGCATGAAGGACAAGAAAGTTGTGGTGAGTTGTGCTAGCAAAGCATTTAGCTCATGGCTAAGGAAAGGAGCCCAAAGATCTTGAAATTTTATTTGACATCACATTCAGAGATTAACGTGCTTGGTTTAACAAAACCAAATGCTCTGACCATAAAGAGGAGTGAGCAGGCAGGGAAATATATTTTTGCTCGCATGCAACACGGCACCTTAATGAAAGGCTAGTTTTCCTGGTCCCTAGCTAACAGGCTATCGCTAACTGGCTAAGGTACCTTGCTAATGTAACGTTACCAGGCTTGACCTGGAGGAAATTGCTAACGACTACACCTTACCAGCAAGGCTAACGGTAACGTCAAGCGAATGGTACACTTAAATAACGTTGAATAAAGAGTTGTGTATGGTTATTTGGCTTCTGATGCAAAAAATATTTACAAAGAGCAGATATTGACAAAAAATACTAGTATTCGATGACGGAGCACGACCGCGTGGCTATCGTTGACCTGAGCAGATACCAATGACCGTTAAAGGAAATCGTCGGCTGGACATGGAGTAAGTAGTGGCTTATGGGTAGTGTATTTTTTGCACTGAGGGGAAATGAAAGGGACACACGTTTGTACCATAGGTTTTTTTTTGTATTTTCGTTTGTTTTTTCACTCGACACGAAAGATCAGTTGCTTATCATGTACCCCGTAGCTGGTTAGACACAGTGGACAATTAGAACCCTATTTGAACCGGGCCTTTCGAAACGCCTATGGCAAAATTAAAGGGGGAGTCACTTCCGGGAACCAGACCTCCGCAGACGGCTCAAATTGACTTTCACACTCTATGGGTTCACCCTTTTCCCTCAGAAATTGGAACTTTGTCGGTGCTTTCCCTGTTGAGGCATTGCAACACGCACGCACACACACACACACACACACAAATTTCTATCTACTTTCTGGTGTCGTATAAGCCTCTTCCAGGGCTGTCCAATTTCTGGACATTTTGTCAATTTCAAAATGTTGATGAAATTGAGGACAGTTTAGCTGCAATTTTTTGCCAAAAGAGCCTCTTTTCCCCCCTGTCCATTCTGATCCTTGAGTCGAGTTCTGACAGATTGCGTGGGAGCTCCGAGTTGTCTTTCAGTAAATGCTGGTGCATGAGGTCTATTAAAAACAAGATCTGGGGCTATATTCTCAAAGAATCTTATCTTAAATTTAGGAGTACTCCTAAACTGCACTAAAAGTTTTTATGTAGGAGTTATTTCTTAAAAGTAATTCACAATGCCTCTGAGACCTACTTTTAGCTAGGATAAAAGGCAACTCTTAGGCTAAAATAAAAGCTGCGTTCTTATGGTTGACGTCTGCTCTCATGCACGAGCCTGCTTGCATTTACATTTGAGAGCACATTTAGAAAGAGAGGGAGCACAAAAATTAAACTTGACTTTATAAAAAGTGCATATATATTTTAACACTGGGTTAGCGTTTTGGTGGCGTTTCTGCATTCCTTGTAAACTGCATAATCATTCCTTAATGATAGATGCTTGAATAAATGATACTTCATGTGCGTTCCGAAAGATTAAGGACGTACTACATGCAATCACAATGTATTAGGAGTTGGTCTTAGTGACTTAGAAGTCCTCTGGGCTACCCCTAAGCTGTCCCAAACTTAGGTGTGCTAAATTGTTTTGTGAATTACTCTTATGCCAAAACGTTAGGAGTCCTAAAGTTACGACTGACTCGGCCATTTTTTTTAAGGAGTTTCTCCTAAAGTTGCTTGTTAGGAGCTACTTTTAGCCCTAAGATTCTTTGAGAATACGGCCCCTGGGGCCATATGATGACGCTGCATCAGAAGAGGTCAACTGTGTGGGATGATCAGCAGCAGTTAGATCAAGAAGAGGAGAGTCATCGTCTACCTCACAGTTTGATGAAGATGACAGGGCTGCATTAGCCCTAAGAGCAGCCGTAAACTCCCTGGCACAGATTGTTCATGATGGACTGGATGAGTTGGGACATATCAAAAACCACAGCAATCTTCTCATGGCCAACTGTAAAACAGAGGATTTCCTCACTCCCTTCGGGATTTAATGGAGCCCCAAGTACACGCAGGGCTTTAACATTGTTAGTGGCCAGGGGCCATATTCTCAAAGAATCTTAAGGCTAAGAGTAGCTCTTAACAGTCAAATTTAGGAGGAACTCCTAAAAAAAATGGGTGTGTCAGTCGTAACTTTAGGACTCCTAACTTTTTGGGATAAGAGTAATTCACAAAACAATTTAGTGCTAAAAGTCTGGGACAGCTTAGGAGAAGTCCAGAGGACTTCTAAGTCGCTAAGACCAACTCCTAACACATTGCGATTGCATGTATTACGTCCTTAATCTTTCGAAACGCACGTGAAGTAGCCTATCATTTATTTGAGCATCTATCATTAAGGAATGATTATGCAGTTTAAGGAATGTAAAAACGCCACCAAAACCCGTGTTAAAATATATATGCACTTTTTTACGGTCAAGTTTAATTTGTGTACTTCCTCTCTTTCTAAATGTGCTATCAAACATGCATTAAAAACAGTGCAACAATACTTTATCATTTAACCGCGAGTCTCGTTACCATTTCAATTGAGGCTTGTAATCTCTGTGTTGAGATCTCTCTCTCTCACGCTACCGCAGCATGCAGCACAGATGACGCCCACCTGTCACTCATCAGCCAATCACCGATGTAAATGCAAGCAGGCTCATGCATGAGAGCTGACGTCAACCATAGCAACACAGGTTTTATTTTAGCCTAAGAGTTGCCTTTTATCCTAGCTAAAAGTAGGTCTCAGAGGCATTGTGAATTACTTTTAAGAAATAACTCCTATAAAAACTTTTAGTGCAGTTTAGGAGTACTCCTAAAGTTAAGATAAGAATCTTTGAGAATACGGCCCCTGGTCACACACCACAGCCTGCACCTTGGAAAGACAAATTTCATCATGGTGAGAGCATGTTGCAGTAGTGAAGGACCAGTCACAGCAGCCCATTTTCATACAAGTGACAAAAAAGCAAAGCACAGGTCTGGCTTAAAAACAGTGCTAATATATATGTGACATGGATTGGTTAATTATTAATGTTGTTTTTGTAGACTTGTGTGGCACTACTAACTGTGAACCCAATCCGCTGGAGATGTTGGATGGCCTCCCTGACAACCACTGCTATCTGGTCTGCTGGCATGGGACCAGGCGGAAAGACAAGGTGTGTGTAAACGTTAGCAAATACAGCTTATTTCTTGTGAACATTCCCATTAATGATCATTTTTTGATTTTGATTTTACTACTTTCTTAGTTTAAACTCCTTACCTGTTTCCTTTTGGCAAGGATGCCCCTTGTCATTATGGCCATTGCCTGTTCTGCCGCTGCTCCACTCAGGGTTGCCCCATATATGGCATCATGCCTTCGGTCATGGTCAAAATGCCGCTTGATGGCCATTTCATCAAAGACCAGGGTGCACATTCTGTCTGGTGCCTTCAGTGTTGACACTATTCTCTCCTTTTGGCCCAGGATTCCATATTGGTAACCAGGCTATTTAGAAAAATGGAACAAGGAACAGAATTTCCTTGACAAGTTGAAATTTATGTTTAACATTCCTTATATGTAAATTCTTACAAAGAAATAACCAACTTGGCTGGTTATATATCTTTTTAGTGTTGTAACGGAAGGCAGGGCAAAAACAGTTCTCAATTATCTGTAGGCCTTGGGGCTGCGGTGATGAATTTGCAGCCCCATATGTTTCATATTCTTAGAGAACCGCCTTCCATGTGTTTTTTTGATGTTTGATGCAATTGTGTACGAAGAAAGTCTTGTCACTCCTCAGAACAACTTTGAAGTGCCGTTTCGAGACTGTTGTGAAGTATAGGGGAAGAGTGGGAAGGAGTGGGAAATGATGTAGCTTTCTTAAAAATGACCATTAAAATGTCAAGAACTAATTTCCCTTTTTGTTCAATGTTTTTATCTTACCAACAGTTTTTAGGATTGGGTCTACTGTTGTTAAGGCGCTGAACCTCAGCCTCTTATTCCCTGATTCTCTGAAGGGATGAAAGAAAGGAGATGTACTGTGTTGAGTTTGAGTTTGTGTTTGAGTTGCCCTATGGCCAGCCCATGCCTTCTCTAAAGGGATGAAGTGTTGAGTTTGTGTTTGTGTTGCCCTATGGCCAGCCCATGCCTGCTCTAAAGGGATGAAAGGAGGGAGATTAGACCTGTTAAAAAAAACTTTTTTTCCCCATTCTCCAAGGTGTGGAATGGCCAGATATAAAATTATTTTGATTTTGGACCATGGGAAGGCCTGCCTCATGAGCCATGAAGTTTTAATGCTGATTTTTGAAAGGTGCCATATGAAAGCTGGGGACATGTAATTTCAGGTGATACCCAGTATGTTAGTGATCTAGACAGTCATTGTTGTTTTTGAAGCTAAAATGTGCTAACGTTTCAGATCAGACATCACATCATTTTACCTGTTACATGTACTAAATCAACAAATATAATGCCAAATTGAACTTTGCAATGATATATATTTACAGTAATAGCATTGGAACATTGAAAATAACATTTTCTGCCCATTAGGAACACAAAACCAGGTGTATTAGGTTGAACATGAAAGTAATGGTTATACATAGGAACTGGAGAGTTAGTTATTTCAATAACATTATCATTTGTATGGCTTTCTTGAAGCTGTCAAATTTCCTCCTAATGTACTCCACAACCTAAAGCAGACAACTTCTCTGTTCTAGATTTGTTGTTACCTCAGTGGCAAAATCAGATATAATTTTCACCCCTCGTTCAGAAACATCATTAGTCCCCTTGATAGACTTCACAAACTTTTCAGCCGATCGGTGCCCATTTCAGGGTTCCCACGCATCCTGGAAAACCTAGAACACCTGAAATCTTAGAAGTGGCTTTTCCAGTTATGGAAAACACCTGGAAATGACCTAAAATCTGTATTGTCCTGGAAAAATTAGCCATATCATTAACTCATTGACTGCCAGCCGTTTTCAGAATAGAGCGTTCCATACTGCCAGAGGTTTTGGGGGATTTTGACTGTTTTTTAAAGAGCCACAGAATATTATGTGTTACGACTACATAAACAATGAAACTACCACAAGAAAGAGCAGACTCTCTTCTTTCACCAGAAAAAAAAAGTTCGTTTCTACCCCTTTCCATTGCTTAGAAATCAGCAGGCGAACATAAGCTACTTTCTCCAAACATTCCCGTTTGTTATCAAAAAAGGGAGAAAATTAGCGTTTTGTTTGACAACGTTAGTGTCTTGGATGCGCGTTTTTTTCGGTCTATTAGCACGTCAAACATCGGGAGAATGTCTTCCTTTGATAAGACCACAAAAACAACAGTAACAGGGGGCTTTTGGTAATAAAATAGGCATTGTTGTAACAAGGTAAATATATGCTATTTACAGGCTGTGACAGCGATAACTGAGTGATCAACATCCGGCTCGCAAATTCTTACCTGACCCGGAACTGTGAGCTAGCTGGGCACTGAAACAAGTCACAACTGCTATTTCCGTTTGCCCAAGGTTGATCTCCTTCATCTCCCACGATCGGAACACTACTCGAACTACTATGGCAGTGACACATACTCTGATCGAGTGTGAACTGCCTAAACTTCTCCGATTTACGTCTGCACTTTGCTAGCGGCATATTTAGCCATGTCATTAGCTTTCTCTACTTCTCCCTTGGCTATACCTATGAATCTCTGCTGATCTCACATCCAAAGTGACACACTGCCACCCTCAGGATCAATTTGGAACAACAATTTTCGACGGAGAATTCTGATATTTACAGACAAGGTTCCCTAGGTCTTTCTGCAGCCCGCCCCATTAAAAAACACAGTTGACGTCTAAAGACGTCATTGGCAGTGAACGGTAGTATTTCAGTTGACGTCTAAAGACGTCATTGGCAGTCAATGAGTTAAAGAGAAGTTTTTGATGTAATTCAAGCATAGCCATGTTGCAGGAGCCTGCTGACTGCACTATAAAGCGAGTAGAACGAAAGAATTTTGAACATCGATTGACTGTGAACACAAAAGCGAAAAAGCAGTTTACATGATCCAATGACAAAACATTTTGTGTTCGGCCAATGTTGTTTCAAATTCTTTCATTCCACTCGCTAGCTAGTGCAATAAGTGCTGTATACTCAGACATGCATGAGTTAAGCCTACACCAAGTCTTCACTTTAAGACATTATTCTAAAAATGAATTTGCTCACTACCCCTGCACAAATGCACCACATGTTGGAGTATTTTGATAGTTGGTGATCCCTGTCCTTGAATTTATGGAAAAAAGCCTGGAAATGTCCTTACATTTGATGTTGAAGAAAGAGTGGGAACCCTGATTATACTCTTTCAAGGTTTCCACTGATTGAGTTATCCGATCAGTCAATTCAATTCAATTCAATTCAATTCAATTTTATTTGTATAGCGCACAAATACAGTACATTGTCTCACAGCGCTTTACAGA
>JAODXP020000017.1:13433677-13452342 GCA_027497455.2 Sardinella longiceps
CTGAAGGATAGCAGTGCAAACACCAAGACTGCTTGTTGGACCCAAACAGACCCTTTTTGTCTGATCCCTTCCTGCTGATGTCTTTGTAGGATACTGCTACATAAACTCCCCATATAATTTCCACTCCACCTCCCAGTAGCATCTTCCAGTCACAGCCTCCTTACACAGCACCTGTTGCCAGTAGTCAAACCTCTCTGGATTGTCAGGGAGTGACAGTATCTCATGTTTACAAGCAACTTCTTTGTTTTCAACAGCCAAATGAAGCCTTGGCAGTGCAGTGTTTGGATCCAGAGTGAGTTGATGTAGGTCTGGGGATAAAGAAAATTACTTTTATTTTGTTTATTAAGAGCACATTGCATAGTTTGTGAAGTGAAGTGTGTATTAATGGCTCATACAGGAAAATAAGGATAGAATAGAATGTAAAACATTTATTCAAAATTTAAGTTTAAACTCTGTAACTGTCTCTCCCTTGATGCGCAAATTTGTCCATATTTGGTCATAACTTCCTGTGACAGACTAATGAGTGAATGAGAACAGATTATTGCTTCTGCTTGACTGGTTATGGTTGCAATTAGTAGCTGATGACCTAATGACTGGCCACGCCCTGGTAACAGGGTATAAAAAGCCAGTCTTTGTGAGGAACTGGGAGCTGCTGGATCGAGAACACCCTTGCTGTTTGCCGCCGCTGCTTGTACAACGCACTCAATTTTCTCCTTAAAGGGCCGTATTTGTTTGCTACCTGGGCGTGAGTGTTTTTGTCACTATTTTTCTCCTGTGGTGCCTAAGTGTTGTGTTTCACTCCAAATCCAGAGGCCCAGGCTCCAGCCCCCTGTTGAACGTCGGTGTGTTCTACTCCACTCAACGCTCGCTACTGCAGCTTAAAGGGTTGTAACTAACTCTCTGCTTCCGAACGTCTGCTTGTGCTGTATGCTTTCTGTGGAGCATCTAGTCACTCTTGGGTTTCTCTCCAGCTTCCTGCTTGTTGTGTGGTCTCCGGAGTCGGCGCCGTCCTGAGGACTGTGTGACTACACGTGAACCTCTCAACGCTCGCTACTGCTGCCTGAAGGGCCGTAACTATACAGACTCAACCCAGTATTGTGTGTCTGTGCTCCCTGCTTCTGTGTTCTTAGAGCGCTCATGTCTGGTGTTTCCTTTTAGCCTCCGGCCAACCTGTTGTGTATCCCAGACTGCTCCTGAAGACTGCCCGGACCCCGTGCTTTCTTCCCACGCCTACTGCTGCTTGGAGAACCGTAACTACCGCTGCTGGTCTGACGACTCCCGATGCCCCCGTGCCGAACGTGACCCCTTCCACTGCTCTGAAGGACTGTCTGAGAGGCGAGCAGGGGACGAGCAACTTTAGTTGAGCCTTTGGCTTAAAGAGACTGGCACCTTGGACTATTCTATTGGACTATTGGACTATGATTGCAGTCACTTTTATATGTTAATTTATAGGCTAAAATAAAATATATTGGTTTTGCATAAATTTGGCTGTCTGTTGGTTTTCTGCTGCTGGGACCTGACGTTGCTTATTCAAGTGTTGGCCACTAGGTGACAAGTATTCTATTGGGAGAGGGGATGTTCTTGTAGCTATCCCTGCCTTGGACTTTCCTTGTTGGCACATGGAAGGGAAAGAGGCCCCAAGGACAGAGCCATACTGACTTTGATAAATTATTGTATCAGTGCTGTCTATCTGACTGACTCAGATGAAGCATGCTGGGATGCAGTTTGAGTGGGCAGAAATAAAATAACTTTTCTTCAGTTTGTTTGTGCAACAACAGTGTTTTGACCGAATTAGCTGTAGGCTATGCTTTTGCTGTATGTGTTTATGCGTGCAATCCTTACATCTTAAGAAATCTTCTCTGGTCAAGGGCTCCCAGGGACTAAAGATAGTCATCACTTTTACTGCATTGAAAGAAAAAAAATATTTGAAGGGTTTTACGTCAATTTTATGGAAAAAGGTAAACAATGTGTGAATTCTGAGAGACACTTCTCTGGTTTGAGTTCTCATTACCTCTATCAGAAAAGCAAGCTCCCTCTTTAAGAAAGTCATCCAGTTTATCTCTCAGCTGAGAAACATTGTCCTTCATTTCTTCAAATGACATGTCTGAACAGACACTGATGTCTATTGGCATCTCCTCCTTGTCAGCCAAGGAACACAGGCGTTGAAAACTCTATCAAGAGAAACATTTTCAAAGGAAAAATATGCCCGCACTTGTAGACATTCTAAATTCATCACATCTTTCCAAGATTACCTGAAGAAAGCTGGTATGATCCTCTTTCTGTGAAAGCTGCTCCAACTCTGCTTCTCTCTTCCCCAGTTGATCAATCTCCTGCTCCAGTTTCTCCATGAGTTCTTCAGCTCGACTCACTTCTGCTCTCTCCTGATCTCTGATCAACTTGGTCACCTCAGAGCGTCTTCTCTCAATGGACTGGATAATTTCAGTGAAGATCCTCTCACTGTCTTCTACAGCTGCCTGAGCAGAGTCCTATTTGAAGAAGATGACATTTTAAAGGGACACAAGGTCACATTTTACGATTAATTCACCAGCCTCGTTGTCACGTTGAGGATTAAATATCTTTTTTAGTGGTAAATGATAGCTCTCTCACCCACTGTAAGTATCGATTTTGTGGTTACTACACTGGGAGAAATGTAACTGACAGTGGATACAACCAAATCACCTTTATCGCCTGATCCTTATTTGAATTCGTATTTGGATACACAGCTTACAGTATTCTTCCATCTGTCATTAAAAAAGTTCATCCTATGCTGGAGTAAGCAGTTCCCAGCTACCACCTGAATTCCTTTCTTAACAGTAAAACTCACCTTAAAAGATTTCATGGCCTCTTTGATCTTCTGCAGGTGATTCTGTTTCTCCTGGATTGCTTGATGAGTTTTTGTCTGGTGTTCCTCCAATTGTTTCTGTGAAGACATGGTAATCCATTGCTATCTCACCATATTATGCAGTATTGTGATACATGTTACATACTGTGGAGGTATTTTTAGCATTCACTGAAACACATTCATTCGCTCGAAATGTTATTCAAAAACTATGCAGTAGAAAAACAGGTTATGCAAGGTAAACACAATGCACTGTTGTATAATAAAACTGTTCTTCATCAGTATAAAAGCTCCTGCACTGTTAATCTCTACCTGGCATTTCAGAAAACTGTCAATAATGTAAAAGGTGTATACTTCCCAAGGTAGGTTCTATTGCTATTGACTCTTCACTTGTAACTGTAAACAAACCAGGAAGTGATTGGTAAAATCTATCACCTGTTTCTCTGTTCTCTCTGCTGCAGCTGAAACAGTTTTATGTCCATTGTGCTCATCCATGACACAAAGCATACATATGCATGTCTGATCAGTGCGACAGAAAACCTCTAGTAGTTTATCGTGATGAGAGCAGATCAAGTCTTCTAGTTTTCCAACAGCATCAATTACTTTGTGTTTTTCCCTGGGATGAGATTGTTGTGAGCCCTGAGGTGTGTTTCACAGTAAGAGGACAGACACACCAGACAGGACTTGACTGCCTTACGTTTTCTACCAATACAGACGTCACATTCCACATCTCCAGGTCCAGCGTAGAGTGGGGATGATGATGAGGAATCAGACCGGATTGCTGTCTTTTTAATCTTCTCTACCATTTCAGCCAGAATAGTGTTTTTGCCAATAACAGGTCTCGGAGCAAAGGTCTGTCTGCACTGTGGACAGCTGTAGCTTCCCTTCTTTTCTTCCTGATCCCAGCAGTCTGTAATGCAGTCCATGCAGTAGTTATGTCCGCAGAGAAGAGTCACTGGATCCTTCAGTAGGTCAATACATATTGGACAGCTAAACTGGTCCTGAGACACTGAAACACTCGCCTCTGCCATGTTGCTGAAACACACAGACACTCAAAGTGAATACTGTTGGAATCACTTTTGAAATCACTTTCGTTTGTCACAAAGTGAAAGCCTACACAGGTGTGGGAGTGGCCTCTATGCTCATGTGAGCAGAAGATTGTTTTCCAACTATTTCAGTTGTAAATGGCTCCCTCTGTTGGATTATGTTTGGAGAGAAATTAATAGCATATCACCCACGGCCTAGCCTGACATAGCCCGCCCATAATACGAATGTTCATACGCATCATGGTCTGGGCACGGTCCTCTGGGGTGTGTTTACATCGGTAGAGAGTCTACCGGCCAATAAGCGAAGCTGATTAGACGAGCTGTCCAATCGTTTCAAACCAGAAGTGAATGCCCTCCCCCCGCAGTATAATCGCGTCAGGTTAAAGAACCTCCAGACCATGAATACGGATGAACAGCAGTATTATGGTCGGGGCTATGTCAGGCTACCCATGGCAACCGCCTCCATCCTGAGCATGTGGACATGTTTTTTTTTTAAACAAAAAATTTGCTGTTCAATTGTTGTCATTATAATTCCAGCATATTAGGCTACTGGTAAACACTGTAGCCGTCCAGGCAGTTCATTCAGGCCTTTTCAGTTGCGCAAAGAAGGAAGCCGTTTATTTTCTGAACTTTGATTTAAGATAGAAATATGTTGTACAGAAAGTCAAAGTCTAATTAAAAAGTAGGCATACTATGCTCATAAGGCTAAAAACCTTTTTGTAAGCGCTTATGTAGCCTACGTTAAGCAACGTGTTTGATAAAGTAGATATTTTGAATGTTTATGATGCCTCTTCATTTTCTCTATTATATCGTGTGTGTGCATGCGGTGGGCCGGGGGGGGGGGGGGGGGGGGGGGTCGATTTTCGAATAATATTCGAATACTTGTCATCGATTTTCAAATAGTGTTTTTACCCAAAATTCCCATCCCTACTGAATATAAGAGGCAGACCTGTAATTTGCTCTTTATTATAGCATTTGAAGTGCTTACTCTATAAATGACTTGGTTAAAGGGTAGCAGCATGTGACTTGGTGAGGGGGTGTGAGGGCAGGTGGTCCCTTAAAAACTGTTTTTGGGCAAAAAAAAACTGTTTTTTTTTTGGGGGGGGGGGCTGGTGCGCTGGAAGTCCGGTGTAACAAGCCGTCTGGTTTCACCACCTACTGGTTTCCTAGCCTTTCCAGATGTCATGAATACACATTAGCCGCATGGCCATTAGCAGATTCGTTACAATGGCATCATGATTTACTTATGTTTCCTTGGTGCATGTCAATAAAATCAAATTGTATTAAATACTATGGTGATTAGTGTGTCGTGATGAAGCTTAGAGAGGGTATGTGGTATTTTCTTTTTTTGATTCATACATAAAAAAAAACGTCTCTCACTGGATTCGAACTCAGGATTCAAAAGACAAGAAAGTGACCTAGCGCTATTTTTTAACCATTGTACCACGCTTACGCCTATATTTTGGCAACAATAACAACACTTGGTCCTGTATAGGCCTATAGCCTGATGTGTTTCAAGTTATGTGCAACAACGTTCAACTATATTAACGTTACCATGTTTGCTCAACGAGATACGACTGACCATTATTGTCAACTGCATCACTCATGTCCAACGGAAACATAGATATAAATCTGCCTACAAGCTCACTGAAGTATTTTGTAGACATTTTTCATAACGTGACAGTGGGTCACCAGTTGTTTTGGAATTACTTTACCGAAAGAAGATACGCTACCAGACCATAGGTGCGCGCGATTGCGCTATGATAGACAGCAAAGTGCATAACTGGGTACAACCACTGAAGAATATTATCGCTAATACGACAAAAGTCATGGTAGCAAGTTGTTGCACAACTTGAAAAACATCAGGTGGCTTATGCAGGACATAGACTAGGCTACTTGGGGTAAGTCTTGTTACTGTCTCTAAAATTGAGGCAAGCGTGGCACAATGGTCACAGACTTTTGTATCCTAAGTTCAAATCCAGTAAGACGTGTTTTTTTAAAAAAATGTTTGAAATAAAGAAAGAAAATACCATGTAACATCTGCGGCTGCATGGGATGCCTTTTAACTCCACTGTCACCAAGACAAATTGCCTTCACTATTGTCATCCAACGGTAACGTTACAACAAAATCACTACTAGTAGCACAACTTAAACAAGTTGCTTCGGTGGAAAAGCATTCGTAGCCTATATTGAACACAGAAGAAAGCACTCGGCGGTGCTATGCGACCATTGAACACAGATGTAAAGCACACGGCGGTGCCAATAAATAAAATCATGACTTACCAGAGGCTGTGACCACCAGTTGACTACAACACCTCTCCAAAATTCCTCTGGAAATGCCCATCCAATTCGTTGTCAAAACTTCCCAAACTGTTTAGCCCATATAGTTCACCTCAGCTAGTTTGATATTTGCTCACTAGTCAGGTGCAAATATGACTTTACCCAAAAAAAATTCTAACAAAAATTCTAACAGCTGTTTGTCATAGTATTAGATGTCCTTAATAACATACTAAAAGTTTACCAAAGTTTGACCACTAGAAAGGTGTCATTTTCAAGATGGCGTCCATGATGTATAGGAAGCCTGAGTAGACACACCAGGTGAATAGGGTAAAATTTTTAACTAACAGTTGTCACCATGAAACTTCCCAAGTTTATAACTTACATTAAGACAAATATTTTTGTATTACAAGTTTTGTCAAATGTTATGTTTGAATATGTAAATAAGGCAATATCTAATTAAATATGCACTAATTTGCATACATTACCAAAACTGAAAACTGAACAATGGATAAAGCCCCTTTCAAAATTCTTGTTTTATTTTGATGACATACTAGAATCCAAATGGGCTGGGGGACTTTAGATATCTCTTTTTATCACTGCAAATGAGAAAATACAGTCACCACCTCTAGAAATTCAAATAGCCTATCGTCATGTGGGTTTTTTCAGGTCCTTAAATTGCCCATTACTCCTTTGTATTCCTTCTAGACCAGGAATACTGGTGCCTGATTGATGTTTTGACCTTGTAATATTCTAATTAGCACATCTGAATGATAGATAAGTGAGAACAATTATGTATTAAAGCAATTGGTTACTAGTAGCCTGACACGTCAGACTATATCATAAGAATGTATAGTCTGAAGACCACTGATAGACTGTACCTCGATGGAGGGGCGGGTGATTGCGTTGTCTTTCAAACTGCCTCTCCACGTAATAGGCTAGCGTTCCGGCCAGTGGTACCAGCTGGTATATCAAACTTTTCCCGTAGCCCGTCGGTAACACGGCAAGAGACATCTTTTTCAGAACGAAAAACTTCAGTGCACTTTCTTGTTTCACTTTCAAAGAAAATGACAAGTGCAATTCGTCCAAAACTAAAGCCAAAGACGATTCCGCTCTGGTTTGAGCAGGGCTGTCGTCATCGTACAAAGCCCGCCTTACGATTTCCTGTACACATACCGCGCTGTGATTGGTTATCCGCCTCCAGAGGAAGGCTAAAACGGGTTTCTATCAGTGGCCTCTAGACGTACCTCTGTGCAAATTCAAATTTGCTACCACTAGGGGTACGTCTAGAGTCTAGGCTAGGTTACTAGCACATTTATTAAAAAAAAGAATAAGTACAGTTTCCCTTAAATAATTGCATAAACTAGAATACTATACTGCCTATACAGTAGACTTAGTGCAGATTTGTGAACCAACAGTACATTAATACATTTTTGGCATCTAACAGTAAGGAGAAGCTGATTTACCATACTGTATGTTAAGACCAGACACCTGGGGTTAGACGCCCCTGATTAACCCATGCCACTCCCTGAAAGTCGCTAAAGCAAAATTAGAAGGAAATCCCAATTTATCGACAAAATATAATTTCAAACATTGTCACTAACAGTCAGTAAAATGTTGTAAAGCTCACAATGGCCTTGTATGTGTGATGTCAGAGTAAAAACAAAGCAACATTAAACACATTAATGTTAATTAATAAGTCAGTCACTATTTCAGTTGTTATTAGTGTTTATGAGTATGTGGATATGAACTAGTCCAGGCCCATTTTGGAGCCAATAGTAGACACAATTGTAACAGAATATTTTTCTTCTTATTGTATGGCGCCCTGTTGGTGTATGCTTTGAAAAGGTATAGCTTAATGTAGCCGGTAGCAGTCCGCACCGCACACGGGTCTCGAACCCGCCACCCCGCAAGCTACAAACTCCCGGCGTGGGAGTGGGGCGCTCTAACCAACTGAGCCAAAAGCAGAGCTTCTAACTCAGCTGTTAGAAGCGCCCATGGAAATTGGGTGATGAGGATTTTACACGTACTACCGCCGAGCTAGCCAGCCTCCGTTACACTCACCCTCCAAATCCTCACTCCCATCCGGGTCACGGCAGCAATGTAGCCGGTGGCGGTCCGCACCGCACACGGGTCTCGAACCCGCCACCCCGCAAGCTACAAACTCCCGGCGTGGGAGTGGAACGCTCTAACCAACTGAGCCAAAAGCCCGAGCTTCTAACTCAGCGTGTTAGAAGCGCCCATGGAATTGGGTGATGAGGATTTACACGTACTACCGCCGAGCTAGCCGAGCGAGCTGGCCTCCGTTACATTAAGGAGGTAGATTAGTTTCTTCTTCATTCCTCAGGTCCAAATGCATTGGCTATACGTCTATATCATCAATACCAAATGATCTCTAAATGTGTATTAAAACGAGGAGGGGGTCTAATCTGTCTCGACTTATGTTTACTGAGATCCTGAGGTTCCCTGCTTTCAAAAAAGGTATAACATATGAGTGTCACTTACTTTTTCCTGCATACTTTTGTATGAGAAATGCACCCAATTTCTCATTTCTTCTAAAAATAAGCAAAGGCTGTGAAATAAGTAGGGGGATGGGATGTTGAAAAAAACATTGTTGGTGAAATCCTGAGGGTATAAGCTCTCAGAAAATATATGCTTTATGGGGTCTAAAATGTTTCCCTTAAATGTGAGTCCAAAAACAGACTAATGTGCCAACACCAAATTTCTTGATTATGGGCTTTATTGTAATGTGGAGGGTGGGCCATACCTCACTGTCACACCATGCCATGGTATATCACATCCTGAGGGTGTGTGCTTTCAGAAAATATATGGGATGTATGGGTGAAATTAGTTTCCTGTTCATGCTTCAGGCCAAAATGTACTAGTTGTGTACATTTTCCTCCTAAATACACCCGAATCCCATTCATTTCCATGGGAAATTTACTTCCCATATATTTCCTCAACTAGGATTTCTCAGGACTTTTAGCATGTTGTTCTGAACATCTCATACAAATGATCCAAGCTGAAAAAAACTTTTACAATTAGTCTGTTGTGAAAGGCTACTTTGTCTGGACAACACATAGCCTAACGCATAATATCTGTACATTGGACTCATTTTGCATATGAAAACATTACATTTCACAAAATTTGTAATATAAAAAAATCTTCTCTTAATGTTAGAAAGTGTGCAAGCTTTAAGGTGATATATAAAAGTTCAAAATTTTACCCTATCTGCCTGTATTGTTTCACCTATGTAAAATGCATACGTATTTCACCAAAAATTACCAGAAACTGAGGCCCTGGTTTAAATGTTATACAATGGATCTGTATTTAGGGGACTTTGAACGGATGTACATTTTCAGTATGTCATTAAGGACACCTAATACTATAATAGATTTTTTAGGGTTAGGGGCTTTATTTTTCGTTCTGGTAATGTATGCAAATTAGAACATATTTAATTAGATATTGCCTCATTTACATATTCAAACATAACATTTGACAAAACTTGTAATACAAAAAATATTTGTCTTAATGTAAGTTATAAACTTGGGAAGTTTCATGGTGATATCTGTTAGTTAAAAATTTTACCCTATTCTCCTGGGGTGTCTCCCATGGCTTCCTATACATCATGGACGCCATCTTGAAAATGACACCTTTCTAGTGGTCAAACTTTGGTAAACTTTTAGTATGTTATTAAGGACATCTAATACTATAAAAAACAACTGAGAAACCTTTTGTTAGAATTTTTTTTTGGATTTGGTGGTTTTTTTCATAAATGCACCTGACTACACGGGCATTTTCTATGATGCTCAATGTTCCTCCATAGCACTAGCAATACAGTGAAAGAGAGTCAACGCGGGCAATCTACAGTAGCTGCACCTGATAGTTTTTTTTTTAAAAAAAAAAGAATAATAATAAATTCGTTTTTTTTCCCCAATGCCCTCCCCCTAACTCCGATTTTTTTGCCATGGCCCTCCCCCCACCTCATTTTTTTTCATCATGCCCCCGCCCCCCCCCCCGCACATGCCCCCCCCCACAGAAATCGAAATCACAGAAAGTTTATCTGTCTTATTTTAATTTTGTTAATTTCGACTGACTGATGAATATTTAAAGCCAGCTGCTTTTTAATGGCAAGCTAATGTCTGACGCTGAGTAAAGCAGAGAATTAAAAGTTTGTTTTATTTATTTTTCTCATTTGCTACTTAACTTGCCATTTGACTTACCTTTTCAAAAGGCAGGTGTTTTATTTGTTATAATTGCAAGCTGCGTTTTAACGACAGGCTGCTATTTTTTGCGCTGTGTTGATTGTTATTGAACAGTATTGAACAGTGAGTTCTATTGTTATTGACGTTGAAGAGAACATTTAATTTCCAGGCGGGCTGAAAATAGCATGAGGCTATGCACTTTTGTGTTCTGGAGACCTAAAACCAGTGCAACAAAACCCAACACATTAATATTGTAATGGAAGTTAGGCTAAAGTTGAAGCAGCAATAGTCCTATCGTAGGCTACATGAGTAGTCACGTGGTGCGTAATTCTCTTAATCTTGAATGTTCATTTTGTATTTGTAGCCTACTTAGTCATTTTAATAGTAGACATACAACTTATGTAGCCTATTGACAGTCTATGTTGCCTTATATAAGGCTTTTAGATTTTGCGGCTCCAGACAGGTATGGTTTTTGTTTTTTTGGGCCAATATGGCTCTTTGAACATTTTGGGTTGCCCTAAGCGAACCGAAGAGGCTCACAACAGCCTCCTTTCCGTGAGAGCTACCAACTTGACAGAAAATAATTCTGTTCATCAACAACAGCAAGTAGTATACTTAAGCAATATCACACTCGTGTATGGGAGTGATGTTATTGGAAGAATATCATCACTGGGTGTTGTTCGCCGTATTCACGAAGCCGCAGGCAATATGTAAAAAAAAAAAAAATAGACAAATAGCAAACGGTTTAGATGTATTGGATATTTACTGAAGATTTCAAACTTTTACAGAGAGTTCTTCCTCGATTTGCTAAACTGAAAGAAACAAATACTTTGGCAAGGGGGAGCGGGGTGGGGGCAACCCATAGATATCACGCTGAGTTAGAAGCTCGGGCTTTTAGCTCAGTTGGTTAGAGCGTTCCACTCCCACGCCGGGAGTTTGTAGCTTGCGGGGTGGCGGGTTCGAGACCCGTGTGCGGTGCGGACTGCCACCGGCTACATTGGTGCCGTGACCCGGATGGGAGTGAGGATTTGGAGGGTGAGTGTAACGGAGGCCAGCTAGCGCGGCTAGCTCGGTGGTAGTGTGTAAATCCTCATCACCCAATTCCATGTGCGCTTCTAACACGCTGAGTTAGAAGCTCGGGCTTTTAGCTCAGTTGGTTAGAGCGTTCCACTCCCACGCCGGGAGTTTGTAGCTTGCGGGGTGGCGGGTTCGAGACCCGTGTGCGGTGCGGACTGCCACCGGCTACAGGGGCAATCCATGGGGCAACCCCCTTTATCCAAACTGGGGTCGGGCGCCGTTACGGTGAAGTGAATGAGTGTGTAGGCCTATATGTGTGGGAATACTGTCAATAAACTGGTCATAATGTCTTTTGGGAGTCATTGAGGATTTTTTGGATGTATTTATCATATTCTACAACTGCCTATCATCATTTTTGGATGTATTTATCATATTCTACAACTGCCTATCATCATTTCAAGCCAAGTAATGTAAGTTGTTATAGTTCGTATTTGTAGTAGAAGTTTAATTCAGGTTAGGCAGCTGCATTTTACTACAAATTGTTAGCGAGCTAACGTAATTTTTTTAAATTGAGAAGTGGTGTTTCATTGAATGACAACCAGCTGGACAATATCAGTTTACGTTGACAGACCAAAAGTAAACGAAGGCTAGTGCAAAATATTAAGTTTAAGCGAAGTCTAAAACAGTTTGCTTCTAGTTAGCATACTGTTGCTATGTTACTTGCTATTCACTTGAACTAGTCCGTTAACACGCTAACTACGTTCATGGACGCACCAAAAGTGTTTTCCAAACCCCCACATTTTAATTTATTGGTACTATGAATGACTACAGACAATATCATGACGCTACTTCATATAGGAAAACAAGAAACTCAACGGAGATCATTAGAGAACTAGTCAGCTCGGTAGAAAATGCGCACTGATTAATAACTGTGAAGAGTCTTCAGTGATGTTCCTGCCTAATATCATCACTCGTAGTGACGCTTGGAATGCCTCCCTCCAATCAGAAATTCAGAAATAGCTTGACCGGACCTAATTGTTGTATACATTATGCCTAAAGTTGGATATCTGGATCATACTCATTCACTATTTTTTCAGTCAAAAATAGGCTAATGAAGTTCATTGACATTGTAAAATTTCAAACCGTACAAATAATGTATAAGGCGAAAAGTAACAAGCTTCCAGGGAATATCCAACAATTTTGAAAGTACAGGAGGAACATGATTTAAAAAGGAAATTTAATTTTATAAGGCCCAGAAACAGGGGGATTTTCGATGTTAAACCTCATTTCCAAGTAAGCCTGAGTGATATCTGTCATTGGAGACCGTTTTCAACTCATTTCATCCAGTCCTTCTAACGTTATCAGCTGAGTTCGCTGGTGCTAGGCTAACGCAAGTGAGTGGGCACGGCTAGCCTGGCAATAAAAACAGTCTTAAGGTGGCAACATACCCGACGTGTCTGCTGGTGCGCGCGCCATCGGTGACGTCACATGTTCGTACGAACTCTTTATACCCGCCGCACGACCAAATTCGACAGAAGCGCCGTTTTGCCATTATTCTCCCAAACAGCAGATGGCGCTGTACAGCGAAATCGCATAGGCTACAGTAACTTACAGGCAGTGAGTTAACCCTGTGCTTGCTTTGTTTGACTGTACTTAGTTGTGGATAAAATTTATGGATTAAATAAACATAAGTATCTCCAAGTTTCTGGTGAGTGTTTGCATACAACCCCTGATAGTATTGTAGGCATGTTTCAGTTTGTAAAAACGTTGTGAGGGATGTTAGGACGGACGGATGACTGGGCTAAATTTAGCTTAACAATCAAGGTTTAAAAACGTTTCATCTATGATAAGTATTTCCAAGTTTCTGGTGAGTGTTTGCATACAACCCCTGGTAGTATTGTAGGCATGTTTCAGTTGGTAAAAACGTTGTGAGGGATGTTAGGACGGACGGATGACTGGGTTAAATTTAGCTTAACAATCAAGGTCTTAAAAACGTTTCATCCATGCTTTGAGATGTTCATGCATTAGCTGAAGATATGGTTATGTGTCAGATAGCAGGGTGATGAATGCCTCTTGGCAGAAGAGGGTGAAATAAGCTCTCATGCATCTTGGTGTAGTTGCTTATGAATGGCCCAGCTGAGTGGCGCATAGGGCTGGCGCGCGGCGAGTTACAAAATCTGTCGTGCGCACGACCTCGCGAAATTCCCCTGAAAAGCGTCGCGCGCCAAGGGGGTCCACGTCATTTTGACGTCACACAACGGCGCGCGCCGCTTGCGCGCGACGGTGTAAATTCAGTTTTACCCACTCTGCAGTCTCCTTTAGGCAAATACATTAATATGCCAGGTCATCGGTGTTGATTAAAAAAACATCGTAAAAGAAAAACTACCCTTGAATCGCCATGATAATATGGCTAGCCGTGAAATGAGTCTCCAATGACAGATATCACTCAGGCTTACTTGGAAATGAGGTTTAACATCGAAAATTCTGAACCACCCCTTTAACTGACGACCGCGTTCTGGTGAGAAGGATCCTTTCTTTTTTGTTGTTGCTGGGCTTTGTTTGGAAGACTTAGCCTATTTCCCCTTTTTGCTATTGGGACTTGGGATTTCTATTTTTTGCATGGGATCTCTGGATTATTACAGACTGTGCAGTATTTTTCCTGTTCGTGCACACAGCGGAGTTTTGTGTTTGGAGAGACGGTGTCGCGCTAGAGACGCGCAGAGCGGGCGCGCGCGCGGCTTCCATTACGCGTGGATGTGGGACACTAAATGTTTTCTTTTGTGTGTGGACTGAATATGTTTGAGAATGTGAATGTTTGTGAGAGGTTGTTGGCGTGAAAATACATGTGAAATTACCGTCATATCAGTCGTGTTTGCTTTGTATTCTTGAAATATTATATGAAACATAAGCTAAAAGTATGATCAATCAAAGCCCGTTTTAATGGTAATGGTCATATAAAAATCTGATTGTTACATATGTGTATATGTATATGCATGTGTATGTATGACACAGTTTAGTACGTATGTGTATAGGTAGGTGTACAGTATATGTGTTTATGTGTAGGCCTATATGTATATGCATGTGTATGTATGTGTATGTATGTGTATATGTGCAGATGTGTATATTAGTGACGTGCAGGCAAGGTGCATGATGGACTTAAAGGGAGTGGGAGTAAACAAGTGCATACTTCTTCCCACTCCTTTTCAAACATATTAAGATGCATCATTTGGACGCCTGATCACTGCATACTTTGCTCATCAGTTTCAATACTTTTCATCTGTCATATGAGAACCCCAAGAGGATAAGGTTTGTGGAACTTCATAATGGGAGTGGTCAATGACATATGCATAGCAATGGTTCTGAGAGTACAAAAAGCCAACACTCAAGATGTAAGGCAGCTTCTCTTCTTGGCTCCTGTCTGCTATGGCCTACTCTTGTAGAGATTCTCTCTCTTTCATGTCAGATTTGGTTGTATTTTATCATTCAGGTTTCATATAACATTGTGTAGGCTACTTAGTCTGTAAGATTTAAGGCACTGTTTCTTGTATCACTACTGTCATTTATTTACCTTAGTCTAATTCTATAAGTGAGAAGCCATTACAGGTTTTCCTGGAGGTTAATTAACTAATCTTGAAGTCATATTTGTGTGTTTCATAACATTAACCAATCTAATGCATTAACTTTTTCAATAGTTCTGACACGTGTAAACTGCCCAGTCAGATGTCTTCCGACGTTGGTGAAATTTTGACCTGTAACAGTATATTTTGTAAATTCAATTAATGTTACCTGCTGGTTTGCTACTCAGATTATGTTGTATCAAATTTTCTATTCTTTTTCCGACAGAAAAGGATTGAATCATAGGTTTCCTTAAGTAGGCCGTCATGAGCTAATAATATACAAAGAGATGATGAGTGTAGAGAAACATAAGAGTGAAAAGGAACATACAACAGGCTAACTTAAAAATGCTTTTAATCAAGGCTTTATTTTGAGTGCACATGGGCCATGGTAATGTTATTGTTAACATTGTCTCTCAAAGATGCACAAATGTTGAAATAACAAAACAGAACTAGGATGCCCAGTAATATTCTGTGTTCTTGTTCTGGAATATACAGTATGTATTATTTTTGGTCCTTCAAATTTGCTTGTCATGTGTCTAGGAACCTTTTCCAACAACATACACATTGACTTAAATGGGGACAACATTATGTAAATGTCAAGGCAAGACAGGTTCAGAGAGGAAGAAGAAAATTAGTGCAACACAGATGGAAAAGGTGATGACTGATGACATGAAATGGCATGCCTAATGGCACAGTTTTACATTTGATCCAATATCTAACCAAAAGCCAGAATAGAGGGGCTGAGTGAATGTGGTTGCAATTTTGTACAGGAGCGTCAAGGTGTCACTGGAGATGCTGTAGAAAGATAAAACCCCAGCATTGTGATCCACATACACACCTATTCTATTGCTGGGGGTTACATGGAGTACAGTCTGCTTTCCATCATGTATGAAAGAGGACCCAGTGGGATAGCAGTGCAAACACCAAGACTGCTTGTTGAACCCAAACTGACCCTTTCTGTTTGATCCCTTCCTGCTGATGTCTTTGTAGGATACTGCTACATAAACTCCCCATATATTACTAGAGGGACAAGGAGTCCACTCCACCTCCCAGTAGCATCTTCCAGTCACAGCCTCCTTACACAGAACCTGTTGCCAATGGTCAAACCTTTCTGGATTGCCAGGGAGTGACAGCATCTCATTTTTACAAGCAACTTCTTTATTTTCAACAGCCAAGTGAAGTCTTGGCAGTGCAGTGTTTGGATCCAGAGTGAGTTGATGTAGGTCTGGGGATAAAGAAAATTACTTTCATTTTGTTTATTAAGAGCACATTGTATAAGTTTGTGAAGTGAAGTGTGTCTAATATAGGAAACTAAGGATATAATAGAATGTAAAACATGTTTAAACATGTTTAAACTCAATCTAACAGTCTCTCCCTTGATGTGCATTATTGTAAATAAAACTGTTGTGTGACTTGGTCTCCTGTTCTTCTGGTGTAACCAAAAAATAACAGCCAAACTGGAACCCAACTCCTTTCATACTATGTATGACTCATCAATGGCATGCCTTCTCTTGTCAGTATTCTATTGGGAGAGGGGTTCTTGTTATCCCTGCCTTGGACTCTCCTTGTTGACACATGGAAGAGCAAAGAGGACAGAGCCATACTGACATTGATAAATTATTGTATCAGTGCTGTCTTACTCTCTGACTGACTGAGATGAAGTCTGTTGTGGTAGGATGCCGTTTGAGTGGGCAAAAAATAAAATAACTTTTCTTCAGTTTGCTTGTGCAACAACAGTGTTTTGACCGAATTAGCCACATAATGTCTTGACCGTAAGCCTTAGCTGTATTGTATGTGTGTTTATGTGTGCAATCCTTACATTTTAAGAAATCTGCTCTGGTCAAGGGCTCCCGGGAACCGAAGATAGTCATCTCTTTTACTGCATAGAAAGAAAAAAATATTTGAAGGGTTTTACTTTACAGAATTTTATGGAGAAAGGTAAACAATGTGTGAATTCTTTGAGAAAGATACTTCTCTGCTTTGGGTTTTCATTACCTCTATCAGAAATACAGCAGACTCCCTCTTTAAGAAAGTCATCCACTTTATCTCTCAGCTGAGAAACATTGTCCTTCATTTCTTCAAATGACATGTCTGAACAGACACTGATGTCTATTGGCATCTCCTCTTTGTCAGCCAAGGAACACAGGCGCTGAAAACTCTATCAAGAGAAACATTTTCAAATTGAGGAAAAACATGCCCTGCACTTGAAGACATACTTAGTTCATCACATCTTTCCAAGATTACCTGAAGAAAGCTGGTATGATCCTCTTTCTGTGAAAGCTGTTCCAACTCTGCCTCTCTCTTCCCCAGTTGATCAATCTCCTGCTCCAGTTTCTCCATGAGTTCTTCAGCTCGACTCACTTCTGCTCTCTCCTGATCTCTGATCAGCTTGGTCACCTCAGAGCGTCTTCTCTTGATGGACTGGATCATTTCAGTGAAGATCCTCTCACTGTCTTCAACTGCTGCCTGAGCAGAGTTCTGTTTGAAGAAGATGACATTTTAAAGGGACACCAGGTCACGTTTTACGATTTATTCACCAGCCTTGAAGTCACTTTGAAAAAGTGCCAACACCAATTTGATGTCGTATAATTCCTAACGACTTGCGCTATGACTACGAAACTTGGTGACTTTTCCTAAAATTTAGTTGGCTACAACAATTTAGTACCAAAAGATTAGGTTTATCATTGTTGGTGTTGTCATCATGGCAACGGTTTTCTGACAGGTATGTCTGACCAAAAATCACTGTCTCATCAGTGCGCCTTCTTTATCGCATACTTATTATTTCCATTAGCATCAGAAAACCTTGTGAACATTTAAGTGGTCTGAAGCATATAATCACTAAAATTGAGGTGCATTACCTATGTTTCATGGAAAATACAGTATGGAGATATTTTGGGAAATAATCAGATAATGATGTCATAATGACGTCATAATATCACATAATGACACCAAAATTATGTTATGCATAGTTTTTTGGATGCAGATCATCTCCAAATTTTGTGGTTATACGCCATTCCGTTCATAAGTTATGAGGGGACAAAAGAGCCCCGCACCCCGTCCCGGGAAAAAAGCCAAAAAAGCCCGGTCTGGATAGGGTTAACGTCTCATCCGAAAGATGGCTGGGGGGAGATGAAACTGAAAGTGGATATAGCTGCATTTATCGCGTGATCCTTTAGTTGTGTTTGAATTCACAGCTCACAGTATTCTTCCATCTGTCATTAAAAAAGTTCACCCTATGCTGGAGTAAGTAGTTCCCAGCTACCATCTGAATTCCTTTCTTAACAGTAAAACTCACCTTAAAAGATTTCTTGGCCTCTTTGATCTTCTGCAGGTCATTCTGTTTCTCCTGGATTGCTTGATGAGTTTTTGTCTGGTGTTCCTCCAATTGTTTCTGTGAAGACATGGTAATCCACTGCTATCTCACTATATGCAGTATCGTGATACATGTTATAGGTCTTTTTAGCATTTACAGAAACACATTCTCCTCAAATGTTGTAAAAATTATGCTGTAGAATAACAGGTCATGCAAGGTAAACACAATGTAATAGAAACTGTTCTTCACAGTATAAAAGCTCATCCATTGTTAGTCTCTCTGAGTCTCTCTACCTGACATTTCAGATATATAAAGGGTATGTATCTTATTGCCAAGGTTGGGTGCTATCAA
>JAODXP020000017.1:13474942-13483971 GCA_027497455.2 Sardinella longiceps
TTTTGTAAGGATTTGTCATTATTATTATTATTATTATTATTATTATTATTATTTTTCTTACGCTGGTTACGGCCATTTTTGACCCCTTTCCCGTGCATGAAAGCTCATGAAATTTTGCACACACCTTGGAAGTATGGAACACTAGAGGTATACAGAGGCATGGACTTGGGTGTGGCCCAGGGACTCCGTAGCGCCCCTAAAGTAAAAAATTACATTGGGCTCTATGGGGCCGGACACCCACTGAACTTTAATGTACTCCTCGGACACCGTTGGTCAGATTCCTGTGAAATTTGGTAGACATGATGCCAAGATGTTGCTGATGTAAAATTGCGAAGGGATTATTCATACCCTTTATAATTTCAAGATGGCGGATGAGTGAAATATGGGAAAAATTGAAAAAAAGGAAAAGTGTCATTAGATCGCAGGGCGTTGATGGAATTGTCTGAAAGTCATTTACAAAGTTATAGATATTATCATGACGCCAACATTCATACACTTAATGGGCGTGGTTATTGCAGCGCCACCATCTGGCAAGGTGGAAAAAGTACAGAAATTTACATTAAGTGCCATGGTTCACATATACTTTGAGCTGCACGCACAAAATTTGGTAGGTGTGTCGTACTCTCCAAGACGAACAATTTTCGTATTACATTGTATTAGCCACGCCCAACAGGAAGTGAGGTAATAAGGAATGTAAAAATTTGGGCATATAGTGAACTTTAACGTACTCGTCGGACATGGTTGGTCAGATTCAAATGAAATTTGGTGTACATGACCTCTATATGCTGATGATGCCAAATTGCGAACGGATTTTTGGTATCTCCTATTATGTTGAAATAACAATTTTATGAAATTGTATGATTTTAATAGCTCATCACGAAACAGAAAGTGTGTCATAAAATCGCACTGCATTAACCGTTTGGTCTGAAACTTCACAGGTTCATAGATGGTATGACTGTGATGATATCTAGACACCCCGTGGGCGTGGCTGTTATAGCGCCACCACCTGGTCAAGCAGGAAAAGTGCCAGAAATTGACAATGCTTTACCCGATTGATCTGAAACTTCACAGGTTCATAGATGGTATGACTGTGATGACATCTAGACACCCCGTGGGCGTGGCTGTTATAGCGCCACCACCTGGCCAAGCAGGAAAAGTGCCAGAAATTGACTACGCTTT
Source organism: Sardinella longiceps (assembly GCA_027497455.2). Taxonomy (NCBI): domain Eukaryota; kingdom Metazoa; phylum Chordata; class Actinopteri; order Clupeiformes; family Clupeidae; genus Sardinella; species Sardinella longiceps. Next base: position 13,476,122 of record JAODXP020000017.1, read on the forward strand.
AACCAATTGATCTGAAACTTCACTGGTTCATAGATGGTATGACTGTGATGACATCTAGACACCCCGTGGGCGTGGCTGTTATAGCGCCACCACCTGGCCAAGCAGGAAAAGTGCCAGAAATTGACTATGCTTTAACCAATTGATCTGAAACTTCACTGGTTCATAGATGGTATGACTGTGATGATTTCTAGACGACCCATGGGCGTGCCTGTTATAGCGCCACCATCTGGTCAAACAGGAAATGTGCCAGAAATTGACAATGCTTTACCCGATTGATCTGAAACTTCACTGGTTCATAGATGGTATGACTGTGATGATATCTAGACACCCCATGGACATGCCTGTTATAGCGCCACCACCTGGTCAAGCCGGAAATGTGCCAGAAATTGACAATGCTTTACCCGATTGCCCCTAGTGGTCAAATATTATAACTTAGAAACAGTTTGACGTAGCTTATCCAAACTTGGTATATGGACTCCTGACCGTGTTCTGACCACGCATAACCATGAATCGAAAATCTCTAGTGCCCCTAGTGGTCAAATATTATAACTTGGAAACGGTTTGACGTAGCTTATCCAAACTTAGTATATGGACTCCTGACCATGTTCTGACCACGCATAATCATGAATCGAAACTCTGTAGCACCCCTAGTGGTCAAATATTATAACTTGGAAACGGTTTGACGTAGCTTATTAAAACTTGGTATATGGACTCCTGACCGTGTTCTGACCACGCATAACAATGAATCGGAACTCTCTAGCGCCCTCTAGTGGTCAAATATGATAACTTGGACACGGTTTGACGTAGCTTATCCAAACTTGGTATATGGACTCCTGACCGTGTTCTGACCACGCAAAACCATGAATCGAAACTCACTAATTCCCCCTTGTGGTCGAACATTATAACTTGGAAACGGTTTGACCTATCATAGCCAAAGTTGGTACTCAGACTGTGGACCACCTTCTGAACATGCAGTATGACTTATGTGCATCTCTGTAGCGCCCCTACTAAGAGAAAGAGTTTAAAAGGCAGACTGAGTGAGTGTGTGACAGTGAGTGTCTGCGAGTGTAAAAAATGAGGGTGAGACAAAGATAGCACACCTGTTCCGACTGAATGTGCCTTCACTGTGTACCATTGTTGCGATATGCACTCTTTGCGGTGCGCCTGGTGCGAGGGCCCGTCATCGCCACTTGTGGCTTTAATTAGGGCCCGAGCACCGAGGTGCACGAGCCCGGAACGGGCTTGTGCACCGACCGGTGCGAAGCCCTATTGCTTTTGCTCAGATTATTAGGGCCCGAGCACCGAGGTGCACGAGCCCGGAACGGGCTTGTGCACCGACCGGTGCGAAAGCCCTATTGCTTTTGCTCAGATTATTATTTTTATTATTAGGGCCCGAGCACCGAGGTGCACGAGCCCGGAACGGGCTTGTGCACCGACCGGTGCGAAGCCCTATTGCTTTTGCTCAGATTATTATTATTATTATTTTTTGTTATTCTTTTCCTCACAATGGAACCGGCCATTTTTGACCACTTTCCCGTGCTCAAAAAGTCACGAAATTTTGCACACACCTTGGAATTCTGGAACACTGGAGGTTTACAGAGGTATAGACCCGGGTGTGGCCCAGGGACTCCGTAGCGCCCCCTAAAGTAAAAAAATGCCTTGGGCTCTATGGGTTGGTCTCATGAGAAACTTTAACATACTCCTCAGACACCGCTTGTCGGATGCCTGGGAAATTTGGTAGACATGATGCCAAGATGTTGCTCATGGGGAATTGCGAAGGGATTTTTCCTACCTTTTACGAATTCAAGATGGCGGATGCATGAACTGAGAGAAAAAATGAAAAACAGGAAATGTGGCATAACATCACACTGGATTGATCAAATCGCCTGAAACTCATACCGTTTATAGATCCTGTGATTACGACGATATCCATTCACTTAATGGGTGTGGTTGCTACAGCGCCACCATCTGGCAAGGTGGAACCACTACAGAAATTGACATTAAGTGCCATGATTGACATATACTTTGAGCTACGCGCACAAAATTTGGTAGGTGTGTGTGTCTCCCCAAGACGAACAACTTTCGTATTACATTGCATTAGCCACGCCCAACAGGAAGTGAGGTAATAAGGAGTGTAAAAATTTGGACACACAGTGAACTTTAACGTACTCGTCGGACACGGTATGTCAGATTCAATTGAAATTTGGTGTACATGACCTCTAGATGCTGCTGATGCTAAATTGCGAACGGATTTTTGATATTTCGTAATATGTTGTAATAACAATATTATGAAATTGTATGATTTTAATAGCTCATCACAAAACAGGAAGTGTGTCATAAAATCACACTGCATTAACCGATTGGTCTGAAACTTCACAGGTTCATAGATGGTATGACTGTGATGACATCTAGACACCCCGTGGGCGTGGCTGTTATAGCGCCACCACCTGGCCAAGCAGGAAAAGTGCCAGAAATTGACTATGCTTTAACCGATTGATCTGAAACTTCACTGGTTCATAGATGGTATGACTGTGATGACATCTAGACACCCCGTGGGCGTGGCTGTTATAGCGCCACCACCTGGCCAAGCAGGAAAAGTGCCAGAAATTGACTATGCTTTACCCGATTGATCTGAAACTTCACAGGTTCATAGATCGTGTGCCTGTGATTATATCTAGACACCCCGTGGGCGTGCCTGTTATAGCGCCACCACCTGGTCAAGCAGGAAAGGTGCTAAAAGTGCTAGTAGTCAAAAATTGTAACTTGGAAACGGTTTGACATAGCTTATCCAAACTTGGTTTATGGACTCCTGACCATGTTCTGACCACGCATAACCATGAATCGAAACTCTGTAGCGCCCCTAGTGGTCAAATATCATAACTTGGAAACGGTTTGACGTAGCTTATCCAAACTTAGTATATGGACTCTTGACCGTGTACTGACCACACAGAATCATGACTCGAAACTGTCTAGCGCCCTCTAGTGGTCAAATATGATAACTTGGGAACGGTTTGACGTAGCTTATTCAAACTTGGTATATGGACTCCTGACCGTGTTCTGACCACGCATAATGATGAATCGAAACTCTCTAGCGCCCTCTAGTGGTCAATAATGATAACTTGGACACGGTTTGACATAGCTTATCCAAACTTGGTATATGGACTCCTGACCGTGTTCTGACCACGCATAACCATGAATCGAAACTCTCTAGCGCCCTCTAGTGGTCAAATATGATAACTTGGACACGGTTTGACATAGCTTATCCAAACTTGGTATATGGACTCCTGACCGTGTTCTGACCACGCAAAACCATGAATCGAAACTCTCTAATGCCCCATTGTGGTCGAACATTATAACTTGGAAACAGTTTGACCTATCATAGCCAAAGTTGGTACTCAGACTGTGGACCACCTTCTGAACATGCAGTATGTCTTATGTGAATCTCTGTAGCGCCCCTACTAAGAGAAAGAGTTTAAAAGGCAGACTGAGTGAGTGTGTGACAGTGAGTGTCTGCGAGTGTAAAAAATGAGGGTGAGACATAGATAGCACACCTGTTCCGACTGAATGTGCCTTCACTGTGTACCATTGTTGCGATATGCACTCTTTGCGGTGCACCTGGTGCGAGGGCCCGTCATCGCCACTTGTGGCTTTAATTATTATTATTATTATTATTTTTCTTACGCTGGTTACGGCCATTTTTGACCCCTTTCCCGTGCATGAAAACTCATGAAATTTTGCACACACCTTGGAAGTATGGAACACTAGAGGTATACAGAGGCATGGACTTGGGTGTGGCCCAGGGACTCCGTAGCGCCCCCTAAAGTAAAAAATTACATTGGGCTCTATGGGGCCGGACACCCACTGAACTTTAATGTACTCCTCGGACACCGTTGGTCAGATTCCTGTGAAATTTGGTAGACATGATGCCAAGATGTTGCTGATGTAAAATTGCGAAGGGATTATTCATACCCTTTACAATTTCAAGATGGCGGATGAGTGAAATATGGGAAAAACTGAAAAAACGGAAATGTGTCATTAGATCGCAGGGCGTTGATGGAATCGTCTGAATGTCATTTACAAAGTTATAGATATTATCATGACGCCAACATTCATACACTTAATGGGCGTGGTTGTTACAGTGCCACCAACTGGTAAGGTGGAGAAAGTACAGAAATTGACATTAAGTGCCATGGTTGGCATATACTTTGAGCTACGCACACAAAATTTGGTAGGTGTGTGTGTCTCCCCAAGACGAACAACTTTCGTATTACATTGCATTAGCCACGCCCAACAGGAAGTGAGGTAATAAGGAGTGTAAAAATTTGGACACACAGTGAACTTTAACGTACTCATCGGACACGGTATGTCAGATTCAAGTGAAATTTGGTGTACATGACCTCTAGATGCTGCTGATGCTAAATTGCGAACGGATTTTTGATATTTCGTAATATGTTGTAATAACAATATTATGAAATTGTATGATTTTAATAGCTCATCACGAAACAGGAAGTGTGTCATAAAATCACACTGCATTAACCGATTGGTCTGAAACTTCACAGGTTCATAGATGGTATGACTGTGATGACATCTAGACACCCCGTGGGCGTGGCTGTTATAGCGCCACCACCTGGCCAAGCAGGAAAAGTGCCAGAAATTGACTATGCTTTAACCGATTGATCTGAAACTTCACTGGTTCATAGATGGTATGACTGTGATGATTTCTAGACGACCCGTGGGCGTGCCTGTTATAGCGCCACCATCTGGTCAAGCAGGAAATGTGCCAGAAATTGACAATGCTTTACCCGATTGATCTGAAACTTCACTGGTTCATAGATGGTATGACTGTGATGATATCTAGACACCCCATGGACATGCCTGTTATAGCGCCACCACCTGGTCAAGCAGGAAATGTGCCAGAAATTGACAATGCTTTACCCGATTGCCCCTAGTGGTCAAATATTATAACTTAGAAACAGTTTGACGTAACTTACCCAAACTTGGTATGTGGACTCCTGACCGTGTTCTGACCACGCATAACCATGAATCGAAAGTCTCTATACCCCTAGTGGTCAAATATTATAACTTGGAAACGGTTTGATGTAGCTTATCCAAACTTAGTATATGGACTCCTGACCATGTTCTGACCACGCATAATCATGAATCGAAACTCTGTAGCGCCCCTAGTGGTCAAATATTATAACTTGGAAACGGTTTGACGTAGCTTATCCAAACTTAGTATATGGACGCTTGACCGTGTACTGACCACACAGAATCATGAATCGAAACTGTCTAGCGCCCTCTAGTGGTCAAATACGATAACTTTGGAACGGTTTGACGTAGCTTATTCAAACTTGGTATATGGACTCCTGACCGTCTTCTGACCACGCATAACGATGAATCGGAAGTCTCTAGCGCCCTCTAGTGGTCAAATATGATAACTTGGACACGGTTTGACGTAGCTTATCCAAACTTGGTATATGGACTCCTGACCGTGTTCTGACCACGCAAAACCATGAATCGAAACTCTCTAATGCCCCCTTGTGGTCGAACATTATAACTTGGAAACGGTTTGACCTATCATAGCCAAAGTTGGAACTCAGACTGTGGACCACCTTCTGAACATGCAGTATGACTTATGTGAATCTCTGTAGCGCCCCTACTAAGAGAAAGACTTTAAAAGGCAGACTGAGTGAGTGTGTGACAGTGAGTGTCTGCGAGTGTAAAAAATGAGGGTGAGACAAAGATAGCACACCTGTTCCGACTGAATGTGCCTTCACTGTGAACCATTGTTGCGATATGCACTCTTTGCGGTGCACCTGGTGCGAGGGCCCGTCATCGCCACTTGTGGCTTTAATTATTATTATTATTCTTTTTCTCTTAAAGAAATTGGCCATTTTGACCACTTTCCTGTGCACGAAAACTCACGAAATTTTGCACAGACGTTGGGAGTGCGCGCCATTCGAGGCACACCGAGGCCATAGATCCGGGTGTGGCCCAGGGACTCCGTAGCGCCCCCTACAAAAAAAAAAAATACATTGGGCTCTATGGGCCGGTCACATGATGAACTTTAACATACTCCTCGGACACCGTTCGTCAGATTCCCATGAAATTTGTCAGACATGATGCCGAGATGTTGATGATGTGAAATTGCGAAGGGATTTTTCATACCTTTTACGATTTCAATATGGCGGACGAATGAATTTCGAGAAAAACTGAAAAACAGGAAAAGTGTCATAACGTCGCAATGCATTGATAGAATTGTCTGAAACTCATACCATTTATAGATCTTATGATTACGATGATATCCCTACACTTAATGGGCGTGGTTGCTACAGCGCCACCATCTGGCAAGGCGGAAAAAGTACAGAAATTGACATTAAGTGCCATGGTTGGTATATACTTTGAGCTACGCGCACGAAATTTGATAGGTGTGTGTAACTCCCCAAGACGAACAACTTTCGTATTACATTGCATTAGCCACGCCCAACAGGAAGTGAGGTATTAAGGAGTGTAAAAATTTGGACACACAGTGAACTTTAATGTACTCGTCGGACACGATATGTCAGATTCAAGTGAAATTTGGTGTACATGACCTCTAGATGCTGCTGATGCTAAATTGCGAACGGATTTTTGATATCTCGTACTATGTTGAAATAACAATTTTATGAAATTGTATGATTTTAATTGCTCATCTCAAAACAGGAAGTGTGTCATAAAATCGCACTGCATTAACCGTGTGGTCTGAAACTTCACAGGTTCCTAGATGGTATGACTGTGATGATATCTAGACAGCCCGTGGGCGTGTCTGTTATAGCGCCACCACCTGGTCAAGTAGGAAATGTGCCAGAAATTGACAATGCTTTACCTGATTGATCTGAAACTTAACAGGTTCATAGATGGTGTGCCTGTGATGATATCTAGACACCCTATGGGCGTGCCTGTTATAGCGCCACCACCTGGTCAAGCAGGAAATGTGCTAAAAGTGCTAGTGGTCAAAAATTATAACTTGGAAACGGTTTGACATAGCTTATGCAAACTTGGTATATGGACTCCTGACCGTGTTCTGACCACGCATAACCATGATTCGAAAATCTCTAGTGCCCCTAGTGGTCAAATATTATAACTTGGAAACGGTTTGACGTAGCTTATCCAAACTTAGTATATGGACTCCCTGACCGTGTTCTGACCACGCATAACCATGAATTGAAACTGTCTAGCGCCCTCTAGTGGTCAAATATGATAACTTGGAAACGGTTTGACATAGCTTATCCAAACTTGGTTTATGGACTCCTGACCATGTTCTGACCACGCATAACCATGAATCGAAACTCTGTAGCGCCCCTAGTGGTCAAATATCATAACTTGGAAACGGTTTGACGTAGCTTATCCAAACTTAGCATATGGACTCTTGACCGTGTACTGACCACACAGAATCATGACTCGAAACTGTCTAGCACCCTCTAGTGGTCAAATATGATAACTTGGGAACGGTTTGACGTAGCTTATTCAAACTTGGTATATGGACTCCTCACCATGTTCTGACCACGCATAACGATGAATTGAAACTCTCTAGCGCCCTCTAGTGGTCAAATATGATAACTTGGACACGGTTTGACGTAGCTTATCCAAACTTGGTATATGGACTCCTGACCGTGTTCTGACCACGCAAAACCATGAATCGAAACTCTCTAATGCCCCCTTGTGGTCGAACATTATAACTTGGAAACGGTTTGACCTATCATGGCCAAAGTTGGTACTCAGACTGTGGACCACCTTCTGAACATGCAGTATGACTTATGTGATTCTCTGTAGCGCCCCTACTAAGAGAAAGAGTTTAAAAGGCAGACTGA
>JAODXP020000017.1:13488008-13490508 GCA_027497455.2 Sardinella longiceps
GGACTAGACCATTCATGACATCGGGCTGGAACGGAGAATGAGATTCTATGCCTGTCATAGAGGATCTGTTCCTGTATTTGAGAACATGTTCTAAAGGATATGAGTATTTCTGGCTGTTCTAGGGTACTAAAAGAACCCTGACTACTCTAGTGCGTTCTGCCTCACTGTTCCTCTGGTGGTTCTTTAAGAGCTGTTCTAGATCTAGTATATATCTGGCAGCTTGGAAGGCTGCTTTTTTGAGCATTCCACACAATGTCAAGGATGCTTCTAAATTCTAGTGAGAACAGAGTCCTTTATTCGTAGATTTTTCAAGGATGCAATGATGGAACCTTGTCTTTGTAGTGTACAGCTTCCAAGGTACCTAGGTAGCATTCTGGGCTTTGAGAACCAGTCTATGTGTGGCTGATCCTCTGGTGGATCTACACCATGTCTGTAATTAAGACTGCAGATGCGTTGCTATGGAAACCTCTTGTTTACTTGTTTACTTCCCATCCTGCCACACTAATTAGGTACCATCCCACCTGAGGAATGACATCACCAGCCCTGTGGAGAAAACACACACACACACACACACACACACACACACACACACACAGGCACAGCGAGTATCACTCACATGGCAGCAAGCCAGAGCTCACCTATGGAGAGGTAAACACACTCACACACACACACACACACACACACACACACACACACACACACACACACACACACACACACACACACACACCATAGCTCACCTATGGAGAGGGAAAGAGTTAAAGAGTTTGCTGGAGTTGTTTTGACCAGACATCCTATTGATCGTGTGTGTGCCTGTGGGTGCATCCAGGGGTGTGTGTGTGTTTGTGCACATTCAGAGAAATGTGTGTGTGCCTGTCTGGAGTGGGGAGCATTGTGTGTGTGTGTGTGTGCGTACATGCGTGCGTGTGTGTGTGTGTGTGCACATTCAGAGAAATGTGTGTGTGCCTGTCTGGAGTGTGGAGCAGTGTGTGTGTGTGTGTGTGTGTGTGTGTGTGTGTGTGTGTGTGTGTGTGTGTGTGTGCGCATTCAGAGAAATGTGTGTGTGTGCCTGTCTGGAGTGGGGAGCAGTTTAACAGTGGGTCTGGACGTGCTTGAAGCTGATTGGTGCTTTATTGAACAATTTCCCCTGATTGGCTAGGCTGAGACTCTCACAGTTCTAACCACCGCAGAGGTGTGTGTGTGTGTGTGTGTGTGTGTGGCAGAATATGTTCTGACAGGATGAACAGGACCTGTGATGAATAAGACATATGGATACCATGTTAATCATCAATATGTGTGTCTCGTGTGTGTGTGTGTGTGTGTGTGTGTGTGTGTGTGTGTGTGTGTAAACACTATCCATTTGATGCATGTAACTATTTTTCAACCTTCAAAGCATATTTGATGTTTTTGACAAACAAACACACCATGTATTTTTTAAATCATTTTTGACTTTATTTCCTATAATACTGACACGTTTACTCAAGAATGGGGACCAGGCCTTTAAAAACACGGATAATAAAATCTTTAGATCTCTTTTAGTGGCTTAGTTGTTTTAAAGAAGCTTTCTTTTTTCTTTTTCTTTTTTACATGAGCAGTCTGGATATACCATAACATTTAGCCAGCCCCTCTTCTCTTCTCTTCTCTTCTCTTCTCTTCTCCTCTCCTCTCCTCTCCTCTCCTCTCCTCTCCTCTCCTCTTCTCTTCTCTTCTCTTCTCTCCTCTCCTCCTCGGGGTGATGAAGAGGAGGAGGAGGAAGAGGGGGAGAGCTCAGTCTTTAGATAGAAAAGAAAATAAGAAAAAAAGACAGGAATAAGAAAAGAGGACAAGAGGGAGAAATGAAAGAGCTGTAGATACTCTACAGTACATGGGCTTGAGCGAGTGCTCCACACACACACACACACACACACACACACACACGCACGCACGCACGCACACACACACAGAGAGAAGACTTCCAGTGCTTCAACACATAATCTCTGTGTCAACCAGAGGGACTTTATCAGTCTTGACCTAACACATACACAAACACACACACTCTCTCTTTCTCACACACACACACATATACTCTATAGGGCTTCAGCGATTCATGGGTCTGTCTTGCATCCGTTAGGTCACAAGGTCTGAGAGGTCACTGCCCTCTTGGAGGTCAGAGGGCAAAGGTCACGGGGTCATGGGGGGTTATTGGGGGATCCAGAACATGAGCAGTGTCCGAGATGGAGGCTCATGAGGGTCAAAAAGCAAAAGATAAACAGAATAAAAAATCCTCTTCAGGACCAACTGTGTGTGATGTACAGATTGTCCTATGTATGCCTATGTATGCATATGTGTGTGTGTGTGTGTGTGTGTGTGTGTGTGTGTGTGTGTGTGGAGGACATGTGTGTATGGGGCTTTGACTGGCTGAAGCACACTGCTAGAGCTAGACATTAGACCAGCCATACAGTAACCAGCTGCGTATTGACCCAGTGCTGGGTCACTGAGACTGACCCAGAGTCAGGAGGTG
>JAODXP020000017.1:13575508-13587799 GCA_027497455.2 Sardinella longiceps
ACACACACACTGTTGTCTCTCCAGAAAAGCAGCTTTAGTGCTTATCAGAAAAAAAGCAACAAGCAAAAAGTCTTTGTTTCTTATCGTAATGTTGATATAGAGGAGTGGTGTGTTAAGCTCCCTGTGTGTGTGTGTGTGTGTGTGTGTGTGTGTGTGTGTGTGTGTGTGTGTGTGTGTGTGTGTGTGTGTGTGTGTGTGTGTGTGTGTGTGTGTGTGACAGAAAACATATATCAACACCTTTTAATTTTTCAATCTTCATATGCTTATTATTATGTTTTTGAAGACTCCTACTTGTTGCCACAACTCTGCAGTTATCTTCTTCAAAGCGCCAACCCTGATACCAATTCTCTCCAAATTGTCCATTCTGTAACTCCCCCATGTCCTTAACTTTACTCTGACATGCCACCTTGCTCTAGCAGGCAGTCATACTGACCTTTTCTATCCTATTTATGTAGTGCCTAATAATCCTACTTTCTTTGCTTACACACACACAGTCCCAACTCATAGTTAAACTCTGTATTTCTATGCAGTTTTGCATCTATTCAGATTAGTTGACATGGAATTGATAAACATCAATGCAATGTCTGGGAAATTCTTGGAAATTCTACATGATGAACTCATGAGGAACTAAAGTAGCTAAATAAGTATCCACTTTTATTATATCAAATTCTTTTGAACAAAAACATCAAGATCATGCGTAATTAATCATGACTCATGATGATGTACCCAGAGTAATTAGATCATCTGCTATTTCAGCAGGAGGTCATTAATGATAAACAATGAATTCATGCTAATTCCTGACGAGTCATTAGATATTCAGAGATGAAGTAATGCATGAATTCATGATAATTCATGTACCCTTACCGTAAGGTGTTACCCAGAGTTTCAGCCCCACCCAGTGGCAATAAAGGCAAAACAATCACATGGGTAATGTCAAGCACTAGAATGTGAGAGTGATATTGATTTAAAAAAAAAGAAGTAAGTTTGTTTAAAGTACAGATTAAAATAATCTGTGGTTAACAAAAAAGGCTTTACAAAGAGAAATAATAATTATTAATAATACTTCTATTCAGAAAATTCATTCATTCTGATAACCTGTATATTACTGTATAATCTGGGCATGACACTTAGACCAAACTCAATCCTGGGTGGAATCTATGGTTGTGTTTCAAAGTAGACGGGGCACCGCACTCAAACCTGCCACCCCGTCAACTAAATCAAACCCACGGCATGGGAGTCAAACGTTCTAACCACTGAGCTGAAAACCCCAGGCTTCCAACTCCCAACTCAGTGGTTTGAAGCGTTCTTGAAATTGACCTGATCTGGCATTAGTTGGAAATTCAAACTGCTTTCATTTCCTTACCAGAGTCAGCAAAGTAACAATCCCTTTCAGTGGCAATAAAGAAATGTTTTTTTTTTTTTTTTTTTTTCAGCTAACCATATTGAAGAAAAATAAACAGAAATAATCCCCTCATATGGCGGGAACAGTCTGCTTGTGGGACAGAAAACCACGTACAAACCTTAAATAATGATGTAAAACTGTCTTGTGGCTGAGACACATGACCAGAAACCTTAAATACTGATGTAAAACTGCCTTGCCGTGAGAAACTGAAATGATAAGCGTTGTTTTGGCTGTAAACATGCCAAGCCTCTATTTGTTGGTCTACCAAGATCATTATCTCCCTGGGGCATGATGAGAAGTGAAAGAAATATAGTCTCCTGTGGAGGCTGGCCCTGCCTCCCAAAAGACGTACAGATTAAGTTGTCGTATGACCTGATGTTTGTCAACAACATGGATCGTCTGTTGTTCACGTGGACCCTTGTGTCTATGTTGATAGAACTGAACACCAGTGTTTGTTAGTTAGCTAGCAAGTGGGAAAATGATTGAGAGATTGTACTGTACAATGGTCAACATCTAAAGTGTTTTATAAAGTGTTCAACTGTTTTAATGCCGCCTTCACATTAGCCAAGTTTTGAGTCCGTATGTACGACAACCTAATGACCGGAAATCATTCATTCCCTATGAGGATACGGAGACCGCATGCGAACGGGGTCCGACGACTGCAGTGCGAATCCGACAGGGCTCCGGATGCGTTAAAAAATTTGAACTCGCCCGACAGTTTTGGATACGATAGAGCCAACGGTAGAGTGCGTTGCTAGGTAACGGCCATAAACATTGTCTAGAAATGCTTCAATATCAGCGAAATTGCACTATATTTTAACATTTTACAACTGTCAAACACAACAGAAATGTATTTTGTTGGCCCCTAAGTGTGTCAGGTGGTTTAATACAGGTTACAGTGCAAGTTACGTGAACTATCGATTCACCGCCATTTCCCCCCTCTCTGTTGAGCGCTCCGACTGAAAGACGTGTAGTGTCCAGCAGCGGTAGGGGGAGTGTGGCGAAATTCGGAGCTGTAATGTGAAGGCAGCATAATGCATCCAGAGCCCTGTCGTATTCGCACCGCAGTCGTCGGACCCCGTTCGCATGCGGTCTCCGTATCCTCATAGGGAATGAATGATTTCCGGTCGTTAGGTTGTCGTACCTACGGACTCAAAACTTGGCTAATGTGAAGGCGGCATAAGTTTGGAAATAGTACCAAGACTGACACCTGATGCTGCCACTACATGCTGGGACACCAGCCTCAGGTTGCCCTATTGCACAGGCCCTATCCTGAAGGAACAAACGTGGCATCTTTCCACTGGTGTTGCTGCTAGGAGAAACCACAAACCCAACAAGTTGCAGAACCCATGCTCAGGTGCTAATTTAGGCACACCAGTGACTTGCACTCATCTGGCAGCACTTGAAGCCCAAAATCAGATGCAGCAGAACCCGATTACCATTGCCATTTGGCACATGTTTGGCTGTGTTGCGCATTCTATGATTGCCCGATGTTTACAAGCTATACCTCATTAGCGATGAAAATGATATAAAACACTTTAGGGGTTGGTATTATTAAAGGGGAGATATAATGGGCCAAAGTCAAGTTTCCTTACTTTTTGTGAGTGGTTTATTAAATACATTAAAGAAAAGAAGATAAATAAAAGATAGAAAAGATAGTTTTAGATATACACAAGACAATATTTCTATACAGAGGAGATTGTATTATGTCTTGAAGTTTTCATTCAACATGGAGACGTTTCCTGTCTATCAGTTCATTTCTGGCTCAGTCATGGTCAGGTGTTTTCATTAGCTCTGCACGTACATCAGGTGTCCTGTTTTATTTGCAAATATCTGCTACCACTGGAATCTAAAGTGTTTATAATAAACAAGTCTAGCTAGTCCTGTTTCCTCAGAACTCAGAACATATTAACATATTAAACAAGTCTAACTTGCTTCTCTATATAGATGGATGACACGGCACAACATTCACACATACGCGGCAGACAGACAGTCTCCTCTCTGTTGTTGTGTAAATATTGATACCCGGGTAAAGTTGGCACGAAATTTGCAGATTTGAAGTATCGCATTTGGAGGGGTATCAAGTTCAGAATTCATATCGTACCATCTGAACATCATTACTACCTTAAAGCATTGCCCTCAGAAATGTGTCCAGCTTCTTTTAGATGGTGCTGAGTGTAACTTCTAGCTTAGCATCTCATTGTACTTCCTTACCTGAGTGAGGTGTGTATTCCCCCAGAGCTGGAAGCTATTTCTTATATTTAACAGCATTGTGTGTATTTTTACACATTACTAGCCATATACCACACTGAGCTGTGTGTGTGTGTGTGTGTGTGTGTGTGTGTGTGTGATGTTTAGTGTGTCAACAGAACATGAATACTGGGTGAGTAGTGGGGAGAAGATGTTCTAATGAGAGAGATGTACTTTATTTAGCCAATTTATTCTTATTCTGTCGTCAGTATCTTGACAGCACCTTATTCTGTAGCTTGATCTATACTGGAGGTGGACAAAGAGTTAAAAAAGCTTGGCCTTCCTCATGGCCTCTGTGATGTGGCAATGGCCATACAAGTCCATTGGTCAATGCCACACAAAGGACGAGAGCCAATCTGTATTGGTACTGGTTGGTAAATCAGCTGCTTGCAGCAGGAATAGTCCACCTCTTTATGAAAGTTGGTTATTCACCCTCACCAGAGTGCATAAAGTGGGAGCATTTTGTCCAGTGCAGAGCTGCAAGCATCCATGTCATGGTGGCACCACTTGATTTGCATTATATTAGGCATCTATGCTAAAGCTGCCAAAGCGTTGTCCTATTCTGGCAACCCCGCATTCCAGCGCCTATGCTAAGCTAAAGCTAAAAAAAATGGGTGATGTCATACTAGGAAAGCACAAGCACTGCGAACAAAGAAGTAATGCATAGGTACCCCAGGCTAGAAACGAGAAACAAGTTCACAGAGACGTGACTGGTTCCTGCAATAGAGAAAACAAAGTAACACTGCATTACTGTGTCATTTAAAAAGTTCTTTTCCCACCAAACCATATTAAAGAAAAAAAGAAACCTTAACAAAGCAGAAACAAAAACATGAGGTGGGAACAGTCTACTTGTGGGTGAAAAAGAGACCACGTTCAAACTTGAAATAATAGGTTCTTGTGACTGAGACAGACCACAAACCTTGAAGAAGGATGTAAAATTGCCTTGGCGTGAGAAACGGGTGTCTAACTGATCATTATTTTGTCTATCGGCATCAGTAAAAAAAATTCTTTGGTCCACAAAGACACCAGTATACCTGAGGCCCAGTTCTAATGTTTATGTATCTCAGAATCTCTTACGCATGTGTCCTACTACATCATCCAGTTCACATCTTCAGACAAACTGTACCCACATCCATAGTTCGAATTACAGGGGGTACTGGGGGGTATTTTACCCCCCAATTAAGACCCAGTACCTCCCAAAGACACAAAAATATCACTTTTGGGGGGTACTAGCAATTTTCCTGATATTGTGAAAAATAATTGCAATACCGAGTTAAGGTCGACTCCCATTTATAAAGCAGGAATATTTTATTTTAAAGAAGACACCCCTATTGTGGACATACCATTTTTGACGACTCTGGCGCAAGATCGCAACAGAGAACCAACATCAATTTGATTATTCACTCTCGAGCGTTGATGTTGAGTCACAACATGCCAGGTAAATTCCTAGTGCAAATTAGCTCTTAAATAGTGAACCAAAGTCACAGAACAGTCTGCTGGCCAAGGGCGTAAGTTTGGTCTCAACATTGGTAGGGACAATTGGTCTTTACACTGAAATTGAACCCTTAAAGCTCTAGGTAATGCAATTACAAGTGATACCAATGGATAGGCTTGGCTGTCTAGTTTAATCTGATACCAAATACCTCCATTGTAATAGCGGATATACCCACAAATAGCTTCCGAAAGACAGTGAAGGAAATCCATGTCACCCGCGATATTAATTGCGGTGGCGGTGGCGCACTTGTGGTAATAGATAAATTGAAGTGCCCATGATTGTTTAATCTATTTTATTTTCGGCTCGAAAATAAAATTACAGAGGTCCAGACCTTGGTGCTGTTGTACCTAGTAGCTTACCAGACCCCGCTCTCTCCTTCATGTGTGCTATCTGTCTCAGAAAGTTTCGCTTTGTTTAAGTCCATGTGAGACGAACATGACTCTAAAATTGCAGCATCAACAGCTCTCGTGCTCCGGTTCTGGGTTGCAGAATGCTGGGACGTCGAAAAAACTAAACATAACTACTAAAAGTATAGTGTAGTGTTCGCAAGAAATATGCAAATAAATTTGTAACTTTGTCATGTAAAAATAAAATGCTAAATATTGGTATGGACTATTTTGTCTTCCCAAAATGTTGGTTGTGACATGTCACTATGGTCCCTATGCAAATTTACGCCATTGCTGCTGGCTATTCATGCAAATTGAAATTCAAAACTTTGTAAAGGTTGTATGGGAGTGTCCTCACTTTTGACCTTTTGTCATCACGTAGTCATAAGTTTCCTCCTTTTCTTAGCCTGGCCAGTGGTCACTTAGCAGGCCAGCCACAAATCGAGAATATCATAGGCCTATACTTAATGTGAAATGGTCTAGCAATGTGCATTTCACTGATCAGCGCGGATTGATAAGATAGTGGACCATGATGGTCATAAAAGACGGGAAGGAGCAGTACCCCCCAATTATGGTGGGGTAATTCGCACTCTGCCCACATCTCTTTGTCACACATTTCACCTGGAGACTGAACATTAGATTTAATTAGCCAACAGGCCAGAAAAAAACATTGTGGAAGGCCATGAGTTGTGTTGACAATCAAGCCTATTCTTCAGGATGTGGGGAACACATCAGCTGAGTCCTGATAACATTAAAGACCACAGGTCCATATTTCACTTCTCTTTAACTGTCATCCCAATCAGTGTGATCATCAGATTGTTACATTTTCATGTCTGGTCATGCAGACATCCCAACCTTGGGAAATTCATTTCAGAGAGGTGTCGTCCCCCCCCCCTTTTCTCTTCTTCAAGGGGGACAAGGTCAAAGGTCAATTGAATAATTTAAATTAACTTCTCACTTTAACATATATCACAACAATTTAAGATTTTTTCATGAACTTCTCACTTTAACATATATCACAATATTACTAACTATTCACATAACTTTGTTTCAACTATTCATCCTGTATTTCAATAAATTGTATTATTCAAGGAAATATCATATTTAACAGCTAATTCATATATTGTTGGTTTACAGAAAGTTTTAAATAGTTGTGCCCGACATGCTCTATACGAGCAGGCACGCACACTGTTCCCTCAGGCACGGCTTCTCTCTCTGTCCCTCTCGTTCACTCTCATATGCGCGCATACTAAGATGCGCGATGTAGAGGTAAATGTTTCACCTGCATGCTCTGGCTTGCTAGCTCTAGATTCAGGGAGATATTATTCAATTTGCGGGCATCAGGGAGACATTATCAATGTCTGGGTCATGTGGAGGCCTCTATCTGAGTTTGGTGCTTATCATGATGTACAGCACATCGGCACCCACATCTTTGTAACACACAGAGACAGTCTGGTAAATTCTTTGGTCTTGGACCCATAGAGTAGTATTGAGCCAGGGACCCTCATGGAGCCTAATTATTTTCAAGGACTCCTCTTGGTTGAATTTTTTTTTTTCTTTACAGATGTAACAGTTTTAAATAGGCATGTAATTGTATGTGGCAAAACCTGACAATACAGAATTGGTGTAGGCCTACTGTATTAAGAATGGAACAGTAAAGTGTAAGTATTATTTCTATCCCAATAAGACGCTTGTTTTTGGTCGCAAACTTTTTCACCCCCTGGCAATGTGCCATGGACCCCTGGGGGTCCCTAGACCCTAGTTGGAGAACCAATGGGTTAAAGTGTAAAGTCAATTTTGCTTTCTATCTCATTTTCTGCACTATAGCAAGTCTGGTAAATCAGACACATCAGAGAGAGAGAAGAGGGCGGAGCTTATTGGTTTAAAAACACAGGTCATGATAGCCTCTGCTGCATATCATACTGTACGTACATACTGCACAACTGCAGACTATAATTTTGGTTTTCCAAAATTTGTATTTTTAAAAACTGTAAATATGCTGTGAAGTTGATCTGGCTGGCAGGAGGAGTCATTTGAGCAGGTAGGAGACACATTGACTTATTTGGTGGTATAGGAGCATCTTATATAGGAGCTCCTATTGGCTCCTATAACCCCCTCTTTCATTTCATTATCAAGGGACACCCTTTTTTAGTCAGTCTTTGAGGAAAGTTGTGTTGACTTCTATTGGCTTGTGATGGAGTGACCCATTTTCAGAGTGGTCAGCTTGATAATTAAAGTAACTGTCTTTGTGTGGACATAGATCTCAAGGGTCTCAATCCATTTATTTTTGTAACAGATGAAGTTCTCAAAAGAACCTGAAATAATTTAGCCTGTCTTTGGCCACCCCTTTGTCTATGCCTGTCTAATATACTGTGCGAAAATAACAGTAGCAAATATACCCCAATTATATATCCCAATTACAATTAATGAAGAGCTTGGTTCCAAAATGCTATGTATGTAGCCTAAAGAGCATTTCTGAAACTGAACTAAATTGACATTGACAGGCAACAGTACTTGTAACAGATGACAAGGTGGGGAATTCACACAATTAGATGACTGTGGGAAACTTCTCTGGTACTACAGCCTATTGTTTCTCCATCAGGAACAAGATAAGATAACTCAAACCTATCTACACAGTAGCCTACAGTTTTGGGGAAGTTCACTAGGGACATATTTTATTATTTATGACTACTACACTGCCAATTAAGGTTTCACTTGCTTGACTACTGTGACAAGCAATATTTATCTCCCAGTGCATGGGAATAAACCAAGAAGGGAACTATCTGGTTAATTTGCCATGAGACCTTATTTATGAAGTTCAAAATAACCATGTTTGCTACCTCAATTGAAATTCAACTGAAAAAACTGAATAGAAATTTCAGTTAAATTCAGTTCAACCTGCCTTTGCAATATGCAAATAAATTTGTAACTTTGTAATGTAAAAATAAAATGCTAAATATTGGTATGGACTATTTTGTCTTCCCAAAATATTGGTCGTGACATGTCACTTTGGTCCCTACGCAAATTTACGCCATTGCTCTGAACACATTTGCAAACATATCTGATTAGAATGCAAATGATTTCTGGCTACAGTACCAGTTACAGCTACAGTATCTATCTCTGGCTACAGTACCAGTTAAACTTGTTCTCCCGTCCTCCTCAGATCCCTAATGTAGGCCTATCTGGACTTTGCCCCCTCACAATCGCCCTATTCATCAATATGCCCACACAAGAGGACCTCAAAAAAAAAAAAAAAAAGTTGTCTTCCTACCTCTGTTACAGGATGCACACTCCACTTTGTTGATTTATGTTAAGCACTATATTGCTATATATGCTATATTTTCCTGACAGTAGTCAAGTAGGCTACACAATCACTCCTGTGCCCGCTTTCATGTAGGCTAGCAGTTTCAGAATTCCACAGAAAAGTTCTGCCAAGGACATCACTCGTGCAAGCGTCTCGAACATCACTATTGGCAATCTTTGTATCTCTAAAGGGCGCTACAGTGTGCATTGGTAACGTTTTGCTACAGTTCCTTTAAAAATGTTTTGTTATCTCGAACTCGAGGTTGTTGATGTCCAGGTGTAATATAATGCCTTCCGTTTCTCACTCTGTTTGTTGAATTTGGCCCGCCCTGCACATCATGCTCGTCCTGACTTTAACTGCTACCAAAGCTATTCTTCTGGTCAGATAAAAAAAACACGGTTCCATCTGATGTTTGACTGAGTTTTATGGTCTCTTTCATGCATTGAAGTAGCCTATGTATTTTGACCTCAAACACCGTGAGAAACTGAAATAACATAAATATTACATCTTAATGTCACATCTTGGCCAATATTAATTTCTTATAAAAGTCCGTGATAGAAACTTAACGTACACAGGAAATAAACATAAAATACACAATAAATAACATATTCTCATACCGCGTGCGCCTTCTGATCGGAATATCAGGAGCTGCTATGGCATTACTGTCGAACTCTTGCATTCATCTTTACACCATGAGCTCCAAGGCTCCAAAAGACAGAGAGCACCTTTTCCCAGCAAGTCATAGCGTCAATCACATGTCTCCGCCCAACCTTTCTATTGCAGTTTGCCATTATGACCACTGGGAGACGCTATTACACAACAAAATCCACATAACATTACAATGTACAATTTACCCTTTTATGTATTAACAGAAAAATATTCATTTTAACAAAGTAATTGGCCCATTTCAGCGGCAGCTACACTGACTATCTAGTGGAACGATATAAATGAGCGGAGACAGTACTAGGCGACGTTCGCCTGGCTAGAAGCTTTCCTCACAAACATACAGACACCAACGCCGATGTGAAGAAAAGTGCCTGCTTTGCACGTTGCAATATGGAGCGCGACTTAGACTTAGACTTAGGAAATTTCTTTTTTAGTTCATCCGTGAACATGCACTTGCGTCTCGCTATAGCTGCAGAGATGCCGGGTAGGCCTATGCGCTCTTTTGTATAAATGTGGCGTTACTGAGGTGTAGACTGTGATTGGCAAACAGAAAATGTTTTCAACGGTAGCTCTCCAGTCAGACCGTACCCATGCGTACACCGCTCCCCCACGTATCACAGATACACACCACTGCAGTGCAACACAGAAAAACAGAATTAATAGGCCTACCATGTTTGAGAACAAAAACCCTGACGATTTTGAAAACCCCCCTGACATTTTTTTCAGGTCTCTAAAAGAGTACATATCCGGGGAAGAGAGTACGCCTGGTCACCCTACATTCACTCCCACTTTGCTCCATGACCCACGTGTTTCTTGGTGTTATAACCCATGGAATAGCCTAACAGATGAGATATCTCCTGGAGAACGTCATTATAATAATTTGTAAGATAAGAACATAAATATATAACATTATTTACTCAACACAGTGGGCGCAGTGTTTCCCCAACTTTCACTTTCGCTATTGCAAGGAAACACTTGAGATGCAACTAGAGGGGTCAGTAGCCTATTCCATTATCTCTTTGGTATAACTTTGACTTCGTGAATCAGACAAGCTCCAGACCCAATGCTCCAGACATGACGGATGTAGTAAATGGTGTCTGTCGCATTATTCAATAATCTCCAGCTGGTAAACTGGCGCTTCCTAAAATAATTAGGCTAAAGCACCGTCGTGACAAAGTTGTAACGATCAGCCCCTTACTTTTCCTTTAAAAGGCTGCGCTACTTACGCGCAAGGGAGTTCTTTTGAATGAAAGACAACTGTCGGAAAAAATCAGTTTAAATGCAATTGGGAGAACAAACACTACAACTAAGCTAAGCCAAGCAATGCATTTCCATTTAAATTAATATCGCACACAAACAACCAACAAATCAACAAACAGGCAATAAATGTCCAGGCGGCGCTGAACAGACAAACCAAGACGCACCAGCTAATAGGTTAAATGACGCGCTCAGCGTGGTATATTTCAAATGCACCACAAGACCCGTGAAACACAAATTCCTCGTGTTCCCCCCTTTAGTCCCAGTTCACAAGATCAACCTAAAAAGTCCTAGCAAGGAATTCAAGTCCATGATAGCAAATAGTCTTTGAAATCCGCCCAGAACACAAGAGTGCTGCGTGAATCCTTTTGATAGTGGGCAGCGGAAAAAAGTGTAAACCACAACAAAAAGGCAAAAAAGGCGATCGCGGAAAAAATAGATAGCTCTCACCCGATCCACAATGAAAGCTTGGAGAGTTTGCTTCCCCGCGCGTCCTCTTTCTTGGTAACGCGCGTATGAGCCTATATACGCAGGCCGTGCGGGTTTACTTATTTCTTCTTGTCTCCCCCGTTAAAGCAGTCCTTACAATCATTTTAGATCAAACTGCTATCTATATCGAGGAGACTAAATTTTACTATTGGAGCCGCAGTAAACAATACTGGCGCCACACATTCAAGTTCACACCCGCACTTGCTGCTTCTCCCCTCGGACCGCCCCACACACACCTTGCGCTTCCACCTATGTAAGTTTGGATGCGCGGTGATGGGCATGTACGCGGCCGAGGCCTTAAAGAGATACCCCCGTACCCAAATATACACAGTGGAAAATAAACATCATTACACACGCATACACTAATTGACCTAACATAAACCTTATATGCAGTCAGTGTAATAGCTTTTGTGTGCACTGATAATAATGAATTCAAGACACTTAAATTAATGTGACAGTGTCACAAAGTGATAGGGAAATTATTGGAATTATGCAACCATTTCATCGTCCACTAGATGGCAGAGGTGTAAAGGAAGAAGCTATCCATGAAGTTTAGTCTGACCAGCCTTAGCTTAAAGGAATGTACCAGAGTGAATTCAAGCATAGCCCTGTTGAAAGAGCTTGCTAAAGGCGCTAGTTAGCGAGTGGAACAAAATAATTTGGTACGGCATAGACCGAACGCGAACGCAGAAGCGAACAGGCAGTTTACACTGAATCAATGGGACCTGACTGTTGGAGACCGAAAGTAAGATCTGAGGTTACATTGACTCAATGTAAAGTGTTTCGCGTTCGTGTTAGGTCCATGTTGTTCGAAATTCTTTCATTTCATGCGAAATATATTGCTGTTAGAAGGCTCGTGCAGCAGGGCTATGCTTAAACTTACTCCGGACTTATACTTTAACATTACAATAGGCCTATAGACCTATTGGTTGTGCAAATCCATTTGCTGATGCTCGGCTAGTCGTCGAATAATAAAAGTCCTGTTTTTGGAGAAGCGCTTGGTTGCAGACTTGGTTTTGTCATGTAGCCCTGTTATTTTATA
>JAODXP020000017.1:13592899-13597899 GCA_027497455.2 Sardinella longiceps
CATCTGTTTGCTGTACGAGTCTGAACTATGTAAATGTCTTGAGGTTGTGTCACTGTAATTAAAGATATGATCACCAGCCAAAGACTACAATCTAAAACCGTTTCCGTTGCTTTTCACTCCCAGATCGTCCATCTACGAGGAACGCATCAGAAGAGGCGGAATGTTGGCTCGCGTCACATCCTTATGGTAATCGTGTCTCGCTCGCTACATAACGGGAACGGTCCTCTTGGAGCCGCAGCAGTGCAGACCGCTATCTTCCTCAAAGCCAATCACGTAAAACAGCGCATCGGTGTCGAGAACTCAAATCACATGGTTCCTAAAAGCCCAGTGGAGGACAACTGCCTTCTTGTCACTGAGATGCATTGCATTATTGCATTGAAAGGTCTTGAGACTTGGCTCCTGCAACTAACTCCATTTCCTTTTACTATTAAATAGTTTCTCCCGGCTAAATGGAAAAAATAGAGAATGTCACGAAAGTACTCTGCTTACCGTATGTTCGGACCTCACTGGGCGAAGCTTTTCCTCTGTCTCGGTCAACAGCGTTTCCTTCGCTTGTCTTCAGCGCTACAGAGCTTCAGTAGTCGGACCTGCCGGCGTTACTAGCATTTGTGTGCCTGCGAAAGGGAGGGGGAATCGAGCCTTGCGATTGGAGGGAGGGGGATGAGGGGCAGAGGTGTGGGTGTGTGTGTGGGGGATTGGGGACTGAGGAGCATGCCGTGGTGGGAGGGAAAAATGGCAAGACTGCATATTTGCACCCCCTGTCGTTGAACCTGGGGTACTGCAGCTAGGCTACTTTCTACGCTACGACTCGCATCCGCCATTTATCAAGGTAGGCAGGTCGCCGTGTGGCGAAGCCTGGCAGTGGAGGGAGGGAGGGCTCGGTGTTGCGTCACCGTGACGTAACGACGTCTGCCTCTACACTCCATGACCTTGGAGGCAAAAATAGTGTATCGTGATGGATTGGGGAGAATCTGCCGGTGGTGCAGAATTGCAGATAGAAAGAGAGAGAGAGAGAAAAAAAAATCAGCAGTGCCTTCATCACGATGTCTCTCAAGCAAACAGATTATATTACTGCTTAGGAAAAGACTTTCAGGACACAATTAAATGCTGAATCCAGTTTTAATTCACAATAATAAAAACTCGACAGTGTTTTACACAGAAAATACAAGAATGGCACTGACACACATGACATAAATAAATATTACATGTTCAACCGTCCTGTGCGGTTTTAATCTTCATTGTAACAATAGTTGTGCTAAAAACAGAAACATTGACAATGTCAATGTGACGCTCAGTTCATGTTGTAAGAAACACGCTGGTGGAAAAGTACAACAGCATGTGCCATTTCACATTTAGCCCCATTCATTTTCCTCTACATACATAACCAACCACACACACACACACACACTCACACACACACGGTAGTCGCCACCCACCCACACATTCACAGTGTTTAATGAGGTCACGAAACAGGAAGTATTATCCTGTAGCTGGTGGGCACTTTAATCAGTCAGACATCATATCCAGTCCAGAGGCATGAGGGCAATGAGCTGCATGCCATCTGTCCACTACAACACAGGACAGGAGCAGAGGAGAGGAGCGGGAGAGGAGAGGAGATGGAGGAAGAGGAAGAGGACAGGAGCAGAGGAGCAGAGGAGAGAGGAGAGGAGAGATGGAGGAAGAGGAAGAGGAGAAGAGGGAGAGAAGAGCAGAGGAGAGATGGAGGGAGGGAGGAGGGAGAGAAGGGGAGAGGTGGAGGGAGACGAGAGATGGAGGGGGAGAAGAAAGGAGGGGAGGAGAGATTGAGGACAGGAGAGGGAAGGAGAGGAGAGGAGAGATGGAGGAAGAGAATAAGGGAGGAGAGGAGAAGGGGGAGAAGAGTGGAGAGGTGGAGAAAGAGAAGAGTGAGAGGAAAGGGAGAAGAGAGGTAGAGGAAGAGAAGAAAAGGGAGGAGAAGAGAAGTGGAGGAAGAGGGGATGCTGGAGGAGGTGAAGGAGGAGGGGGAAAAAGAGGAGACAGATGCTGAGATAAAAGAAAGGGTGAATAGGAAAGAGGAAGGAGGAGAAGAAAAGGAAAGAAGATGAGAGGAGGAGAATGAAGAGAGGTGATGAAGTGAGGGATAAAGAGAGGGGAGGGAGAGCAAGAGAGGATGGGAGGAGGAGAGGTAGGAGAGGAGAGGAGAGACGGAAAAGAAGAAAGGAAGAAATATAGAATGAAAGAGCCAGTCCCCTTCTCCTTTTCCTCTTCTTCATCATCTTCCTCTTTCTCCTCTGTCATGCCGAAGTCTGTGATTCGCTGACAGCGGGCGTCACTTCCTCCTGAAGCCCCACCCTCTTGAGAGATGCCTGGTACTTCTTCCTGCCCACACTCACAGTCTCCTCCACCTCCTCCGCCAAGTCCCGCCTCCCGCTGTCAATCATGGCATCAATCAGGCGAGGCACCGCCCCCTCGCCCTGCTGCGCACGTGCCCAGTGGAACAGCATCTCCAGAACCAGTGAGCCCAAGTCATGCCTGGAGGAGGAAGAGGTGTGTGTGTGTGTGTGTGTGTGTGTCATGTTTATGTGTGTGTGTGTGTGCATGTTTGTGATGGGTAGATGTGTGTGTGTGTGTGTGTGTGTGAGATGTTTGTGTGGGTAGATGGGCATGTGGTGTGTGTGTGTGTGTGGTTGACAGAAAGGTAGAAGGGCAGAGATGGGGGGGGGGGTCATTGTTACTAGTGGTTATTTTTAGCTCTGAATGTATCTGTAGTCATGAACATGCTCTTGCAGTCGTGACGGATTTAATGCCAATAAAACACTGAACTGAGGGAAGGAGAGATGAATAGAAGACAGTGGATGACGAGAGAGAGAGAGAGAGAGAGAGAGAGAGAGAGAGAGAGAGAGAGAGAGGCAGGGGCAGAGGCAGGAGAAATGGGTGTGAAAAGAATATAGAACAGACTGTATAACCTCAGAGTGTGTTTTTGTGTGTGTGTGTGTGTGTGTGTGTGTGTGTGTGTGTGTGTGTGTGTGTGTATAATCTCCCGCAGTGTTCCAGATGGCTTAGTGATGACTGGCAGGAAAGAGATTAAAACAATCAAAATTCTCATCCTGTTCTCTCCATCACACACACATACTCTCTCTCTCTCTCTCTCTCTCTCTCTCTCTCTCTCTCTCTCTCTCTCTCTCTCTCTCTCTCACGCCAAACACAAGCTTCATGTAATTTATCACCAGCCCAAACAGGAGTGTTCATCTGTGTATGTGTGTCAGCAAATTAACATGCGTGTGGGTGCAGACATGTGTTTGACCACACACACTCAGACACACACACACACACACACACACACACACACACACACACACACACACACACACTGCCATCATCTATTTCCCTCTCTCTGTTTCTGGGTTCTGATTTTATTATAGGGAGTGTGAGTCAAGACAGCATTGGCCAGGGATTTACACACACACACACACACACACACACACACACACACACACACACACACACCTTATTAAACACTCCTGCTGTGCTTAAGGGATGTCTGCCATCTGTACTTAACTGTGCCTCTTCTCTCTGATGCCAGCCTGTGTGTGAATTTACCCAGAGCAAAGATCACTGGTGCCAACCTGTGTGTATATACTAGGGTTGGGTATCGAGAACCAATTCCAATTCAGAACCAGGTCAAAATGATCAATTCCATCGATATTGTACGTCTCCAAACGTTATCAATTCTCTTATCAATTCTTTAGTTTCTCTGCCTGCATGTCGCGGTGCATTAGCGCCACGAGTTAACTGCAATTTTCATAGCAAGCTATCACATTAACTCCAGTGATTCACATAACCTATTGATTCACATAACCATATTGAGGAGACAGAGACACGTAGCTGTTCTCAAGCCTATAAAGACTGCCTTTTTTTGGCATGAACTAGGCTACTCAGGAATCGATAAGAGTATTGATAAGGAATTGGATTGATAGGCAGAATTGATAATGGCATTGATATTGTTAAAATCTTATCAATACCCATCCCTAGTTTATACCGAATGAAGATTACTTGCACTGATGTTAACCTGTGTGTCTGATGTCTACCTGTGTGTGTCTATACCAAGGGCAAAGATCACTCGCTCCAATACCAACCTGTGTGTTTTGCTCACTAGATCAAGCTAATTGATTGGTCTAGTGGGCACAATTTCATAGTAAGATCACTTATATCTGTTACTGTAAAACAGCAAATATCACAATGCTAAGCCAATGCGTTGCCAGACTGGATGTTCAAAGACAATCGTCATGGAAGCCCCCATTTGTACGCGTGGAATAAGGTGAATACTAACAGCAAAGATGATTCGCTCTGATGCCAAGCTGTGTGTTCTGTTTATACGCTAATGCCCGTCTCAGGAATGGCATTCTGCTGCTTGTGCCCACATTTATAAACAGCACTTAAGATGCCAACCCAATGCCCTAGTTATGCCCCTCACAGTGCCAGCTGGGCTGAGGTAGCAGAGCAACATGTTGTCTAGATTCTCTCTGCCACACACGCACACACACACACGCACACACACATACAGACACACACACTTACACGAACGCAGTATCCAATGCCCACCTGTGTTTGAGCTGCATGTGGTTGAGCTCATGGTAGCTAATGCCCAGGTTGATGCCGATGTTGCACCAGTCACACACACATACACACACACACACACACACACACCTGTGTTTGAGCTGCATGTGGTTGAGCTCATGGTAGCTAATGCCCAGGTTGATGCCGATGTTGCACCAGTCACACACACATACACACACATACACACACACCTGTGTTTGTACTGCATGCGGTCGAGCTCATGGTAGCTAATACCCAGGTTGATGCCGATGTTGCGCCAGTCACACACACATACACATACACACACACACACACACACACACACCTGTGTTTGTACTGCATGCGGTCGAGCTCATGGTAGCTGATGCCCAGGTTGATGCCAATGTTGCGCCAGTCTTGGCCGATGCGGAGCGAGATGCCCAGGA
>JAODXP020000017.1:13600399-13602899 GCA_027497455.2 Sardinella longiceps
AATACAGCTGGACAGATTCCAGAACCTGCCTCCATGGTAATGCCTTTGGCAACGGACTCTAACACACTCCACCCCATCCAGATGGTCTCTATACTGTGTGTGTGTGTGTGTGTGTGTGTGTGTGAATGTGTGTGTGAATGTGTGTGTGTGTGTGTGTGTGTGTGTGTGTGTGTGTGTGTGTGTGTGTGTGTGTGTGTGTGTGTGTGTGTGTGAATGTGTGTGTGTGTGTGTATGTGTGTGTGTGTGTGTGTGTGTGTGTCCTGACCTGCGTTGATGTCGATGCCTCTCTCAAAGCCAGCAAAAAACTGCTCCCCTTCCAGAAGGTCACACACATCAGAGGGCTGAGGGCCGTCATACACCTCAGACAGAGACTGCACCCGGCTCTCCATCTGACACACACACACACACACACACACACACACAGAGAGAGAGAGAGAGAGAGAGAGAGAGAGAGAGAGAGAGGGAGAGACTCAATAGCGTTGTTAACTTTCACACACATGCACTCAATAGCGTAGTGCACTTTCACACACATGCACACACACACAAGCACACACACACACACTAAAGAGCATGTGCGTGGTCTCACACACACACACACACACACACACACACACACACACACTACAACTAACACACACCCACACAGACAAGAAGACAAACAGTGTCCTGGCTCAGGCTCCGTTTCTCCCCTGCAGTTAAGCATTGCCATGACAACAGAGACCCGTGTAAGTTATTAGTTCTGTTAATGGCCTAGATACCTCTACAGGAGACAGAGATTGCTCCTACACCAAAGATTATTAGTTCTGTTAAGGGCCTAGAAACCTCTACAGGTGACAGATTGCTACTACCACAAAGATTATTAGCTGAAGAAACACACCTTATGCCAACTCAAACACTAGCTGCAATAGACATGTCTGGTGTTAGACGCTAAACTAAAGACTAGAGATGTCTGGCATTAGACTAGCTGCAAAATAAATGTCTGTTGTTAGACGCTAACCCAAACACTAGCTGCAATAGAGATGTCTGGTGTTAGACACTAAACTAAAGAATAGAGCCGTCTAGCATTAGACTAGCTGCAAAAGAGATGTCTGGTGTTACCACGCTAACCTGAAGACTAGCTAAAATAGAGATGTCTGGTGTTGGACGCTAATCTGAATACTAGCTTCAATAGATATGTCTGGCATTATTGGTGTAGATTGCGAACCATGCAGTCCATAACTTGTCCATAACTTGCGCACATGGGAGCATGATGGCAGGTGAAAGGAACACGAATGAGGGACTTGCAGCATGATCTCTTCCTCAGACCGTAATTAAATTATTTTCAGGAAAAGTATGACGTTTTCAGTAAGCCTATAACGTTCAGGGCATTAACGGTAAACCATTTTAGCGATCTCCTTGCATATTAGGCAATGCAATGTATAGGCTACCGAGTCCGACACTTGTGAAACAACGCATAACGTCCCAATAATTATTTCACAGCAAGTAAAGTCGCAGTCACCCGTTAAGTCTAGCCTGTTCTAGTTAAAGTGATATGCCTGATTCAATCGTGAACAAAGATGCCATCTCCTCAAGGAAAGGAAATCTGCGAAGGGAATTTAATGTAGACGCATAGCCTAGAAAGAGAAAGTGATGTAGCCTAATTTGCGCACGCAGGATTGCCCGTGAACCAGGGTCCATGAACGGTGTCTGCGCAGCAGGTTTGAATGTTTATTGAAGGATTATTCCATAGCATACAACTTCGTTTTTTATTTATCATTAGTTTTTCATAAGGCCATGAATTCCTGTAGCCTATAGTATTGGTTGTTGTTTTGGGAGAGGAGAGGAGAGATAGGCTAATAGGTGTGTCATTAACTGCGGGATGTTGTTCTTTCTTTCTTGTTGATGTGTTTCGGGCAACAAGTTCATAGGCTTGATGGTAACGTGCATTGTCAAATCGTTTCGTTATTTTAAGATACCAGTAATCTAAGATATTAGTAGGCTAATTCTAATATGATCTGTCCCACACTCAACGAACATCTCAACATTAAAGGCCTGTCTCATATAGACGCCTGTCTCAAATACAAGCCGGTGCATTTTGGCGATTTGGGAAAATAAAAGCCCGGGCTATAATTTGGAGTTTTACGGTAGGTACATACAGTGAGCAAAAATAGCATTGTTAACAACAAGAACACAAACAAAGTAGAGGTACAGGTTATAACACTCTGTCAACAGAGTGAAACAGTAACTGTATGATTACAGTTAACCTTCTCTCTCTCTCTCTCTCTCTCTCTCTCTCTCTTACCTTGCAGGCAGGAAGGCACTGTAGAAGCACTTGTAGAGGGTCAGTTTTCTTCTGCTGGGCGAGAAACTGCACACGGAACTGCTTCAGTCTGTGATAGACCTTACGCACTACCCCACTGATACACTTCTGTGTGGAGTACCATAGCCAGTACCTACACACACACACACACACACACACACACACACACACACACACACACACACACACACACACACATTA
>JAODXP020000017.1:13607899-13625399 GCA_027497455.2 Sardinella longiceps
GAAAGTCTCAATTATTGGTTTGAATCACACACATTATCCTGTTCCACAGTTGCTTGATTACCTGCCAATACAAGGGACTACGGGTGGAAATTAGCATGACTGCTAAAACCTGGTGCAATGCATCTCTTCTTGTATTACACAAGACTAATCTTTATTGTACACTGTCCCTTTTGAAATAAAATAAACTCTATAAACTCTACTTCCTCTACGTTGAGAAACACTCTGGACATGACAGCTTCCATCCATGCCTAATGCTGGGAACAGACTTGCCGATTTTCTCAATCTTTTACGATTGGAACACGATTGAGTGAGCGAAATCTACAGACTCGACATGGGACGACTGGGAGTCGTTTATGAGCACAAACCTAACGAGTGAGTTGTCGGCAGTTTAATGTCATACTTGGTATCATAGCGACCATAGAACGGACCGGTTAAGATCATATCAAACATGTTTGATTCAGTCCGACTCAGTCGTAATTGCGTTAACAATGGATAGAATCCCATCATTACAAATCTGCCACCTAAAGACCCATAACGGCTCTTGTTGCTACTGAGCTCTGCTGCTACTGTGGATTACCTGGGATTACCCATGACTGGCCCTGACGTTCCATTGTATCAATATCAGGGCTAATAATCGGTAGGTCTGTTCCCAGCTTAAAGGTCATAGGTCACCATTATGTAGGGAGTGAACTGACCTGGAGGGGAGGGAGGAAGAGGCGGGGGCGTGGGGGGCCGGCCAATAGGGTTGTTCCTCAGGTCGAGCGAAAGGTGAGGTAGGGCCCGCACACTGTCCGGAATAGTCCGCAGGTTGTTACTGTGGACAACCAGCTCTTGGAGAGACGTCAGAGAACCTGGGAAGGAGAGGTTTTATTATTTATGTTCATTGTGTGAATGTGTGTGTGAATGTGTGAGCATGTGTGTGTGTGTGTGTGTGTGCGTGGTTGAGCAACGACAGAGAACTTGGGAAGGAGAGGTGTGAGATTTAGGTTCATATGCGTGTGAATTTGTGGGTGTGTGTGTACAATACGTGTGTGTGTGTGTGTGTGTGTGTGTGTGTGTGTGTGTGTGTGTGTGTGTGTGTGTGTGTGTAAGTGTGTGATTGAGTGGCAGCTGAGAACCTGAGAAGGAAATGTGTTATAATTTATTAATTAAGTGTGAATGTGTGGGCATCTGTGTGTGTGTGTGTGTGTGTGTGTGTGTTTGTGTGTGTGTATCCAGTGGTTCTTAAATTAGCCTCAAAGTTCTGAAACCGCTAACAAAGATCGTTCTCAACCATCTCTGACGCTCATATGTGTGTGTGTGGGTGTCTCTATGTGTGTGAGTGTGTCTGTGTGTGTGTGTGTGTCTGTGTCTGTGTGTGTGTGTGTGTGTGTGTGTACCTAAGCTTGCGGGCAGCTCCCTGAGACAGTTCTGCGACAGCTCCAGCGTTCTCAATCCGCTCATCTCTCCCAGCTCGTCGGGCAGCTCTTGAAGCTGATTGGCCGACACGTCCAGCGTGTGGAGCCCCCGCAGACGACCCAGCGTGGGGGGCAGCGAGCGGAGCCGGTTGCCCAGGAGGAGAAGCCTCTGCAGGGACACCAGCGCTCCCAGCTCCCCCGGCAGGCTGGAAATACAGTTCCAGCACAGCACCAGCTCCACCAGGGCAGGCAGGCCCAGCACACACAGCGGCACACACACCAGCCGGTTAAAGGACAGGTCCAGGTGTGTGAGCAGGGAGAGGCGGGACAGAGACAGAGACGCAGGCAGGGAGGAGAGGAGGCCTGGAAGGGGAGCACCCTCAGCGTCATGGAAACGATGGCCTGAAAGAGGGGGTGGCGGGAGGAGGGGATGAGAGAGAAAAACAAAAAGTGTTGAGAAAGAAACAAACTAAGAACAATGTTGTATCTTGGCATTTTGCTACAGTATGAATTCTCTCTCACACTGCTATCTCCTTCAGAATATTCAACCCTTGTCTACATTGGCCTACAGCTTAGTTAGTTATACACTATCTAACAGGTCCATTTGGTGGGCTAGTCTGTACTCTGTATATTAACGGTGTACTAAGCACTTATTACACATATCATTCCAGAACAATGACAAAGAGGCACCAAGACTCTAGAACAATTTAGTGAGCCCAGTGATTCTCTAGAACACATCTCAATCTCTACGCTAAACATCTTAAACAGGTGCAAACACTCACAACAACTCCTGCACATTATCCAGTCTGCAGACTTCATAAAAGCTATCAAATTAATGTGTGTGTGTGTGTGTGTGTGTGTGTGTGTGTGTGTGTGTGTGTGTATGTGTGTGTGTGTCTGCATGTGAATGTCTTTGATGGTCAGGGAGCTTAGCTGTATAAGATTGGGTAGCATGACCACTGTGTGTGTGTGTGTGTGTGTGTGTGTCTGTGTGTGTCTATATCTACCTCTGATGGTGAATGCATGAGTGTGTGTCTGTGTGTGTCTATATCTACCTCTGATGGTGAGTGCATGACCTGTGTGTGTGTGTGTGTGTGTGTGTGTGTGTGTGTGAGTATATAGGCCTATGCCTGTATACTTCTGATGGTCAGTGAGCATAGCCATGTAAGATCAGGCAGCACGGCCACTGTGTGTGTGTGTGTGTGTGAGAGAGAGAAGGTTGCTGAGTATACATCTACCTCTGATGGTTAGTGAGCATAGCCATGCAAGATTGGGCAATATGACCACTGTGTGTGTGTGTGTGTGTGTGTGTGTGTGTGTGTGTGTGTGTGTGAGTGTGTGAGTGTATCTATATACCTCTGATGGTCAGCAGGCAGAGCCTTACAGATTGGGCAGCATGACCACTGTGTGTGTGTGTGTGTGTGTGTGTGAGTGCGTTAGTGTGTGTGTGTGTAATCTATATATCTACCTCTGATGGTGAGTGAGCGTAGCCGTGTAAGATTGGGCAGCATGACCACTGTGTGTGTGTGTGTGTGTGTGTGTGTGTGTGTAGTCTATATATCTACCTTTGATGGTGAGTGAGCATAGCCGTGTAAGACAAGGTAGGACAGCCACTATGTGTGTGTGTGTGTAGTCTATACCTCTGATGGTGAGTGAGCGTAGCCATGTAAGATTAGGTAGCACAGCCACTGCGCTCTCTATCGCCCCCAGGTCCTCAGAGCCCAAACGCAGGTACTGCACCTCCCTCAGCTGCTCCTGCTGGATCTCCCATAGACTGGGCAAGGCAGCCGCTCCCCCCTTAAAGACGTCCAGCACCAGGTGCCCCCCGGCCAGCAGCAAGCCCACATCCGTGCCCTCGGGCAGCGGGGGGGACAGGGAGGGGACCGGAGACGGAGTAGTGGATGGAGAGGAGGAAGAAGAGAGGGAAAAAGAAGGGATGAGGTTTGGAGAGGGGGAGGAGGATGGGGTTTCAGAGATGGAGGGAGCCCAGGTGTCAGATGGTGGGCGTGAGAAAGACGGAGAAGGAGCGCCACCGGTGACCGTATCCTTTGGGGTGCCGCATCCGTTTCCAGTGGCAACAACATCAGCAGCACCCATCTCTCTCAGAGTCAGGAGGTCCAGGTGTTTCTCCAGACTATGATCCTGCGTCCTCCATGTCCCGCCAGGTGTGCGTAAGTGTGTGTGTGAGTGTGAGTGTGTGTGGACTGCTGCTCCATCCTCCATTCCTCGATCTGGCTCATCTGAGATGGAGACGTCCTCTCCGTTAGTGACCTGAACAGTCATGTGTCCCTCTGTGCTGTTCTCTCTTGTGTCTTTGTCCTTCTCTTCATTCCTTGATCCCTCGCTTCTACTGATCTTGCCTCCACACCTCCTCTCTTCCTCTTCTTCCTCCTCTCTCCTCTGGTCTTCTGCCTCTCCTTCTCTCTCCATCTCTCCTTATCCTCAGCTCAGCCCAGTCCAGCAGGTGTCTCCGCTTGAGCAGGGGTGTGATGAGGAGGAGGAGGTGTCACAAAAGTGTCTGGGGACCTCCGTCTCCTCTCCGTGTCTCCTTTTTCTTCTTCATCACGCGGGAGATAGATTTGCCCCCGGCCCCGCGCTCCGTCATGCGTGTGAGAGGGCTAGTCTGGACAGGCCCGCGCCAGGGACGCACAGCATACTCCGTCTTCTCTGAAACACAGAATCAAAAGTGTGAATTAACGTTAACAGATAAGGGTGGTGGGAATGGGGAAAGAGCTGCGACAGCGCATCAGGAGGACTGTAGGCAAGACCAGGCACGCATGCACGGGGATCAATCAGTTATATTTGGTAAAATAACAAAAATATGTCCAACCATTCTATTCAGTTGGGCTTCATGTTTACGGACATGATCTTGCACTTTACACATTGTTCTGCTACTCAATCTTAATTACGTTGTAACTGACACGCTAACTTACTCATAGCCTACTATTTTAACCAGAGAAATGCACTTAATGGCCGCATAAGTTGACATGTCATGTCAATATGATCCCATGTGATGTAATGCAAAGAGTCGTTTTTAGCCTGCTAACGTTACCCGAAATCAATGTAGATTCTAGGCCTACAGAAAATGTAAAAAAATAAGGAATGAAGTTGTTAATGTTACCGTAATTACGTTGGAAATAATCCGATGGGGGCTATTTCATTTCCCACTTATAACTTTAAGGAAAAGGTTTGGTTGTCAAATCCGTAGAAAAGCTCAAAGTGGAGCAACTTACTTCCTTGGTCCACCAGTGTTTTTGTACAAAACTGCATACTGTCAACGAATCAGATGGACCGCGAAACTTTCAACCTAGGGCGGGCCATTTCTTAAAGAGACAGGACACCATTTTAGGGTCCTGCGCGGTATAGCATGTTGGTAATATTGTATTTTTACTAACCTGATGATTTACATACACTGTAATAATAATACATTGTAATAATAATATTATTCAATGTATTATTATTAGAGTGAATGTATTACGGTATTAGTAAAAATCACCCGGTATGGAATCTGTGCTCACACAAAAAATCTTCTAGCACGTAGTGTGCACATTATGGTGAATTTAAATAGCATATTAAAATCAGATTACAAAGCATTGTACACTAAAAACAACATAGTCCTTAATCCAGACCTCCAAATTTGGCCTGTCAGTTGCCTCACAGTTGCTAAAGCACAAGCAAAGCCAAATTCCAGTCACCTTAGACTGAAATAGATAGATGAATGGATTGAAATAGGCCTACATTGAACTTTAATATTTTTAACGTTATGAACCAGGTGCAACCTTCAAAAGAGCCACATCTGGCTCGTGAGCCATAGGTTCCCCGCTCCTGCTATAGACAGTGGCTGAAGTGGGATTTGGCAGGAGGGGGAACTCTCATATTTTGTGTTGGCACAAACAAAGAAAAATGAATAGAAGAAGAATGGGATAATAAATAGTGTTCATTTATCTGAGGTGCCGGAACTGCACTGACCTTCAATGTACAGCCATGGGATGGGACAGGCCTTGGCCTAGGCCTACATCTGCAGAGCAAGAAATTATTATGGGTAAGCTCACTTCCAAATCAAATTTTTTTGCCTCTTCCAATAGACTCTCACTGGCACACTGACACACTTTGTCACCGGAGTGAAAAACACCAGAGGTTTAGAGAGCATTTCTAATAACTCAACATGCCAGAGCACTCTCCCAGATTTCTAATGCTTAAACCAGATTTGAAAAAAAAAAAAAAAAAAAAAACTATTTCCATTTTCACCAGAGGGGGCACCAGCGAGCTTCCTTTCTCAGAGCTGTGTTTGTCTGGTGTCTGTGTTGTTCTGAGAAGGTCATCGACCTTAATAATATATTTGTGAGCCAAAGGGACAAGAGATAGCCTCCTTCATTATGGCCTTTTCCAACCAGAGATAAAGCATACATTGGTTATTTGCAACTCAGACACGCAGCACTAAAGATTGGTGTTATGTTCTGCAGTTTAAGTGGTTAATCTGTCTTTGTGTTGGGCTTTTGTTTGGAGGTTGTGTTCGGTCTTTGGTATTTTTTGCCCTCAATGGTGCCTTCCAGGCAGCGCTGCCTTCAAGGCACTACTCCCCTCATTTTAGGGTTAGGATGAGGGTTTGGGGGGGGTGGTGGTTAGGAATAGGAATAGGGTTAAGGTAGTGCCTTTTGGGCTGTGCTGCCTGGAAGGTGACGTTGGGGGCAAAAAACACCATTGAGCGTTGTGTTTCCTCAGAAAAAGAATCCACATGGAGAAAAGCAATGTGTTAATTCCTCAAGCACTTGTCTTACGAAATCGACGTTATATCTGTGTAATATCTCTGTTTTGAATCAAGATTCAAGTCGCTTGTCTTCCCAGCCTAGAATATTTTTGCAGTCCCTAACCTAGCCTTCCTGCCTGACTATAAGGAGAGACGCCCAAAGCTTCTGTGAGTAGCCAGGAGAGGCCTGAGAATGTGACATTTAGCCAACCTAAAAGACGTCAGACATCTGTAATTACAAAAGCAACACATTCAGTGTAGCCACACAAAAATATTTTAGAGAAAGAAACATAAAAATCTTTGCTTGAACAAAACATTCTCAATTTAGTAGCAATGTGTTTGTATGCAAGAGCCGAGAAGTAAAGTGGCTATCTGCTTTTGTTACAAGAAGCTGGGAGAACTCAATATGTGTCACAGTGGACTCTGTGTGTGTGTGTGTGTGTGTGTGTGTGTGTGTGTGTGTGTGTGTGTGTGTGTGTGTGTGTCACAGCGGACTACTTTATCATAGTTATTCGCTTCTTATTGCACGGTGGCCATGGCAACAGTGTAACTGCTAGAGCGATGCCAGTGAAATGGCATGCGGAGTATGAAGCCGGAGTGAGTAATGTGTGTGTGTGTGTGTGTGTGTGTCTGATGTGTCCCCTGTGTGTGTGTTTGATGTGTCCCTTGATGATCTGAACAGCATCTCCCTCAAACAAATAGTCTGCCAGACCTCATGACCAACACATAATTCCCCCTCATATCAGTCTGTCTGCCACAGAAAGACAAGGAAAGGTGAAGACTATTGTTCATCTCATGGAGAAGAAGTAGCGAGACTGCTATTAAGTTCGATATAAAAAAAATATTTAAATAACTAATAACAAACAGCGGCTATTTCAAACTAAAGTCCTGTGATTCTCATAGAAAATGCAGTTCAATGTGAAATACACATCAAAATAACAAAAAAGTTAAATAACAAACGGTGGTGCCTATATCATCTAACGCTGTGATGTGGATTTGGTCTTTGGTATTTTTTGCCCTCAACGGTGCCTTCCAGGCATCGCTGCCTTCAAGGCACTACTCAGTTTAGGGTTAGGATGAGGGTTGAGGGGGTTAGGGTTAGGAATAGGGTAAGGGTAGTGCATTTTAGGCTGTGCTGCCTGGAAGGTGTCGTTTGGGGGCAAAAAACACCAGTGAGCTGTGGATTCATTTTGATGGCCCTTTGCTTTTGGTTGGCATGCATGCTTGTCTGTCAGGCTATGTATGTAACCTACTGTACTCTAGCTCTCCTCTCTATTTCTACACACTCCTCTCTCTCTCTCTCTTGTGGACGCACTGCTTGGACTTTAGCCTAGCCAGTGGAACTCAATGCCCAGTACCCAATCCCCATGTCCATGCCAAGATATATACTAACTGAGCCCAATGTCAGTGACAGAGGGAGGAGTGAAAATGAAACAAACACGTGTAGAATTCCCCTGCTGATTCGGCCGCTGATTCACCTCCAATAAACTGCCTTTATCGGCGGCCATCGTGAAGAGTGTTCACAATGGCCGCATTTTTATTTTAACGTTTCACTTATTTTAAGAGACTCTCTTCAAGAGAGCGTTTTTCACAGAACAGCTTCTACCTCCGAGGCTCCATAAGCATTTCTGTGAGGTTGAGGTACTCCTTTGTGAATTAGGGGTCAGTTTCCCTAAAGCATAGTTGCTAACTAAGTTAGCAACTACTAAGTTAGCAACATTGTTGACTGCAATGCAATTTCCCATTGCCAATGCCAACTACTAGCTAACTAATAGCATACGTCTGATCTCTTTAGTTTAGCTTGTTTGGTTTCTATTCTTCAGGTTTGGCTCCGAGCCCGGAGGTCAGAGGTCAACATGGCTGACAGGCACAGGAATGATGTCACTGATAATAAGTGCATGATAAGTGCAATCTGCGAGCTTTGATTGATTAATGATCAATCATTTTGTTTTATTGCCATGTACTGTGAGACAGCAAAATATGCCCCACCTCAACATAGTGAAATATGTAGGCCTAGGGATAACGGCTGGTTCGTTGGACACCGGTCACCTCGAAGGCCGTTATCCCGTTTATATCCCGTTTGTATTTATCTCCCGTATATTTAAGGAAGTGTATAAATATAAAACATAAAAGAAACATGCAGCTCTATTTTAAAAGAAGATAGCCTGTTCGGTTGGGGTAGGATTTTCAGTTGAAATTAGATCTACAAGGCTGCTTACAGTTGTTATAGTTACATTCTACAAAGCGTTTGATATGGAACGGTGGTGAAACTTTTTAACAGAAAAATGTCTCAGGTAGCAGGTTGTACTTGCCACCCCATAGCCATGTTGTTCAAGGTCATTGAGTGCCGTTGGTTGGAAAAAGAACAATATTTACCTCAGTCAAGGAGGTTATGTTTTCGGTCAGGTTTGTCTATTTGTCTGCTTGTTTATTTTTCAGCAGGATAAGTCAATAAGTTATGAACGGATTTTGATGAAATTCTGTGGAGTTGTTGGAAATAGCACAAGAAACAAGTGATTACATTTTGGTGGTGATCTGGATCATGATGGCCTTGGCGGAGGTTTGCACTCTCTGAGTGCTTCTAGTTTTATATATTTATTTATTCTTTTTACTGAACAGTAGTAGCCCCTTCAGTTTTGCTGTTTGCTGTAGAATACACTGTATTCAATCTAATGACAGTAAAGCTTGTATTCAGTTCCATTCTCTTCTAGACCCCTTCACAGCACTGCAAATGGGAATACTCACAAGGAAAATATTTGCTGTTCTGATGACGCAACTGAGGTGCGTTGAGGTGACGAGTGTGTGTATTTTCACTGCATCATTGACATGGGGTAGCTACATCTAACTCAAGCTCAGAGAGAGAGAGAGAGAGGAGAGAGAGAGAGAGAGAGAGAGAGAGAGAGAGAGAGAGAGAGAGAATGCTCCATCAACTTGGGAAACTCTAACTCAAGCTCTAAGCGAGAAAGCTGCATGCGTTAGTCAATGCAAGATTGGAAGATCAAACGATGTCACAACCAGTAATGAACCACAAAAAAAAAGTGAATGCCCAATACAGGGCCGGACTGGGACCAAAAAATGCCCCAGGCAATTTTGACCATGGCTGCCCACCATGGTTTTATTCAATAATAACTTCATGGCAAGCGAAAATAATACTGCACACTAGATCCATTGCATCAGATTTAAATATTGGATTCTTCATTATGCATTGCTGTTTGGTGTTTTGTGTGTGTGTGTGTGTGTGTGTGTGTGTGTGTGTGTGTGTGTGTGTGTGTGTGTGTGTGTGTGTGTGTGTGTGTGTTAGTTAAAACAATAATAATTTAAAAAAAAGATTTAAATATTGGAGCCCAATATCCTTCAAGAAAATAATGAGTATCATGACAGCCCCAGCCCTAAAATGACTGTTGAGGAAAAAAAATATTTAGAATCCTGTTTGTGTTTCTTTCGGCCTGTGCAAGCACCTTAAGGTTCTTTCTATAGATTCTATATAGTCTTCACTTCCTGTTGGACTATTCATGGAGTCATCATGCACTTAGGGTTGCGTTTCTCCTTTTTGGACAAAATAAGGCCTTGCTCAGCTCTTTCTGCTGTCCTTTTAACAGCTGAGAAATATAGTTTTAATCTTTTCTAACGCCCATCGCCAAGAAAACACTCAATCAGTGTGCCAATGTCCCATCATGTTTGTTTGCCAAAGTATGGCAGTATCTCCGTGTCTAGCCGTCTGGATTTCCCAAACACAGAGTCTGGAGATAAGATGCTTCCAACAAACATGTCTTCAAAGACTTGTTTTCACTGACTGCCTCTATTGATCAGAATTTCTCTGTTTTTCCTCCCTATCTGTGTCAGTTATAGGATTGTTAAGTTTGATTGGAGGGTAGGACGTCACATGTCATCAGAAGAGGTCAAATAGGATCATTACCTCCGCCAAGGAGGTTATGTTTTCGGTCGCGTTGGTTTGTCTGTCTGTCTGTTTGTTTGTTTGTCTGTTTGTTTGTCAGCAGGATAACTCGAAAAGTACTTCACAGATTTGGATGAAATTTTCAGACTATGTGTATATTGGGACAAGCAAGAACTGATTTGATTTTGGTGGTGATTGGTGATCCAGAACATGATCTGGAATTTACATTGTGTCTGTGATCACATTGCCTTGGTGGAGGTCTGCACTCTCTAAGCGCTTTTCTAGTTATGATTTATTTTCAACTTACTGCTGTTGTGATATGACAGTGGCAGGGTTCATTTTGTTTTGAGTGAATGAATGTCTGCTTGTGTGTGTCACTATATCATTGCAGGCCAGGAACGCAGCCTTTTTATCGGTGGAAGAGAGGCAGCTCATCTCTGAGAAAAGTGAGAGCAGAGCTATCCCAGGCCATCAAAACAGCTAAGCACACACACGCACACACATACAATCACACACACACACACACACACACACACACACACACACACACACACACACACACACATACACACAGGCTATAAGGATAAATATGCCAGGGTGACATACCTGCGATTACCTTTGTTTGTGTGTGTGTGTGTGTTTGTGTTTGTGTTTGTGTGTGTATTCACAGCCACTTCAAAGATACCAAAGACTCACAAAAGCCTGTGGCAGGCAATACAAGCAATCACCAACTACAGGCCACCCCACTCTCCGGTGTTGGTGATAGCACCCTCCCTGAAGCACTGAATAGATTCTATGCAAGATTTGAAGAAAAGAACGACACAGTAGCAAGGAAAACTACCCCTCCCACCAGTGAGCAGTTGCTACATCTGTCCTTCACTGAAGTGAGGAGGATCTGCTGAGAGTCAACCCACAGAAGGCCGCTGGGCCAGACCACATACTATACCAGGCCCTGTGCTAAGACAAAGCAGAGTAGTCTAGGAATTAGTAGTGGAGTTGTAGTAGTTGTAGTAGCCTAGTAGTAGTAGTAGTTGTAGTAGTAGTAGTAGTAGTAGTAGCTGTAGCAGTTGTTGTAGTAGTAGTAGTAAAGTCTTGCACTTGCTCTCCTATTAGCAAATGGCACTCCCTGTAAGCATTTACTTGTATTGTGTTGTGTTGCAGCTTGATTTTTATCCCTCTTTTGTGAGTCGCTTTGGATAAAAGCGTCTGCTAAATGTGTAAATGTAGTAGCCTAGAACTAGATGCCCTCTAGGAGTAGCAAATTGATTTTGTGCAGCGAGTATGTCTAGCGATCAGCCATAGGTTGTACTCAGACATCGGTGGTGTCTGAGCTGTTTATCCAATAACAACGCTCTAGATTGTATTCAGACATCGTGGTGTTTAGCCAATCACAACGTTCTATCTGGACAGGGAGTCATTGGGCAGACTTAGCATTGTTTGCATTGGCTTGTTAGTTGCACTGAGGTTTTAGCCGTCTTACCCGAGGGTCTATCACTCGTGGCCAGACTATACATTTTATGTGATAATCTGGCTTGTCAGGCTAGTAAAGTAGTAGGGAGTCGTCGAGTAGAGGGAACAAGTGTAGCGTGGAGTAGTGGAATTGGGAGGGTGAGGAAAAGGAGCAGAAAGTGGACACCTCCCCTCCCCACCTCCTCCATGTTTACATGGGACCATATTGAAGGTTTGACCTTCAGTCACAATGCAAGAACATAAAAATATTCCTCAATTCACACCAGTGTCAGAGTCAATGTCAGAGAGACAGCACATACACACACACACACACACACACACACACACACACACACACACACACACACACACACACACACACACACACACACACACACACACTAACAGAAATAACATCTCTCTCCCACTCAATATAATGGGTGTGTGTGCTCTAGGGAGGTCTATGAAAGGCATGGAATTCTAGAAACATTCACACAAATAAACTCCATAGTCCTTTGGGATACATTGACACCTTACTGACCCCAAACACACACACACACACACAAACACACACACAGTCACACACTTCATACACAAAACACAAATAGCCCCCTGGTCTCTTTCAAAATATGTTCTATTGGACACAAGTGTGCTAAAACACTCAGTGCAGGCCAGAAATGAGTAGTGTTGGGCTCAAGATTTCACAATGTGGGATTCTAAGAAAAGATGTCCGAGAGTGACACACACTCTGGCCTAAGTTCTTACTGTCGAAGATGTGTGGTGTGTGTGTGTGTGTGTGTGTGTGTGTGTGTGTGTGTGTGTGTGTGTGTGTAAGGGGGTTATAGAGAGGGTCATTGAGGTGATTAGGGAGGGGGCTGAGGGGTGGGTGCTAGTACCACACACGTCTCCTGAGGTCGGCTGCAACGTTGTAACTCCTGCGACTCGAACACTACTGCAGAAAATAGCTGACCAAGATTAGCACACGGTGAGAAGAAGAACAACACATCTCATATAACCAAATCAGATGACCAGAAAACAAGTCAGTTATGAAATACAATGAAACTGTTGTGTTATCTGTTTCCGCGGTCCGGACAAATTAGGCTACAGTTGAGCAAGAACTACATCAGGTAAACTTGTGTTTCAAAACCAGAATAGA
This sequence comes from Sardinella longiceps, assembly GCA_027497455.2. NCBI lineage: Eukaryota > Metazoa > Chordata > Actinopteri > Clupeiformes > Clupeidae > Sardinella > Sardinella longiceps. Next base: position 13,620,544 of record JAODXP020000017.1, read on the forward strand.
TTGGTTAGCATTTTGGATGACCAGAAGAACATGCAATAGAATCTGAAATTATGGAATTCATAACGTGATATTAATCATGTAGTGAGGTTACAGGTCAACCATGCCAACTTCCACACTGACCACTGAGTATCTGTTGTGTGTGTGTGTGTGTGTGTGTGTGTGTGTGTGTGTGTGTGTGTGTGTGTGTGTGTGTGTTTGCATGTAAAAGTACTTTTATGTTTACACCATTTCCCCTTTCCTCATTCTATTTCCTTCCTCTCCCAACGGTTCTTACACAAATGTTACTCCGTGAATGATGTTCTACTGTTCTTGATACTCAAATGTTACTCCGTGAATGATGTTCTACTGTTCTTGATACTCAAATGTTACTCCGTGAATGATGTTCTACTGTTCTTGATACACAAATGTTACTCCGTGAATGATGTTCTACTGTTCTTGATACACAAATGTTACTCCGTGAATGATGTTCTACTGTTCTTGATACTCAAATGTTACTCCGTGAATGATGTTCTACTGTTCTTGATACTCAAATGTTACTCCGTGAATGATGTTCTACTGTTCTTGATACTCAAATGTTACTCCGTGAATGATGTTCTACTGTTCTTGATACTCAAATGTTACTCCGTGAATGATGTTCTACTGTTCTTGATACTCAAATGTTACTCCGTGAATGATGTTCTACTGTTCTTGATACTCAAATGTTACTCCGTGAATGATGTTCTACAGTTGATGTCTTGATACTTAAATGTTCTCTGTGAATAATGGTCTACTGTTCATAAATGTTGCTGTATATTCTAAGTTTCTGAGTAGGCCTACTGTTCTTTAAGCTTTGGCAACACTATTTCATCATGCTGACAAAGCTACTTTGACTTTGAGAGAGAGATTATTCACTGATCTCCATAAAAACACAGAGCATTTGCCAAAGAGCATATTCCAAAACAATTATCGTAGAGAAATTATACTATTTTATCCTAGACACTCCAGAAAAGGGGCTAAACATGCTAAAAACAAGATGGCTACAGACCAAAGATCCGTGACGAGATGGGCTGCGACGTTCTAAAAACCTGGACATTCTAAAACTCAGAAACTGCGATTTGATGAGATGTTAAATCTTTGGCGACGGCTTGCAACTGTCTCCAACAACCTGCGACAATTGATTCACACCACCGCAACTTCTCTCTAAAACCGTTTCATTTTGTTGCGGATCTTCAGTCTGAATTGGCCTTAAAGGAACCCTGCTCTGGTCTGCTATAAGAGCAGTGATTGTTCTGTTTGCAGTGGTTCACCGTAGTTATCCCAGTTGATCTATCTCTGTAGAATACGATCCACACAACGCCTCAGGTGTGTGAGCAGACACACACACACACACACACACACACACACATTTTACTTCTTTATTTGTGTCCACAATTCAAAATAATGATGCACAGAGACACAAATTTGACATCAGCACACACACACACACACACACACACACACACACACACACACACAGAGAGAGAGAGAGAGCCCGTGTTTGTAGAGCCCTGAGTTTGCTTCTTTGTCGGCCCCTCTACAGTATGAGTAGGAGCTGCTGTGAGACATTGTATGACCAGCATGTCGAGATGCTTATTTCCAGACACACACACACACACACACACACACACACACACACAGAGCTTTCTGAACATTCTGATTCACCAGCATGTAGAGGTGCTTATTTCCAACATTCCGCTGTCAGCTCCAGTGTGCTGAAGTCCAGCTAAAATCTGGGCTGCAGTGACAGAGTTTAGCTGCCTGTGCCTCCTACAAACAGGTAGCCTTGGCATCGACAAACTAAATAATCACCAGTGATATTTAGTCTGGAGACCCAGCTATACCTTTTCTTATAGAAAAGTTTACGATTCTCCAGAGCTGTTTATTGGGCAATACGAATGTCTATCATAGCATCTGTACATAGCTCAGAGCCAATACCAAAGCCACCTTGTAAAATGAAATCAAATGCCTTGCTAGTCCCTTTTTGTTCTGTGATTGGATACCTAAAGCAGGTGAGAAAATTGGCCATGGTCACCATGCTGCTTTGCAGAGTGAAATGAAACCAGGCTAACAAACAGGTGCCCAGGATCACCAGTAGCCTGAAGAATTCTTATGGCCCATTCAGACCAAAGATCCACAGCGACACAAGACTGTTTTAGGCGTTGTGAATCAAACGTTGCATGTTGTTTCAAGCTGTCACTTAATATTCAACATATCAAATCGTAGTTTCCGAGTTTTGGAACGTTTCAGTCAGTCTCTTCGTACCAGATGTCAACTAACCTGGTTAATCCTAGGCCAGTGCGTTAATGTCCAGGTAAGGACATCCCTGGACCACCTGTGATACCAAAGGTGATCCTGGAGTGACCAGTGCTCTGATGTCGAGCTAAAGACAAACATCTCTGGACCATCAGTGGCCAGAACTGCTCTTGGCAAAAGCAGTGCGCCGAAAATAACAATATTTGGATGTTTTTGTTTAATATTCGTCATGATCCACTGACAACACATTCCTGATTTAGTCAACAGGATGTCCCATTGCCTTTAACCTAGTGTGTGTGTGTGTGTGTGTGTTTTGTGTGGAGAGAGAGAGCGAGAGAGAGAGAGAGAGAGAGAGAGAGAGAGAGAGAGAGAGAGAGAGAGAGAGAGAGCTGTCTTGGCAGACACAGAGTAGAAATGCCAAGGGGGATTTTGCAGAGGACATAGGGAGTGTTTGGCAATGTGTTACGTTGCCATGAAAATCTGCAGCTTGACGAATTCTTGTTGTCATTGATGGATTATATTTTGGGGTAACCTCCTACCTTTAACAGAATAAGCACAACACATACACACACACACACCACAGCCCCACACACACACACACCCCTTCTCTTTCATTACTTCATGTTGACTGTGCTTCCTTTTTCCTGACTTCATAGACTTGCTTCCCTTCCGTTTTGCCATGGCCAAATTTTCTGAGCTTACATAGGGTTTTTTTTTTTTTTTTGTCAGGATAAGTGTGCCTGTCCTGGTTGTCAGTTATTGCAAACATCCGTTAAGTTTAATAGTAGCCTAAGGCCTACGACATGTTAGGAATCCCTTGTGGTCAGGCCTCCAGCACTGTTGTAATATTATTATTATTAGCCAATCAGAATCGATAGTTCTGCGGTTTTGCGATAACGTGCACCATTTCCAAGAGGTGCGGTGGGCAGGCCCAGCTGGGTGTTTTCCTCAACTTGTGATTGGACGACCGTGTTGTGACCGCGCCTTCGTGGTAAAATGTTCCCCCCGACTGCATGTGACATGAACTTTTCTGACTGCCATAAAAACAAACCGGGCTTGCGATGACAGCGGAGTAAAGACGTTTCCCTCGCACTCTAGGATCTACTCAGTCATTGAACGTCGATGCGTAATTGACGAAATTCAGTGAAAAACGCTGCCCTACAGAAGAGTTTGAGCAAGTGTGTAGCCCTAAGTGTAACGTTACCGAAGTTCCACTTCATAATCGCGATTGCCTAGCACCAGCAGGTTGGCTGGTACACAGTATCATTATTAGAGAAAAGTTATCATGATAGCCTACTTTTTGGACACTGTTTTCAAGTTGTTTTACAACCTCTAGGGTCAGTTTACCACTTGTTAGAACTGCGGTAGGAAACATTTTGCTTTGCCAGCGGAATATCGCCTGATCCAGCTCCAAGGACTGAGGACTCTTTGTGCTGGAAGTAACTGGATGGTTTGGTAGGTAGGCTGTTACATTGTATCGATTGGAGCGGAATTAATCATGTTTCCATTGGATTCGCCCTGGAACATTTCCTTCGCTGGCTGCGGCTTTCTGGGAATCTACCACATCGGAGTGGCCAGCTGCCTTCAGGAGCAAGCCCCGTTTCTGGTGGAGAATGCCCGGCACATCTATGGGGCCTCAGCGGGGGCCCTGACCGCTTCGGCTTTGGTTAGTGGGGCATGCCTAGGTATGTGCCAACCTCGCATTGGAGTAGGCTAATCCACAACAGTACATTCACTTAAGATATATTGCATAACCAATGCATAACCCTACATTAACCAACTTAGCGAAAAGTCCATTTGGTTGCATGCCCAGAAAGAAATAAGTTCACTGTAACTTTATGTGGCTACTCGGGCGTTGTGTTTGTGATGTGACGCCCGTAAACATGTTAAAAATGTGTCCTATTTACCTCCGTGAGTCTCATGACATAAGGACCACCTGTTACCCACTGCACTCGCTGCCCCCCGCACTATTGTGATATCAGGACATTGTGTTCTTTTTTACGTAGACTACGTAGGCTCTGCTACGCTACTAACGTAACTTGGGTCTACTAAAGAGTTTACAGAAGCACTGCCTGCAGTGTGGTACAAACTAGAGGAACAGACCATCACCTGCCTTCTCTCACTGGCTCCCTGTGTGTGTGTGTGTGTGTGTGTGTGTGTGTGTGTGTGTGTGTGTGTGTAGGTGAAGCAGGCGGCAGCATCATAGATGTAGCCAAGGAGGCGAGGAAGCGTTTCCTGGGCCCCATGCACCCGTCCTTTAACCTGGTGAAGACGATGAGGACGGTTCTGTACCGCACGCTACCGCCCGACGCTCACCACAGGGCTACGGGCCGACTGGGCATCTCCCTCACACGCGTCACAGACGGGGAGAATGTGCTCGTGTCACACTTTAACAGCAAGGAGGAGCTCATTCAGGTGAGGGATGGTCAGCACACACACACAAACAGAGAGAGAGAGGGAGAGAATGTGTGTGTGTTTCTGTGTGTGTGTGTGTGTGTGTGTGTGTGTGTGTAGAGAGAGAGAGAGAGAGAGAGAGATGTGTGTGTGTTTCTCTCTGTGTGTGTGTGTGTGTGTGTGTGTGTGTG
>JAODXP020000017.1:13629669-13639669 GCA_027497455.2 Sardinella longiceps
CACAGAAAGACAAGGAAAGGTGAAGACTATTGTTCATCTCATGGAGAAGAAGTAGCGAGACTGCTATTAAGTTCGATATAAAAAAAATATTTAAATAACTAATAACAAACAGCGGCTATTTCAAACTAAAGTCCTGTGATTCTCATAGAAAATGCAGTTCAATGTGAAATGCCTTCCAGGCATCGCTGCCTTCAAGGCACTACTCCACTCAGTTTAGGGTTAGGATGAGGGTTGAGGGGGTTAGGGTTAGGAATAGGGTAAGGGTAGTGCATTTTAGGCTGTGCTGCCTGGAAGGTGTCGTTTGGGGGCAAAAAACACCAGTGAGCTGTGGATTCATTTTGATGGCCCTTTGCTTTTGGTTGGCATGCATGCTTGTCTGTCAGGCTATGTATGTAACCTACTGTACTCTAGCTCTCCTCTCTATTTCTACACACTCCTCTCTCTCTCTCTCTTGTGGACGCACTGCTTGGACTTTAGCCTAGCCAGCGGAACTCAATGCCCAGTACCCAATCCCCATGTCCATGCCAAGATATATACTAACTGAGCCCAATGTCAGTGACAGAGGGAGGAGTGAAAATGAAACAAACACGTGTAGAATTCCCCTGCTGATTCGGCCGCTGATTCACCTCCAATAAACTGCCTTTATCGGCGGCCATCGTGAAGAGTGTTCACAATGGCCGCATTTTTATTTTAACGTTTCACTTATTTTAAGAGACTCTCTTCAAGAGAGCGTTTTTCACAGAACAGCTTCTACCTCCGAGGGTCCATAAGCATTTCTGTGAGGTTGAGGTACTCCTTTGTGAATTAGGGGTCAGTTTCCCTAAAGCATAGTTGCTAACTAGTTAACTAAGTTAGCAACTACTAAGTTAGCAACATTGTTGACTGCAATGCAATTTCCCATTGCCAATGCCAACTACAGTAAGTTAGTAGCTAACTAATAGCATACGTCTGATCTCTTTAGTTTAGCTTGTTTGGTTTCTATTCTTCAGGTTTGGCTCCGAGCCCGGAGGTCAGAGGTCAACATGGCTGACAGGCACAGGAATGATGTCACTGATAATAAGTGCATGATAAGTGCAATCTGCGAGCTTTGATTGATTAATGATCAATCATTTTGTTTTATTGCCATGTACTGTGAGACAGCAAAATATGCCCCACCTCAACATAGTGAAATATGTAGGCCTAGGGATAACGGCCGGTTCGTTGGACACCGGTCACCTCGAAGGCCGTTATCCCGTTTCTATCCCGTTTGTATTTATCTCCCGTATATTTAAGGAAGTGTATAAAACATAAAAGAAACATCCAGCTCTATTTTAAAAGAAGATAGCCTGTTCGGTTGGGGTAGGATTTTCAGTTGAAAGTAGATCTACAAGGCTGCTTACTGTTGTTATAGTTACATTCTACAAAGCGTTTGATATGGAACGGTGGTGAAACTTTTTAACAGAAAAATGTCTCAGGTAGCAGGTTGTACTTGCCACCCCATAGCCATGTTGTTCAAGGTCATTGAGTGCCGTTGGTTGGAAAAAGAACAATATTTACCTCAGTCAAGGAGGTTATGTTTTCGGTCAGGTTTGTCTATTTGTCTGCTTGTTTATTTTTCAGCAGGATAAGTCAATAAGTTATGAACGGATTTTGATGAAATTCTGTGGAGTTGTTGGAAATAGCACAAGAAACAAGTGATTACATTTTGGTGGTGATCTGGATCATGATGGCCTTGGCGGAGGTTTGCACTCTCTGAGTGCTTCTAGTTTTATATATTTATTTATTCTTTTTACTGAACAGTAGTAGCCCCTTCAGTTTTGCTGTTTGCTGTAGAATACACTGTATTCAATCTAATGACAGTAAAGCTTGTATTCAGTTCCATTCTCTTCTAGACCCCTTCACAGCACTGCAAATGGGAATACTCACAAGGAAAATATTTGCTGTTCTGATGACGCAACTGAGGTGCGTTGAGGTAACGAGTGTGTGTATTTTCAATGCATCATTGACATGGGGTACTACATCTAACTCAAGCTCAGAGAGAGAGAGAGAGAGAGAGAGAGAGAGAGAGAGAGAGAATGCTCTACCAACTTGGGAAACTCTAACTCAAGCTCTAAGCGAGAAAGCTGCATGCGTTAGTCAATGCGAGATTGGAAGATCAAACGATGTTACAACCAGTAATGAACTACAAAATAAAGTGAATGCCCAATACAGGACCGGACTGGGACCAAAAAATGCCCCAGGCAATTTTGACCATGGCTGCCCACCATGGTTTTATTCAATAATAACTTCATGGCAAGCGAAAATAATACTGCACACTAGATCCATTGCGTCAGATTTAAATATTGGATTCTTCATTATGCATTGCTGTTTGGTGTTTTGTGTGTGTGTGTGTGTGTGTGTGTGTGTGTGTGTGTGTGTGTGTGTGTGTGTGTGTGTGTGTGTGTGTGTGTGTGTGTTAAAACAATAATAATTTAAAAAAAAGATTTAAATATTGGAGCCCAATATCCTTCAAGAAAATAATGAGTATCATGACAGCCCCAGCCCTAAAATGACTGTTGAGGAACAAAAATATTTAGAATCCTGTTTGTGTTTCTTTCGGCCTGTGCAAGCACCTTAAGGTTCTTTCTATAGATTCTATATAGTCTTCACTTCCTGTTGGACTATTCATGGAGTCATCATGCACTTAGGGTTGCGTTTCTCCTTTTTGGACAAAATAAGGCCTTGCTCAGCTCTTTCTGCTGGCCTTTTAACAGCTGAGAAATATAGTTTTAATCTTTTCTAACGCCCATCGCCAAGAAAACACTCAATCAGTGTGCCAATGTCCCATCATGTTTGTTTGCCAAAGTATGGCAGTATCTCCGTGTCTAGCCGTCTGGATTTCCCAAACACAGAGTCTGGAGATAAGATGCTTCCAACAAACATGTCTTCAAAGACTTGTTTTCACTGACTGCCTCTATTGATCAGAATTTCTCTGTTTTTCCTCCCTATCTGTGTCAGTTATAGGATTGTTAAGTTTGATTGGAGGGTAGGACGTCACATGTCATCAGAAGAGGTCAAATAGGATCATTACCTCCGCCAAGGAGGTTATGTTTTCGGTCGCGTTGGTTTGTCTGTCTGTCTGTTTGTTTGTTTGTCTGTTTGTTTGTCAGCAGGATAACTCGAAAAGTACTTCACAGATTTGGATGAAATTTTCAGACTATGTGTATATTGGGACAAGCAAGAACTGATTTGATTTTGGTGGTGATTGGTGATCCAGAACATGATCTGGAATTTACATTGTGTCTGTGATCACATTGCCTTGGTGGAGGTCTGTACTCTCTAAGCGCTTTTCTAGTTATGATTTATTTTCAACTTACTGCTGTTGTGATATGACAGTGGCAGGGTTCATTTTGTTTTGAGTGAATGAATGTCTGCTTGTGTGTGTCACTATATCATTGCAGGCCAGGAACGCAGCCTTTTTATCGGTGGAAGAGAGGCAGCTCATCTCTGAGAAAAGTGAGAGCAGAGCTATCCCAGGCCATCAAAACAGCTAAGCACACACACGCACACACATACAATCACACACACACACACACACACACACACACACACACACACACACACACACACACACACATACACACAGGCTATAAGGATAAATATGCCAGGGTGACATACCTGCGATTACCTTTGTTTGTGTGTGTGTGTGTGTGTGTGTGTTGTGTGTTTGTGTGTGTATTCACAGCCACTTCAAAGATACCAAAGACTCACAAAAGCCTGTGGCAGGCAATACAAGCAATCACCAACTACAGGCCACCCCACTCTCCGGTGTTGGTGATAGCACCCTCCCTGAAGCACTGAATAGATTCTATGCAAGATTTGAAGAAAAGAACGACACAGTAGCAAGGAAAACTACCCCTCCCACCAGTGAGCAGTTGCTACATCTGTCCTTCACTGAAGTGAGGAGGATCTGCTGAGAGTCAACCCACAGAAGGCCACTGGGCCAGACCACATACTATACCAGGCCCTGTGCTAAGACAAAGCAGAGTAGTCTAGGAATTAGTAGTGGAGTTGTAGTAGTTGTAGTAGCCTAGTAGTAGTAGTAGTTGTAGTAGTAGTAGTAGTAGTAGCTGTAGCAGTTGTTGTAGTAGTAGTAGTAAAGTCTTGCACTTGCTCTCCTATTAGCAAATGGCACTCCCTGTAAGCATTTACTTGTATTGTGTTGTGTTGCAGCTTGATTTTTATCCCTCTTTTGTGAGTCGCTTTGGATAAAAGCGTCTGCTAAATGTGTAAATGTAGTAGCCTAGAACTAGATGCCCTCTAGGAGTAGCAAATTGATTTTGTGCAGCGAGTATGTCTAGCGATCAGCCATAGGTTGTACTCAGACATTGGTGGTGTCTGAGCTGTTTATCCAATAACAACGCTCTAGATTGTATTCAGACATCGTGGTGTTTAGCCAATCACAACGTTCTATCTGGACAGGGAGTCATTGGGCAGACTTAGCATTGTTTGCATTGGCTTGTTAGTTGCACTGAGGTTTTAGCCGTCTTACCCGAGGGTCTATCACTCGTGGCCAGACTATACATTTTATGTGATAATCTGGCTTGTCAGGCTAGTAAAGTAGTAGGGAGTCGTCGAGTAGAGGGAACAAGTGTAGCGTGGAGTAGTGGAATTGGGAGGGTGAGGAAAAGGAGCAGAAAGTGGACACCTCCCCTCCCCACCTCCTCCATGTTTACATGGGACCATATTGAAGGTTTGACCTTCAGTCACAATGCAAGAACATAAAAATATTCCTCAATTCACACCAGTGTCAGAGTCAATGTCAGAGAGACAGCACATACACACACACACACACACACACACACACACACACACACACACACGACACACACACACACACACTAACAGAAATAACATCTCTCTCCCACTCAATATAATGGGTGTGTGTGCTCTAGGGAGGTCTATGAAAGGCATGGAATTCTAGAAACATTCACACAAATAAACTCCATAGTCCTTTGGGATACATTGACACCTTACTGACCCCACACACACACACACACACACACACACACACACACACACACACACACACACACACACGTACACACACACACACACTTCATACACAAAACACAAATAGCCCCCTGGTCTCTTTCAAAATATGTTCTATTGGACACAAGTGTGCTAAAACACTCAGTGCAGGCCAGAAATGAGTAGTGTTGGGCTCAAGATTTCACAATGTGGGATTCTAAGAAAAGATGTCCGAGAGTGACACACACTCTGGCCTAAGTTCTTACTGTCGAAGATGTGTGTGTGTGTGTGTGTGTGTGTGTGTGTGTGTGTGTGTGTGTGTGTGTGTGTGTAAGGGGGTTATAGAGAGGGTCATTGAGGTGATTAGGGAGGGGGCTGAGGGGTGGGTGCTAGTACCACACACGTCTCCTGAGGTCGGCTGCAACGTTGTAACTCCTGCGACTCGAACACTACTGCAGAAAATAGCTGACCAAGATTAGCACACGGTGAGAAGAAGAACAACACATCTCATATAACCAAATCAGATGACCAGAAAACAAGTCAGTTATGAAATACAATGAAACTGTTGTGTTATCTGTTTCCGCGGTCCGGACAAATTAGGCTACAGTTGAGCAAGAACTACATCAGGTAAACTTGTGTTTCAAAACCAGAATAGATTGGTTAGCATTTTGGATGACCAGAAGAACATGCAATAGAATCTGAAATTATGGAATTCATAACGTGATATTAATCATGTAGTGAGGTTACAGGTCAACCATGCCAACTTCCACACTGACCACTGAGTATCTGTTGTGTGTGTGTGTGTGTGTGTGTGTGTGTGTGTGTGTGTGTGTGTGTGTGTGTGTGTGTCTGTGTGTGTGTGTGTGTGTGTGTTTGCATGTAAAAGTACTTTTATGTTTACACCATTTCCCCTTTCCTCATTCTATTTCCTTCCTCTCCCAACGGTTCTTACACAAATGTTACTCAGTGAATGATGTTCTACTGTTCTTGATACTCAAATGTTACTCCGTGAATGATGTTCTACTGTTCTTGATACTCAAATGTTACTCCGTGAATGATGTTCTACTGTTCTTGATACTCAAATGTTACTCCGTGAATGATGTTCTACTGTTCTTGATACTCAAATGTTACTCCGTGAATGATGTTCTACTGTTCTTGATACTCAAATGTTACTCCGTGAATGATGTTCTACAGTTGATGTCTTGATACTTAAATGTTCTCTGTGAATAATGGTCTACTGTTCATAATACAGAAATGTTGCTGTATATTCTAAGTTTCTGAGTAGGCCTACTGTTCTTTAAGCTTTGGCAACACTATTTCATCATGCTGACAAAGCTACTTTGACTTTGAGAGAGAGATTATTCACTGATCTCCATAAAAACACAGAGCATTTGCCAAAGAGCATATTCCAAAACAATTATCGTAGAGAAATTATACTATTTTATCCTAGACACTCCAGAAAAGGGGCTAAACATGCTAAAAACAAGATGGCTACAGACCAAAGATCCGTGACGAGATGGGCTGCGACGTTCTAAAAACCTGGACATTCTAAAACTCAGAAACTGCGATTTGATGAGATGTTAAATCTTTGGCGACGGCTTGCAACTGTCTCCAACAACCTGCGACAATTGATTCACACCACCGCAACTTCTCTCTAAAACCGTTTCATTTTGTTGCGGATCTTCAGTCTGAATTGGCCTTAAAGGAACCCTGCTCTGGTCTGCTATAAGAGCAGTGATTGTTCTGTTTGCAGTGGTTCACCGTAGTTATCCCAGTTGATCTATCTCTGTAGAATATGATCCACACAACGCCTCAGGTGTGTGAGCAGACACACACACACGCACACACACACACACACACACACACACACACACACACACACACACACACACACACAGAGAGAGAGAGCCCGTGTAGAGCCCTGAGTTTGCCTCTCTGTCGGCCCCCCTACAGTATGAGTAGGAGCTGCTGTGAGACATTGTATGACCAGCATGTCGAGATGCTTATTTCCAGACACACACACACACACACACACACTCACACACACACACACACTCACAGAGCACACAGAGCTTTCTGAACATTCTGATTCACCAGCATGTAGAGGTGCTTATTTCCAACATTCCGCTGTCAGCTCCAGTGTGCTGAAGTGTGTGTGCGTGTGTGTGTCCAGCTAAAATCTGGGCTGCAGTGACAGAGTTTAGCTGCCTGTGCCTCCTACAAACAGGTAGCCTTGCCATCGACAAACTAAATAATCACCAGTGATATTTAGTCTGGAGACCCAGCTATACCTTTTCTCATAGAAAAGTTTACGATTCTCCAGAGCTGTTTATTGGGCAATACGAATGTCTATCATAGTGTCTGTACATAGCTCAGAGCCAATACCAAAGCCACCTTGTAAAATGAAATCAAATGCCTTGCTAGTCCCTTTTTGTTCTGTGATTGGATACCTAAAGCAGGTGAGAAAATTGCCCATGGTCACCATGCTGCTTTGCAGAGTGAAATGAAACCAGGCTAACAAACAGGTGCCCAGGATCACCAGTACCCTGAAGAACTCTTATGGCCCATCATTCAGACCAAAGATCCACAGCGACACAAGACTGTTTTAGGCGTTGTGAATCAAACGTTGCATGTTGTTTCAAGCTGTCACTTAATATTCAACATATCAAATCGTAGTTTCCGAGTTTTGGAACGTTTCAGTCAGTCTCTTCGTACCAGATGTCAACTAACCTGGTTAATCCTAGGCCAGTGCGTTAATGTCCAGGTAAGGACATCCCTGGACCACCTGTGATACCAAAGGTGATCCTGGAGTGACCAGTGCTCTGATGTCGAGCTAAAGACAAACATCTCTGGACCATCAGTGGCCAGAACTGCTCTTGGCAAAAGCAGTGCGCCGAAAATAACAATATTTGGATGTTTTTGTTTAATATTCGTCATGATCCACTGACAACACATTCCTGATTTAGTCAACAGGATGTCCCATTGCCTTTAACCTAGTGTGTGTGTGTGTGTGTGTGTGTGTGTGTGTGTGTGTGTGTGTGAGGAGAGAGAGAGAGAGAGAGAGAGAGAGAGAGAGAGAGAGAGAGAGAGCTGTCTTGGCAGACACAGAGTAGAAATGCCAAGGGGGATTTTGCAGAGGACATAGGGAGTGTTTGGCAATGTGTTACGTTGCCATGAAAATCTGCAGCTTGACGAATTCTTGTTGTCATTGATGGATTATATTTTGGGGTAACCTCCTACCTTTAACAGAATAAGCACAACACATACACACACACACACACACACGCACATGCACATACACACACACACACACACACACACACACACACACACACACACACACACACACACACACACACACACACACACACACACACACCTTCTCTTTCATTACTTCATGTTGACTGTGCTTCCTTTTTCCTGACTTCATAGACTTGCTTCCCTTCCGTTTTGCCATGGCCAAATTTTCTGAGCTTACATAGGGTTTTTTTTTTTTTTTTGTCAGGATAAGTGTGCCTGTCCTGGTTGTCAGTTATTGCAAACATCCGTTAAGTTTAATAGTAGCCTAAGGCCTACGACATGTTAGGAATCCCTTGTGGTCAGGCCTCCAGCACTGTTGTAATATTATTATTATTAGCCAATCAGAATCGATAGTTCTGCGGTTTTGCGATAACGTGCACCATTTCCAAGAGGTGCGGTGGGCAGGCCCAGCTGGGTGTTTTCCTCAACTTGTGATTGGACGACCGTGTTGTGACCGCGCCTTCGTGGTAAAATGTTCCCCCCCGACTGCATGTGACATGAACTTTTCTGACTGCCATAAAAACAAACCGGGCTTGCGATGACAGCGGAGTAAAGACGTTTCCCTCGCACTCTAGGATCTACTCAGTCATTGAACGTCGATGCGTAATTGACGAAATTCAGTGAAAATCGCTGCCCTACAGAAGAGTTTGAGCAAGTGTGTAGCCCTAAGTGTAACGTTACCGAAGTTCCACTTCATAATCGCGATTGCCTAGCACCAGCAGGTTGGCTGGTACACAGTATCATTATTAGAGAAAAGTTATCATGATAGCCTACTTTTTGGACACTGTTTTCAAGTTGTTTTACAACCTCTAGGGTCAGTTTACCACTTGTTAGAACTGCGGTAGGAAACATTTTGCTTTGCCAGCGGAATATCGCCTGATCCAGCTCCAAGGACTGAGGACTCTTTGTGCTGGAAGTAACTGGATGGTTTGGTAGGTAGGCTGTTACATTGTATCGATTGGAGCGGAATTAATCATGTTTCCATTGGATTCGCCCTGGAACATTTCCTTCGCTGGCTGCGGCTTTCTGGGAATCTACCACATCGGAGTGGCCAGCTGCCTTCAGGAGCAAGCCCCGTTTCTGGTGGAGAATGCCCGGCACATCTATGGGGCCTCAGCGGGGGCCCTGACCGCTTCGGCTTTGGTTAGTGGGGCATGCCTAGGTATGTGCCAACCTCGCATTGGAGTAGGCTAATCCACAACATTACATTCACTTAAGATATATTGCATAACCAATGCATAACCCTACATTCACCAACTTAGCGAAAAGTCCATTTGGTTGCATGCCCAGAAAGAAATAAGTTCACTGTAACTTTATGTGGCTACTCGGGCGTTGTGTTTGTGATGTGACGCCAGTAAACATGTTAAAAATGTGTCCTATTTACCTCCGTGAGTCTCATGACATAAGGACCACCTGTTACCCACTGCACTCGCTGCCCCCCGCACTATTGTGATATCAGGACATTGTGTTCTTTTTTACGTAGACTACGTAGGCTCTGCTACGCTACTAACGTAACTTGGGTCTACTAAAGAGTTTACAGAAGCACTGCCTGCAGTGTGGTACAAACTAGAGGAACAGACCATCACCTGCCTTCTCTCACTGGCTCCCTGTGTGTGTGTGTGTGTGTGTGTGTGTGTGTGTGTGTGTGTGTGTGTGTGTGTGTGTGAGGTGAAGCAGGCGGCAGCATCATAGATGTAGCCAAGGAGGCGAG
>JAODXP020000017.1:13652169-13658023 GCA_027497455.2 Sardinella longiceps
AATGTAGGGGACACTGTGGAATGACTGGAAGTGTGTTAGGACAGGTGAAGAAAGTCTGGGACAACTGTGGAGACTTTGACTGTTTTTATTTTTCATCTTATTCGGAAAAGGTCAACGATGAAGCAAACATGATTTTAAACTAATAATATCCCACCTTGGCCCTGTGTAGGTGTATAAGTGTGTGTAGTAAATGTGTGTGTGTGTGTGTGTGTGTGTGTGTGTGTGTGATATGTGTGTGTGTGTGTGTGTGTGTGTGTGTGTGTGTGAAGTGTCTGGGCTATGGAGGATAAATTATGAAACATGAAAACTTCTGCTGTGTTTTGCTGTACAAATGAATCTGAATTTAAGTAGATTTGTGATTAGCAGCCTACTGTAAACGGGAATGGGAATGAATAGTTTTGTGATAATATGATAAAGATGATAATTGTGGTAATTCTACTGGGGGTTGTAATGAAATGATGAAGCGCTGATTATGTACTATCATAATTATTGTATAGATTGGCCTACCTCTTTTTTTTTTTTTTTTGTAAATTGTAGTGCCAAAGCGTTTTATATCAAATTGTATATAACTCTGCAACTCTTGCTGCTAATAATGTAAGGCCTATGCTGCACCCAAATGGATATGAATGTACTCAAGCTAATAAATAGATATGAATGAATATTCTGTGTTGAATATCTCTGTGTTGGAGGCCATAAGGGATGGTTAGGGTGATGTCAGTGGACATGAGGAAGCAGGAACACTGCAGGGATCCCAAGTAGCGGCGCTTACAGTACTTCATTTATTGGCTAGGAGTTATTTACTCACATTTATTGGCTTTGAGTTAATTAAGCCCTGACTGTGTAAACTATCTTATAAAATCTTTACATACATGTGTACATACATACAGGTATACATAGGGTACATATATGTAAGGAATGCCAACTAGCATGGGCTTACATACATACATACATACATACATACATACATACATACATACAATACACAGTGTTGGGCAAGTTACTGCAAAACTGTAATGCGTTATTTATTACTTGTTACTGACATTTTAAAGCAATCCCTTACATTACAATATTACCATTTGAAAATGTAAGGCGTTACACTACTGTTGCATTACTTTTAAGTTACTCTCACTAGTAAATAAGTTTGGATTTGGCAATCTAATGCAGCTCAGGACACCTAACACATCAGAGATGCCGCGGAAGGTAATATGGTACCTGACTAAACTGGGCTTACTGTACATAAAAACAGTAGAATATAGAATAAGCAGATTATTTGGGGGTTTGGCATATAGGGCCGATATGAAATGATCTTGACCACTAGCCAATCAACAGGTCATTTTTTTACGCTGTAGACCTAATAATGGCACCACATTTCCGACATTAACGTGACTTGAAAATATGTTGTGGCATTCTTGCATTTGTTAGACAGAGGGGAAGTGTATTGTTCGGGCCCTCCCGTAACCTATGACCTTCACTAATTCTGTGTGAATGTTGAGTTGTGAATGATAAACAGAGACTGTGAAGTTTTATATTAATTCTGGCACAGCAGATGTTTTACACTTGATCTCTCAGTGATTTTTGGTGAATTTGTATTAAGGAAAAACACCACTTCATTGCAAGTTAAAATGCATTGTAACTTGAGTTACTGACAATTGTACAGAGGAAAATATTACCAATTATTTTTTTTCTGTCATGCCTTACATTACCAAGTTATCACAAAAAGCAATGCACTTTTGTAACTCGTTACTCCCAATACTGACAATACATACATGTGCCTTAACAGAACTAAATAAATGAATCAAACTTAATGTGTCCTTTCTTGGTTTACACACGTTTGCATACATACAAATGTTTTTATTTTTATTTATTTATTTTAATAAATAGCGTACATATTTACTCAGTAGTGTTGCTTTGTGTGTGTGTGTGTGTGTGTGTGTGTGTTCGTGCGCTGAAGAAGAGTGTTAGTGCAGGGCCAATGGACCTCGCGTGCAGTGCGTGGGAGTAGGACTTCGATCGCGTCATCGGACCGGACTTTGATTGGACGGCAAGAGTCCCGTGTCTCCCGTGAGATGGGCGTGCTGCCCTCTGAGCTGCCCCGGGTGCGTATCGGAGCAGTGGCGTGCCTGTCCGCCAGGCGGCGTAGTGTCGTTCTCGGAGGCCCAGCTCAAACCTCTGTCTCTCCCCCCCGCAACAGGAGCTGAATCTGCCCGGGAGAGACCGAGGAAGATGGCGGCCACTGACCGTTCCCGGTCCGAAGCAGCGAAGCAGCGGAGACAAGAACAGCTGCAGAGATGGGTGGGCTCCGATACGGACCTCACGGACCCCGAGACGCGAGGCTCCTCAGCGGGCAGCAGGTCTCGGCCAGGGGCCAAGGTGCGGTTCAACCAGGGGGCCGTGTTTATGGCAGCCTGCTCGGCTGGGGACCGGGAGGAGGTGGCAGCGCTCCTCAGGCAAGGAGCCGACATCAACCACGCAAACGTAGATGGATTGACGGCGCTCCACCAGGTAAAATAATAACGTTAGGCTTTCCTACTCTGCAGGAGTGGTGGTTACTGACATGGGGAAGTTTGTGTTGATGCGGGGAAAAGTTTTCAAAGTTGCAAGCCTGTTTTGTTTCAACAAAAGTAACGTTAACGATAACTTGGTCGCTCGCTCATGAACTTGAACTGCATCAAAAACATCAACCTCTCCAAGTTGAGTTATCCAGCTCCATGGCGCCATATCATTAGCCTGCGACTGATAATTTAAAGTTAGAAAAACATTCAGCGCTTGGCTAAGTCACAGCATACTTGAGCAAACTGGTATTTTGTATTGTTTACAATCAAGTAAACATTTCCCGTAGCTCCGAGGCGGCTTGCATAGGAGCACACAGAGGCCAGCACGGGTTGTTCCGCTACTCCAAAGTAGGTTGGGCAAAAGACGAGTCCAGTTTTGGATGGGATAACGTTAACGTTAGCTAGGTTAGCTGACTCCCTCATGCCACGTTTTTATAAGTTCAAGAAAATCATACAATCTAAACATCTAGCCCACTCACCAGTAACGCCTCCTTTTTGACAGGACTTTACCAAGGGTAAAAGTCCTGCGCACTTTCTCCCAAGTAGCGGAGTAACGTTAACGTTACCATCAATCCATCCACCCAGTTACTTCACAGGGTAGATAAATAGATTATGATGTAGGCCTACTTTATTTATCCTGGTGGAAATAAATTCATCAGTAGGCTACTTACATGACATACATACATACACTAAACGTTATACCTGGAAAAAAAATACAGAGAATAATTGCGTCGTTTAGAAGTGGTGTCGGTGACACTAAAAGTGCATGATGAAGTAGTAGGCCTAGTTTAAAAGTGGCAAGATGCGCAAGTCATTGTGTGTATTCTGTAGGCCTACCTAACGTTAGAATATAGTCTACGCAGTATAACACTATATATTTTTGAAAACCAGAATGGAAACCCAGCCCTTAGATAGTATTTAAAAGTAAATAATTAAAATGTTTAAAATTGGACGCCCGTTTGACGTTTGTAAGTTAACACTAACATAGTGGACGGATTATTATCCTGTTCGCTCAGAGCCGTGTGTTTGGTGGTCGGGGCAGACAGGGAGCAAGAATGCAAGTGAAAGTTTTTCTCTGCCGAAGAGATAGCATTCACTAGGCCATGTTGGTGGTGCAGGATTGGGGTCAAACTTGAGCTGCGGTGTGTGTGACTTCAAGCTGCTGGTGTCTCCTGGCTGTCGCCCGGGTCCCCCCCCCCAACTCTCCTCTCTCTCTCTCTCTCTCTCTCTCTCTCTCTCTCTCTCTCTCTCTCTCTCCCATCTCCCTCTCCCTCCTTCTCACCTCACTATCACCTCCAAGCTCTTCACACAAGTTGCTTTCGCAGTAAAACCTGCTGATAGCGTGTGTGTGTGTGTGTGTGTGTGTGTGTGTGTGTGTGTGTATATGTGTTTGTGTGTGTGTTTGTGTGTGTGTGTCTGTTTAATCCTCTCAGCTCGCACTGATAACCTGATGTCAGAGCCGTGAGTTGATCAGGCAGACGGGGGGGGGGGGGGGGATGGTTCAGACCGGTTGGTTCTTTCTCAGTAGGCCTCCGGGTTATCAGAACAGGCGACGGGTGAAGCGGTCAGCCAGTGAAGCTGGACGGCTGACCTTTGACCTTTTGGACACTGATGATGACATTAGCGCGAGATGAGCTGCTGAGAATCAAGTTGACATTTGAAGTTGCCTCGTGGTAAACAAGGGCATGAGGAGGTGGTGATTGCATGCTGGTTTAGACTGCACAGGCCCAGAGGACACACACACACACACACAGAGAGAGAGAGAGACACACACACCTACCTCTAATATAAGCCCAGGTGTGTGTGATGTGCCGATAGATCTGCAGGTGAGCGAGGTGGCTGAATAGATGAAAGAAAAAAAAAAATGGCCTTGTGATGAAAGCATTTGGGGAAACCAGGTGTGTGTGTTTGTGTGTGAATGAGTGTCCTTTTGTGTGTGTGTGTGTGTGTGTGTGTGTGTGTGTGCACAGGGCCAGTTCTAGGCTTTTTGCTGCTCTAGGCCAGATTTGAGTTTTGCCCCCTCTTTTCTAGAAATGCAAGGGAAAAAATGAAGAAAAAAAGTAACAAATGTATTTTGATGCCCCCCTGATATTGGTCTAGAACCAGCCCTGTGTGTGTGTGTGTGTGTGTGTGTGTGTGTGTGAGTGTGTGATTGTGAGGCATCTCTAAACACTTATTTGGATCTATAACAGTTTGTTGATTTATATTGTTTTGATGTATGTACTATCTCTCTATTGAATTGTGTGTCTTTTATATACCACACACACACACACATAAAGAGAGGGCGAGAAATCAGTGCAAATATCATTCGAATAATGCAGCATTGTTGTTAAACATGACTAATATACCCCAATAGCTCTCTCTCTCTCTCTCTCTCTCTCTCTCTCTCTCTCTCTCTCTCTCTCTCTCTCTCTCTCTCTCTCTCTCTCTCTCTCTCTGTGTGTGTGTGTGTGTGTGTGTGTGTGTGTGTGTGTGGTAGAGACAGAGAGACTGCTTTTTGTATGGAGGCATGCTTGTAGTTGAACTTGCTCTCAGCTCAACTTTTCAGAACACACACACACACACACACACACACACACACACACACACACACACACACACACACACACACACACACTGCTTGCTCTGGAGAGCCTCATTGTCACATGGCTTGTCAGTGGCAGTGTTCAGTCCATATGTCTTTGCGCCAGCTCATGTCAAACCAAAATTTACAATTTGAAGTAGTACCAAGTAGCATTCGGATCTGTTTATGTTTGTGTGTGTGTGTGTGTGTGTGTGTGTGTGTGTGTGTGTGAGAGAGAGAGAGAGAGAGAGAGAGGAGAGAGAGTAAGTGAGTGAGAGAAAGAGAGAAAGGAGAGAGAGTGAGTGAGTGAGAGAGAGAGAGTGTGTGTGTGAGACAGAGAGAGAGAGAGAGAGAGAGAGAGAGAGGCAGACAGAGAGCACAAATTTGCCTTTGTGTGTGTGTGTGTGTGTGTGTGTGTGTGTGTGTGAGGGTGTGTGTGTGTGTGTGTGTGCGCGCGCAAGTTATGTCAATGTATGTAGGTGTCGGACACACCCTGGAGTTTTCTGATTTTAAAACTTGAAAGGTATTGATGATCATGCAAAAGACCGGGCTATCCCCCTGTGTGTGTGTGTGTGTGTGTGTGTGTGTGTGTGTGTGTGTGCGTGTGTGTGTGTGTGTGTACGTACGTGCGTGTGCGCGCATGTGTGTGACTCTCGTTGGACTAATTGGCCTTGTGGTCATGTGGGGAGAATGTGTATTGACCTGATGGCCATTTGTTTTGTACCACAGATTGTGTGTG
>JAODXP020000017.1:13665623-13668123 GCA_027497455.2 Sardinella longiceps
AGAGGGGAAGTGTGTTGTTCGGGCTCTCCCGTAACCTATGACCTTCACTAATTCTGTGTGAATGTTGAGTTGTGAATGATAAACAGAGACTGTGAAGTTTTATATTAATTCTGGCACAGCAGATGTTTTACACTTGATCTCTCAGTGATTTTTGGTGAATTTGTATTAAGGAAAAACACCACTTCATTGCAAGTTAAAATGCATTGTAACTTGAGTTACTGACAATTGTACAGAGGAAAATATTACCAATTTATTTTTCTGTAATGCCTTACATTACCAAGTTACCACAAAAAGCAATGCACTTTTGTAACTCGTTACTCCCAATACTGACAATACATACATGTGCCTTAACAGAACTAAATAAATGAATCAAACTTTATGTGTCCTTTCTTGTTTACACACGTTTACATACATACAAATGTTTTTATTTTTATTTATTTATTTTAATAAATAGCGTACATATTTACTCAGTAGTGTTGCTTTGTGTGTGTGTGTGTGTGTGTGTGTGTGTTCGTGCGCTGAAGAAGAGTGTTAGTGCAGGGCCAATGGACCTCGCGTGCAGTGCGTGGGAGTAGGACTTCGATCGCGTCATCGGACCGGACTTTGATTGGACGGCAAGAGTCCCGTGTCTCCCGTGAGATGGGCGTGCTGCCCTCTGAGCTGCCCCGGGTGCGTATCGGAGCAGTGGCGTGCCTGTCCGCCAGGCGGCGTAGTGTCGTTCTCGGAGGCCCAGCTCAAACCTCTGTCTCTCCCCCCGCAACAGGAGCTGAATCTGCCCGGGAGAGACCGAGGAAGATGGCGGCCACTGACCGTTCCCGGTCCGAAGCAGCGAAGCAGCGGAGACAAGAACAGCTGCAGAGATGGGTGGGCTCCGATACGGACCTCACGGACCCCGAGACGCGAGGCTCCTCAGCGGGCAGCAGGTCTCGGCCAGGGGCCAAGGTGCGGTTCAACCAGGGGGCCGTGTTTATGGCAGCCTGCTCGGCTGGGGACCGGGAGGAGGTGGCAGCGCTCCTCAGGCAAGGAGCCGACATCAACCACGCAAACGTAGATGGATTGACGGCGCTCCACCAGGTAAAATAATAACGTTAGGCTTTCCTACTCTGCAGGAGTGGTGGTTACTGACATGGGGAAGTTTGTGTTGATGCGGGGAAAAGTTTTCAAAGTTGCAAGCCTGTTTTGTTTCAACAAAAGTAACGTTAACGATAACTTGGTCGCTCGCTCATGAACTTGAACTGCATCAAAAACATCAACCTCTCCAAGTTGAGTTATCCAGCTCCATGGCGCCATATCATTAGCCTGCGACTGATAATTTAAAGTTAGAAAAACATTCAGCGCTTGGCTAAGTCACAGCATACTTGAGCAAACTGGTATTTTGTATTGTTTACAATCAAGTAAACATTTCCCGTAGCTCCGAGGCGGCTTGCATAGGAGCACACAGAGGCCAGCACGGGTTGTTCCGCTACTCCAAAGTAGGTTGGGCAAAAGACGAGTCCAGTTTTGGATGGGATAACGTTAACGTTAGCTAGGTTAGCTGACTCCCTCATGCCACGTTTTTATAAGTTCAAGAAAATCATACAATCTAAACATCTAGCCCACTCACCAGTAACGCCTCCTTTTTGACAGGACTTTACCAAGGGTAAAAGTCCTGCGCACTTTCTCCCAAGTAGCGGAGTAACGTTAACGTTACCATCAATCCATCCACCCAGTTACTTCACAGGGTAGATAAATAGATTATGATGTAGGCCTACTTTATTTATCCTGGTGGAAATAAATTCATCAGTAGGCTACTTACATGACATACATACATACACTAAACGTTATACCTGGAAAAAAAATACAGAGAATAATTGCGTCGTTTAGAAGTGGTGTCGGTGACACTAAAAGTGCATGATGAAGTAGTAGGCCTAGTTTAAAAGTGGCAAGATGCGCAAGTCATTGTGTGTATTCTGTAGGCCTACCTAACGTTAGAATATAGTCTACGCAGTATAACACTATATATTTTTGAAAACCAGAATGGAAACCCAGCCCTTAGATAGTATTTAAAAGTAAATAATTAAAATGTTTAAAATTGGACGCCCGTTTGACGTTTGTAAGTTAACACTAACATAGTGGACGGATTATTATCCTGTTCGCCCAGAGCCGTGTGTTTGGTGGTCGGGGCAGACAGGGAGCAAGAATGCAAGTGAAAGTTTTTCTCTGCCGAAGAGATAGCATTCACTAGGCCATGTTGGTGGTGCAGGATTGGGGTCAAACTTGAGCTGCGGTGTGTGTGACTTCAAGCTGCTGGTGTCTCCTGGCTGTCGCCCGGGTCCCCCCCCCCAATCTCTCTCTCTCTCTCTCTCTCTCTCTCTCTCTCTCTCTCTCTCTCTCTCTCTCTCCCCATCTCCCTCTCCCTCCTTCTCACCTCACTATCACCTCCAAGCTCTTCACACAAGTTGCTTTCGCAGTAAAACCTGCTGATAGCGTTTGTGTGTGTGTGTATATTTGTTTGTGTGTG
>JAODXP020000017.1:13675623-13678123 GCA_027497455.2 Sardinella longiceps
CGCCAGTGACTGGAAAAAACCTGGTCATTCGTCAGTCACGCATTCCTGAAATGCTATTTTATGGACGCACAACGCAATAGGTAATGCAGTCCTTGTTCCAGCATAACAATGACGGCCACAACAATAATTATTACAATTCGGAAAATCATTATGATGCTCAGGAAGATGTGGTTAACCACAATTTATTAGCCTGCAACAGAAAACGCGTGAGGATATAAGAAGGGGAGACGTTAAATGGAGAATCAAGTTTACTTTCGCTTTCGAATGAATATTCCGAGATATCTATCAGGACTTCAGCTTCCTTCCTGTCTTGTGCAGCCTGTAGACATCAATTTAATATTACCATACCCATTACGGCTCTGACTATGACTAGACCCGACGTGTGAGCTTGCTCGCTATTCAATATTTTAATTTCTTTAAATGCACAAGGAGGAGATCAGCTGGTGTGATAGCAATTCACCAGGCGCTTTGCGCTGTTCGTTCTTAAAGGGAATGAGAGATTGATCTGTCATTGGTTATGTCTGTGTTACACCCATAACACACCCATGATTAATTAGGCATCCTAAATCCAACCTTTTTGGACTTTGCGCCGGCGCGAAGTTCATTTTCTGCGCTGTGAAAGTAGCAAAAAGCCGCCGACACGCCCCCAAAACCATATGCGCCATCCGTCAAACAACAGTTGACTTTGCGTCGTCAAAATAGGGCCCTAAGATCTCTTGGCATTGAGGCACAACAAAAACAGTGGATTCAATCAAACTGCTCTTTCATTACAGCTTCTGAATTCTTGTAATGACACACACACACACACACACACAAAATCTCTCAGGGTTTTTTGACTGGAGGAAACAAAGGGTAATTTTTCTAAAAAAGGAAGATACTTTTGTATGTTTTCTTTGTGTGTGTGTGTGTGTGTGTGTGTGTGTGTGTGTGTGTGTGTGTGTGTGTGTGTGTGTGTGGTTTTAGCTTGTCCTTCCTTGTACTCATCCTCCTGAACAAAGGAAGACACTTTTGTATGTCTTCTGTGTGTGGATTTGTGGGATTGGGGTGTGTGTGTGTGTGTGTGTGTGTGTGTGTGTGTGTGTGTGTGTGTGTGTGTGTGTGTGGTTTTAGCTTGTCCTTCCTTATACTCATCCTCCTGTTGAGGAACAATGGATATCTTTGACTGAGACACACACACTTGGTCTTGTGGCAGCATACTTCCCGATCACAAGAATCCAACCTTAAAAAAGCCTGTGTGTGTGTGTGTGTGTGTGTGTGTGTGTGTGTGTGTGTGTGTGTGTGTATGTGTGTGTGTTTGAACACTGAAGAGGAAGAATATAAACAAATTCTTGGACATGACACACACACCCTATTTCTTCTTCTTTTATCTCTCTCTGTCTCTCCCCTCCTTTCTCTCTCTCTCTCTCTCTCTCTCTCTCTCTCTCTCTCTCTCTCTCTCTCACTCTCTCTCTCCCCTCTCTCTCTCTTTCTCTCTCTCTCTCTCCCTCTCTCTCTCAACCACACACACACACACACACACACACACAGAGTGGTAGAGAAGGAGGGAAGACAGTTTTTACTTGACTGTGTAAATGGTATTTAACACTGTGTGTGTGTGTGTGTGTGTGTGTGTGTGTGTGTGTGTGTGTGTGTGTGTGTGTGTTGCAGGCATAGACGTGGAGCATGCGCGGGGGGCGGAGGAACGGCTGATGCTCCAGGACGCCATGGCGATGCTGTCGGGTTCTGGCCACCTGGCCCCCCACCCCAACACACACGCCACCGCACTCCATGTAGCCGCAACCAAGGGTTACAGCCAGGTGCTCAAGTGAGTAACACACACACACACACACACACACACACACACACACACACACACACACACACACACACACTCCTGGCCCCACACCCCAACACACACACCACTGCACTCCATGTAGCCGCAACCAAGGGCTACAGCCAGGTGCTCAAGTGAGTAACACACACACACACACACACACACACACACATACACACATATACATATACATATACACACACACATATACACACACTCACACACACACACTCCTGGCCCCCCACCCCAACACCCAGGCCACCGAGCTACATGTGGCCACAACATGTCTGTCTATTTATCTCTGTATCTGTGATTGCGGTCATCTGTATCTGTGTTCGTGTGTGTGTGTGTGTGTGTGTGTGTGTGTGTGTGTGTGTGTGTGTGTGTGTGTGTGTGTGTGTGTGTGTAGGGTGCTGCTGCAGTGTGGAATGAATGTGGATGCGAGAGACGTAGACGGCTGGACTCCCCTCCATGCGGCTGCCCACTGGGGACAAGAAGAAGCCTCTACACTACTGTCAGAACACCTGTGTGACATGAACGCTACTAACAATGTGGTAAACACACACACACACACACACACACACACACTACTGGTAGAACATCTGTGTGACATGACCGCTACTAACAATGCGGTAAACACACACACACACACACACACACACACACACACACACACACACACACACA
>JAODXP020000017.1:13685623-13688123 GCA_027497455.2 Sardinella longiceps
AGTTTTGTGATCGTGGTATTTCATGAAAATTACGTTGATTTGAATGAGAGGCAGCGTCTAACGGAAGTTCCAAGACAATCGGAGGGCAAACGCGGAAGAAGAAAAGACAAAAAGGGGCGGGGCTGCATAAGGTGGATACACATTCTTGAGTACAAGAGGGCAAAAGCAGCACACACACCACTGATAGGACAGAACACACTGAACTGAACACACTACTAGCGTCAGCAGCAACTATGTGTTGTACTGAAGAATGTGTTTATAAGTATACTTCATTGCCCTGCGTCAACAATCAGACAACTCCAGACGCTGCAGATACCACACACACACACACTCACACACACACACACACACACACACACACACACACACACACACACACACACACACACACATACTCACACTCACACACACACACACACACACACACACACACACACACACAGCTATGACAACTATGGGAGAATGTACCCATCAGGTGAAGAGTAGAGAAGCTGTTTTCCGAGAACACACACACACACACACGCACAGACCTGGGCACATGTCCTTATGTGCACATACACACTCCTCGTTCACACACACACACACACACACACACACACATACACCTGAGCACGTCTTTATGCGCGCATACACACTCCTTACCCACAAACACACACACACACACACACACACACACACATACACAAACACACACACACTGTTCTGTGTCTTAAGTGGTTTATTCTGGAGGGTAGCAGGTTTGTTTACATTCTGAGACCAGCAAGACTTGGAGCAGCCAGATCAGAGCAACCAGACACCCTTACACACACACACACACACACACACACACACACACACACACACACACACACACACACACACACACACACACTTTACTTTACTTTACTTTACTTTTCACTTTACCATCCCTTCCCCCCGTCCACTAGCCTAACTAATGCGACCTTTGTTCATAAATGAACTGTCGTCTACCATAGCTAATGTTAAAACAGACTTCTACAAGTGGAATTTATCAAAATGTCTATTAAATACCATGTCTGCGATTGGACAGAGCAACATCCAATCAGACCAACGCTTCCGATGACGCTTACAGTATCGTGCTGCAAATATGACCTCTAACATTAAAGGGACACCAGGCAGGACTGCGTTTTTCTATCTCCGGAGCTCCACCTACAGTCGCCGAAATATTAGAAAAAATATGACTACATTGCACATTCTCAACAACCAATTTAAATTTATTTGCGAACCAAAAAGTACGAACCAAAGATGATAATTTTCGTGTGCTACGTTGTCTGACAAGCCAGTAATAAATGCGATTTCAGTTATCTACTTTCAGACCCGCCACCACTCATTCTGCAAGTGGGATTATCGCGAAACAAAGGCTAGAGAATGGCGATATAGGCATCGATCACCCCATAATGAACCATTTAATCATCGAAGTGACTTCGAGGCTAGTAAAGTAACAGTAAAACGTTGCCTGGTGTTCCTTTAAGAAGGCAAAGCATTTGTAACGTTAGCTAGAAGGTAACATCTTGCAAGAATTGTCATGCTGTGGCTTGATTAAACCTAAAACAAATGTGGTTTGCACCGAACATGATTATCACCAAACACAAACTACTGCTGCTACTACTACTGCTAACCATAAGCAGAACGTTGTCTCTTGTTAGCTGTTGGCATATTGTAGCTAGTAAATTATATGCACGCTATTTCTAATGTTCTGGTTGTAGTGTAACATCGCTTATACCTTACTTGAATTCAACATAACACACAAACATTAACAATAAGTAATCTCTCTCTCTCTCTCTCTCTCTCTCTCTCTCTCTCTGTTCTTCCTTCTCGGCCCTCTCCACCCCTCTCTCCCTTCCTCCCTCCCTCCCCTGTTCCATAATCCCAGGAGCCGCGGTTGGCCAGAGTGCCCCCCACCCCCACCAGACGCCTCTTCAACGTTGCCGACAACAACCAAGACAACTCCAGCAGGTGTGTGTGTGTGTGTGTACGTGTGTGTGTGTGTGTTTGTGTGTGTCTAACTCTGCCGACAACAACCAAGACAACTCCAGCAGGTGTGTGTGTGTGTGTGTGTGTGTGTGTGTGTGTGTGTGTGTGTGTGTGTGTGTGTGTGTGTGTGTGTGTGTGTGTGTGTGTGTGCGTGTGCCTGACTCTGTATGTATCTGTGCAGCTTTCTATTGTGTGTTAATTGTGCTTGTGTAACGGAGGCCGGCTAGCTCGGTTAGCGTGGCGGCAGTACGTGTAAATCCTCATCACCCAAGTCCATGGGCGCTTCTAACAGCTGAGTTAGAAGCTCGGGCTTTTAGCTCAGTTGGTTAGAGCTTCCCACTCCCACGCCGGGAGTTTGTAGCTTTGCGGGGTGGTGGGTTGGAGACCCGTGTGCGGTGCGGACCGCCACCGGCTACACTTGGGATTCCTTTGGAAGGCAATGGGCTATTTGTGTGTATTTGTGACTGTACAGTATCTCTGTGACTGTAAACATGCATGTGACTGTGAA
>JAODXP020000017.1:13698123-13700623 GCA_027497455.2 Sardinella longiceps
TGTGTTTATTATAGAACTGAGGTGTCACATAAACAAAATATCCTCTTTCTCTCTCTCTCTCTCTCTCTCTCTCTCTCTCTCTCTCTCTCTCTCTCTGTCTCTCTCTTTCAGGAGCGGAGGATGTTGGAGCGTCGTGTGGCAGAGCTGGAGGAGGAGCTAAAGGTGAGTGATGGTGATTGGCTGAGCAGACCAAGTGCTGAAATCTGATTGGGTGCCAGGAGGTTCCCTGAGGTCTCTGACTGTCACAAGGGGGAAAAACTCATCACATGTCCTGTGCTTCTGTTTGCCACTGTGGCCATGGGTTGTCTGTGTGTGTGTGTGTGTGTCTGTGTGTGTGTGTGTGTGTCTGTGTGTGTGTCTGTGATTCTGTTTGCCACTGTGGTCATGGGTTGTGTCTGTGTCTGTGTGTGTGTGTGTCTGTGATTCTGTTTGCCACTGTGGTCATGGGTCGTGTCTGTGTGTGTGTGTGTGTGTGTCTGTGATTCTGTTTGCCACTGTGGTCATGGGTTGTGTCTGTGTGTGTGTGTGTGTGTGTGTGTGTGTGTGTGTCTGTGTCTGTGTCTGTGTCTGTGTCTGTGTCTGTGATTCTGTTTGCCACTGTGGCCATGGGCTGCCCCTTGTGTTAATACATGTGTGTGTGTGTGTGTGTGTGCGTGCATGCGCGTGTGTGTATCTGTGATTCTGTTTGCCACTGTGGTCATGGGATGCCCATTGTGTTTATACCTCTGTGTGTGTGTGTGTGTGTGTGTGTGTGTGTGTGTGTGTGTGTGTGTGTGTGTGTGTGTGTGTGTGTCCATCCATCTATCCGCAGGTGCTAGGGGATTTGCGAGCGGACAACCAGCGTCTGAAGGACGAGAATGGAGCTCTAATCAGGGTCATCAGCAAACTCTCCAAATAGTTCAACACACACACACACACACACACACACACACACACACACCCACACACACACCCCTGAATTACTGACTGCAAGAGAGGGCGAGACACACACTCCCCCGCCTCAACACACACGCACACACACTCACACACTCTTTCTCTCTCTCTCCTCCTCCTCACATCTCTTCAAGTGCCAAAGAAAAAGAGAGAAGAGAGAAGAATGCCTTGTTTGTATCAGTGTAATTCACAGCTAGAGAATGGCTCTACAATGTGTGTGTGTGTGTGTGTGTGTGTGTGTGTGTGTGTGTGTGTGTGTGTGTGTGTGTGTGTGTGTGTGTGTGTGTGTGTGTGTGTGTGTGTGTGTGTGTGACACACACAAACACCAAGGACCTGCCAACAATGGCAACCATTTTCGTGCGACCAATCAGAGATAGGAAGCTGAAGGAGAGTCTCACACCCCATAATACAACACCTCTTTTTTAAACACACACACACACACACACACATATAGACAGACAAACAGAGATAGCACACACACATACACACACACATTAGTGAAACACACGTACGTATGCATACAGACATTTGCACAGTAGCTGTCTTTATTGTTAAACACATCACACACACACACACACTTTCTCACACACACTTTCACATGTGTTCCATCCGTCAGGGGAAGTTGAAACCTGAGGATCACCTGCACTTTTGGTGTGTTTTCACTCCACTCCAACCCTTAA
Organism: Sardinella longiceps; assembly: GCA_027497455.2. Lineage (NCBI taxonomy): Eukaryota > Metazoa > Chordata > Actinopteri > Clupeiformes > Clupeidae > Sardinella > Sardinella longiceps. The sequence goes on from JAODXP020000017.1 coordinate 13,699,737, forward strand.
ACACACACACACACACACACACACACACACACACACACACACACACACACACACACACACACAGAGTGAGTAGCGGGTTTAACATGATTGTCCATGATTGTCCATGTAGGGATCAGTATTAATTTGATGTAGCAGCCTTACACTAACTATGTCATGTCCTGACCATGAACAGCTCTACACACACACACACACACACACACACACACACACACACACACACACACACACACATTCCCACACACGCATAGATTCCCACACTCTATATTTATTTACATGTGTTCACCTAGCCACCCACTAGGGATCAGGGAGCCCCATGGGACCACAGACAGAAGGATTCCTGCTTCACACACACACACACACACACACACACACACACACACACACACTCCCTTTGGCTTGCCCTGCGTTCCCTCAGAAGCTGATGACGTTTTTCAAAGCTACACATCTCGCATATGCACAGTCACACACACACACGTATGCACACACACAGGCACACACAGGCGCACACACACACAGAGAATGGTTAAAGGAATAGAAGATTAATATTATTGAATTTGCACAGGGGTGAGGAATTGTTAGTAGTCTGACACACACCCACACACCACACTCCTTGAAACACACACACACACACACACACACACACACACACACACACACACACACTGAAAGTCACGGCACCGTCCATGGAGGGAACCCAGAGTGGCTCCGCCCCCAGTCCAGGATCTGTTAACCAATCAGAAGTCTCCGTCTGCTGGGGTTCTGGACTGGCGGCCAATCACAGAGTTTGGTGTGGAAATGGCCATTAATAATATGCTATGCATTGGTTTTGACTTCATTTTTAAATCTTTAGTATTTCTATGGATATCAATGTAATGAATGCTATTTTC
>JAODXP020000017.1:13730623-13748123 GCA_027497455.2 Sardinella longiceps
TCTGGCATACATGGTGCTCATTATCCCGATGACCATGATCAGCCAGCTGGACGGACTGGCCGGATACACACCCGTCAGAACCCCATTCTGTTCCGCAGGGGAGGAGGAGTCAATGGAGTCATTAACCAATGAACAACCAGATCATGAGATATTCAATCAGCTGTCCAACACCGGAGCAATAATCAATGAATGAATCAACCAATTAACGAATTAATTAACAAGACTAATAGCTTATCAATCAATCAATATCAAACTAATGACTGAATAAATTAATTAACTGATCAATATCAAATGAATGAATAAATGAATTACTGTAACTGATCAGCTAATGAATCAATATATCAGTAGGGACAGAGACAGGCCAAAAGACAGACAGGTAAATGTCTAAGGCCGACAGACAGACAGACAGACAGACAGACAGACAGACAGGTGGACGTCTAAGGCAGACAGGCAGACAGACAGACAGACAGGTAGATGTCTAGGCTGACAGACAGGTAGATAGACAGACAGACAGGTAGATAGACAGACAGACAGGTAGACAGACAGGTAGCCTATATCAGTAGGGACAGAGACAGGCCAAAAGACAGACAGGTAAATGTCTAAGGCCGACAGACAGACAGGCAGAATGACATACAGACAGACAGACAGACAGATAGACAGGTAGATGTCTAGGCCGACAGACAGGTAGATAGACAGACAGGTAGATAGACAGACAGACAGGTAGCCTAGATGTCTAGGCTGACAGACAGACAGACAGGTAGATAGACAGACAGACAGACAGACAGACAGACAGGTAGATGTCTATGCTGACAGACAGACAGACAGGTAGATAGACAGACAGACTGGCAGATAGACAGACAGACAGGTAGATAGACAGACAGGTAGACAAACAGACAGACAGGTAGACATCTACCTTGAACCTGATGGCTCTCTTCCTCCATGATGTGACACCCGACAGGTAGATGTGCTTTAGCACCTCCCTACTCAGGTGCAGGTCGATGCCGTCAGGTGTGACCGTGAACTGGAACCCCACCGCCTGATGAGCTTCCGCCATGCCTCCAGCCGCACGCACACACACACACACACACACACTCCACACACACACAAACGCTCAGGACAGGAGGTCAACGGGGGGTCACCTAAGGTCACAGGGGTCACATGGCTGTGATGCTGAGAGCAGGGGGGTAACTGTAACTATGTGTCAGTGACAGAATTATATTTGAGTTCTATTTCAGGGTTCAGTGATCCATGTTGCCAAGCACACAAATATGTCATAAATAGCTATTAGAAGCATAGCACTTGTTCTATGTTGTATCGATCAAACAGCCATTGAATATTTTTGACACTGAAGAAAACACACACTATACACGTTTAAATCAAAGATCCGCTTGAATCCTCTCTGTTTAAATTGTGTTTATTAAGAATGAACCAGTGGAGATTATTGACTTATCCTCTGATATCTTTCTCATGCGGACTGGGAAGAAGCGGCAGGTCAAGGGGGCTATGGGGGTTATGTTTTGGGTGACGTGTCACGGTTAGAATTTCATTTTCCATGTCAGGTGACTGGAGGTCCACCAACTGGGACAAAGTTGAAACTCCAGATATAGCGGAGTGCGCCGGTGAAACATGCAGGCGCACAGACCCGGGAACGCTACTTACGCAAACCGGTTTTAAAAATATAAACAGACACTAAATAGCCGGACTGGTACGCGGAATGTCTTCTTGCAGTAGACGCACGGACACGTGCAATACGCGATGCAATTGTTATCATATTTTGTTGTTACCAAGATCAAGACAAGTAAAATTAGCCTACAGAGAGGATTACATTATAATGACATAATAGTGCGCGAAAGCGTCATCAAATGCCACATCTCCATAGCTACGAAACTAATCATCGATATTCACTGCATAACTGAATGTCCAAGCAGGTTTAGCCAGGTGGAAAACATCAACATAAAGCTAATTGTCCAAAATGTATGAACTTACTGTACACACACAGATACATGAAATACTCCAAAGACAAATCACACACACTGCATAAATATTTACTATATTTTCACTATGTCCCACAGCGCAGGGCCCTGGTTTGGGTGTCTTACCTTTGGTCAGTAGGCTAGTGTTGGTCAGCCAGTGGTGTTAGACAGAGGGGGGTGAGTGTGTCGCGTCCAGTCCAGCCGGTGAGAGAGACCTGGAACTGCCCAGCTGTGACTCCTACAGTATGCCCTTGACAGTTACCTTCAGAGGCAGCAACTAACCAGAGGCCCTGCCTGCGATTCTCCCTCTCTCTCTGTCTGTGTAACTGGACACCTCTGAGCATGTGTGTGTGTGTGTGTGTGTGTGTGTGTGTGTGTTGGTCTGCGCCCTCCTGAGCACCCTGCCTGGTGCTCTGCACTGTTCTTTCTCCCTGGCTTAATCTTCCAGGAATAGCCTCTCTCTCTCTCTCTCTCTCTCTCTCTCTCTCTCTCCCCATCTTTCAGTATATAAAACCTCATGGAGTCTCTTAGGAGCAGTTCTAGCCTCTCCCTGCCCTAAGCTAGATTTGAGTTTTGCCCCCTGTTTTCTTGACATACAAGTGAAAAACAGAAGAAAAAACAAACAAATGTACTGTATTGTGTTGCCCCCCTTGATATCTGATATTTGGTGCTCTTGGCAATCACCCAGTTTGTTTATGCCTAGAACCGGCCCTGGAGTCGCTCTCTCTGTCTGTAAAACCACCTCAGTCTGTGTCACTCTGAAGGGAAGCTAGATGGGTTAACTTCCAGGGTGGTCAGAGAGTGGAGAGATGCCGGCATTAAAGGAATATTCCACCTCTTTATGAAAATTGGTTATTCACTCTCTTACCCAGAGTTACATAATATTATGTGCGTAAGAGCATTTTGGTCTTGGTGCATGTGTTGTCCTAGTCTGGCAACCCCAATTTTACCTTAAGCTTAGCATAGGCGCTGGACAGTAAAGTTGCCAAAGAGTTTCTATCCGGCAACATTACATTCCAGCACTTATGCTAAGCTAAAGCTAAAAAAAATTAGGTAAAATTGGGGATGCCATACTAGGAAAATGCAAGCACTGAGACCAAAATGCTTTCACCCACATAACTCCAGGCAAGAGCGTGAATAACTAATTTTCATAAAGAGGTGGAATATTCCTTTAAAGCAAAATAATGTGTATGCAGATATGTACAAACATGAGAGAGAAATGTTATGTGCTAGTAGTGTATGTTATACAATATACAAAAGAGGGACTATTGGGAAGTGAACTGTTTTGTCATGTCCACAACTTTTTTTTATTCTACAGAAATATGACATTTGAGAGTTTGCTGTCTTCATTAGACGCAACATGAAGAATTGCACAAAACTCTCTGTGCAAATATAGTAGGCTACTATCCCCTTTTCTATTGTTCTGTGACGTCCTTTATCATGGAACAACAGCTGTAGATCCCTTTATATTGTGTTACAGCAAGTTCTAGTAAGGCAGGCTGGCATGTTTGTTGTGTTTATTGTGTAATGGTGTGTGTGTGTGTGTGTGTGTGTGTGTGTGTGTGTCCCTCAGCTGGGTCATTGAGATAGCCTAACTGGCACAGTGGAGGCAGTCATGCCTGTGTGTATTATCTATGGTCATGCCTACAGCGTTCTTGGCTAATGAGCAACTAGGTGCCCCCACACACTCGGTTAGAATTAAACACATACCCAAACTCTCTCTCTCACACACACACACACACACACACACACACACACAATTTGGGTGAGTGAATCGACCTCTGGATACTTCATATGCATGTGTAAGGTTATGGTGATGTTTGATTCAATTGGGTGAGTGAATGCGTGTAGGCCTAATCATTCATGCATACACATTCACTCACCCAATTGAATCAAACATCACCACAACCTTACACACGCACAGGCATGGACTGGCCATAGGGTATACAGGGCAATGCCCGGTGGGCCGACGGTCATTTTTGGGCCAGGGCTGTCATAATTTACTCATTTTATATTGAATAAAGTCATGGTGGGCCGCCATGATCAAAAATGCCTGGGCCATATTTTGGTCCCAGTCCAGCCCTGCACACGCATATGAAGTATCCAGAGGTCGATTCAACACAGAGCAAACCCTTCAAGGGTTACTAGAGGTCAAGTGAGCCTGTGAACAGCAGAGTAAAACTATTATGTTTAATGTTTAATCTGGCTATGGTGACAGGTTACCTTGACAGGACACAGGACCACAGAGCTGCACTTTAAAAGAATCCCTGACCGGTGAGACATGTTGGTCTCATATACACACACACACACACACACACACACACACAGCCCACTGCCTGCAACCTCTGCCACTCACATTGGTATTAGCTACATCTGTAACACTCAAAATTATTTCTTTTTTATTCAAACGTTTAGAAAATCCATTCATTTGCAGAGATTGTAAGCTGCCATTGCATTTGTGTCTTAATGATTTCTGAGTAAAAAGTGACACTATCTCAACATTCATTCAATACTATCAAGTGCTGTGTGTGTGTGTGTTAGAGTATAAAATGATTCAAGTATACAAGAATACAAAGATACGTTTATTTGCAACACTGTTCACATGCATGGGGTTACTGGGTCTGAAAACGCAGTTGTGATTGTGTGTGTCTGCCGGGGGGCACTCCCTTACTCATGAAACTGGCAGAGGTTGCAGGCATGTGTACTACTGTGTGTGTGTGTGTGTGTGTAGTGCAATGTATTGATATACATGTGCATTCAAGATGAGGAGTGAATGAGCGCAGTAAGTCAGTATAGTGAGACATTTGTACTCAAGAGTGAGGATTATCTTGTTTGCTTGTTTACAAATCAAACAAATAAATAAAATAACGAACAAACAAACAAACACATGAGTGATTGGCAGTGTTGAGGCATCAGCCTTGTGTACAGTAAGACATGTGTGCTATACTTGCACTGGACTGCCTTAAACGTACAGTACATGTGGACGGAAACATCTGTAGTGTTGGTGCGCTTTTTGGTATTACAAGAATGACGTACTGTACATCAGTTAGGGGGGAGGGAACTTGTAGTGTTGATGTGCTCCGGGTATTAAGAAGCCGCCAGACCAAGGTATAGGTTGTGTTAAATGTACAACTTTTTGAAAAACAATAAAAAAATGTTAATCACAAAAGAAGCAGCCAGACCAATGGTAACCTTTCTCAGATGAATAGTTGAAGCTAAGCAGGCGTGGGCTTGGTTAATACCTGGATGGGAGACTTCTGGGGAAAACTGGGTTGATACTGGAAGAGGTGTTGGTGGTTGACCAGTAGGTGGCTCTCTTTCATCTGTTCTAAGTTGAGTCCCAATATTCCAGTGCAGTGATGGAGAGGCCGTGGTTCCGATGAGACTTTAAACCAAGATCCTGAGTCACAGTGATCAGAAATCGTACGATATACTTGTAAAGTTAGAGGGTTCCTCAGAGTCCTGGTTAAAGTTCCAACCTAATCATCCTTCACTGTAACTGGCTTATTTCTCCATTTCCTCAATCTCCACCTCAAGTTAGTATGTGGTGAGCGTTCTGGTGCATAATGGCTGCAATGCATCACCCAGGTGGGTGCTACACATTGGTGGTGGTTAGTGAGGTTCCCCTTCCACTGTAAGTGCTTTGAGTACCTTGTAAAAAGTGCTAGAAATGTAACTATATCTATCTAAGAGGTGCCATGCAAATGTTTTTAGCATTTATTTAAACCCATCTAAGTTCTAAATTATCTCTCTCTCTCTCAGTCCATATGCTGTGTGCGTTCAACTTGTGCCCATGTGAGGCGCTGATATTGCATGGTATGATCATGCTTTACACGCATGCATTTGACCTGCATAAAATCGGCATATTTTCATTTTGCGCGGCAGATCATGGCTGACCACGTGAAAGTCGTCCACGTGAAAGTCGTCCACGTGAAAGTCGTCCAATTCCAATCAGCACCTGTCCAATCAGGTGCGGTATTAAAAGGACAGTTATGGAGGGAGGCCTAAAGTGGTGTTATTGCGCCGTGATTTATTACAAGTACTCAGTTATGGAGTAAACCAAAGCATACGGTATTAGGGCTGTGTGGGATTAAAAGTCCAGGTGACAGAGGCAACAATGGGAATTTAGGCACGATAGAGTGTGTAGAGCAGTGTTAAGTCATTGCGGCAGTGTGTTAAAAGTAGTGCTGGCAAAATTAACTGATTAATCATGTGATTAATCCAAAAAAATTAACTAAGATTAAAAAAAATAACTCAGATTAATTCTGATGGATATGGTTGTATGGATCATGGCATGTATTATGTTCAATTTCACATAGAAAATGACTCGGCTATCAAGTCAAACTATACAAAGATTTTGGCCTAGCTCCTGACTGTCCAACAACATGTTTGGGGAATCCTTGGGGGAGGGGACAGGTGTGAATTGCCCCATTTGAGAAGAACAAAGCCAACTATTTAGAATCAGGTGCTTTACAGGGCAAAATAAGGATTCAACATACCCTAGCATCCCAATTCTTACTGGAGGAAATGAGTTGTGATTAAAAGTGATTAATCATGATTAATCATTGCAAAATTTTGTGATTTATCAGATTAATTGTTTTAATCGTTTGACAGCACTAGTTAAAAGTGTAGGTGAAAGAGGAGGCACCCTAAGCGTGATAGTGTGTGTGTAAAGTTGTGTAAATAGTTGTGGTGATAGAGGGTGTGTAGAGCAGTGTAAAGTCATTGCGGCAGTGTGTTAAAAGTGTAGATGAAGAGGAGGCACCAGTGTGAATCTAAGTGTGATACAGTGTAAGTAAAGCAGTGTAAATAGTTGCAGTAGTGCTCAAAGTGCTCATGAAAGAGGCTCTAATGTGAATCTAGGTGTGATAGTATCACGTGGATGTAAAGAGGTGTAAAGTACTTGCGGTGTATTAAAAGTGAAAGAGACTCTCATAGCAGGTACTAATGGGAAGAGTGTATGAAAATCAGTCTAAATAGTTCAGGTACTAATGTGAGTCTAGGCGTGATAGAGTGTGTGTAGAGCAGAGTAGATAGTTATTAAATAGTTATTAATTGTATTAAATTAAAAGTGCAGATGAAAGAGACTCTCATAGCAGGTGCTAATGTGAGTCTAGGCGTGATAGAGTAGATAGTTAATTAAATAGTTGAAGAGTTCAGATGCAAAACCCCCTAACTCCACTTGACCACTTTTTGAGAAAAAGGCCATTTTCTATCAGGCGTTTACAGTGTTTTGATTGTAAACAGATATTTTAGACACTGCGGGGAGCAGGTTTAATTTTATTTTTTCACAAAAACATTTCATTTACATATTCTAGATTTATACAGGATTCACACAATATCATTAACTCAGTTTTCACAAAAATGGTGTTTAGGGGGTTTTGCATCTGAACTCTTCAGTTACTATTTGTATCAAATTAAAAGTGCAGATGAAAGAGACTCTCATAGCAGGTACTAATGGGCAGAGGGGGCAGGAGAGAGAAGGAGAGAGAGTCCATGTTCAGCTTGATCACAGTGTTGTGTCTAAGGCTCGACATGATGACCTCATCCTGATGCAACGTCCCCTGGCCAATGAGAGCAGTGCCGTCTGTGCTCCGAACACTCCCCCAGGTCTGAGTGTCCACACAGAAAGAAGTTACCATGGTTTCCCTGTTCCTCCCACCAATCACCAGCAGCTTGTCTGAGGCACCCAGGAAGTACAGGCTGGGGATGACAGCATCCGCACGTGTCAGAGTGGGGAGGAGCTCCGACCAGGAGTCTGGACCAATAGGAGAGAGAGAAAGAGAGAGGGCACGCATTACATCATCAGAAGTCTGGACCAATAGGAGAGAGAGAGAGAGGGGGCACGCATTACATCATCAGGATTCTGGACCAATAGGACAGAGAGAGAGAGACAGAGAGAAGAGAGAGAGAGAGAGAGGGCATGCATTACATCATCAGGAGTCTGGACCAATAGGAGACAGAGAGGGGGGGGGGGCTATGTTAGATCATCCAATAACACACCCATATGAGGGCATGGATCGTCTGTAAAGCGCAGAGAGACAAGGTATTGTATTTCTACACTACAAATAAAATTGAATTGAGTTGAATTGAATCATTCCTCTCTTTTATTACATCATCAAGAGTCTGGACCAATAGGACAAGCAGACAGAGGGAGGACACGCATTAGATCATCCAATACCACACCCATATGAGGGCATGCATTATTCCCCTGTTCCATGACATCATCAGTATGATTGTATATTTATATTTAAAGTGATATGCCACCATTTGAGAAATAAACTGATTTTCCACCTCTCCTCAAGTTAAACAATTGAGTTTTACAGTTCTTTGGTTCATCCAGCTGCCACAAGCACTTTTAGCTCTGAGCTAGCGAGCACAGAACATGATAAACATAAGACTATTCCCCAGGGAGGGATACAGGAACACACGGGTTATTCCACTCAAAAACCCATCCTCATTACCCAACTAATTACCAGACTAATCCAATCATCTACAGCCCCCAAAACACACACACACTCCGGCCCTTGTTCTCACATGTAGTGGTGTTGTACCGGAGCGCCTGTTTCTCCCCAGTCTTGTAGACGCTACCGAGTAGTAGAGGCACACACACACACACACACACACACACTCCCAAGCCCCTGTTCTCACCTGTAGTGGTGTTGTATCGGAGCACCAGTCTCTCCCCGATCCCCCCAACACACACACACACACACACACACTCCCTAGCCCCTGTTCTCACCTGTAGTGGTGTTGTATCGAAGCACCAGTGTCTCCCCGATCCCCCCAACACACACACACACACACACACACACACACAAACACACTCCGGCCCTTGTTCTCACCTGTAGTGGTGTTGTATTGGAGCACCAGTTTCTCCCTGATCCCCCCAACACACACACACACACACACACACACACACACACACACACACACACACACACACACACACTCACTCACCTGTAGTTGTGTTGTACCGGAGCACTAGTTTCTCCCCGGTCTTATAGATGCTGCCGAGCACGTACAGGCAGTTGCCCAGGACGGTGGTGAGGGGGGAGTCGTGCGCCAGCGACAGCGAGAAGCTGAAGTCGCTCAGCGGAAGCGACGACACGAAGGTCCAGCGGTCCTCCCAGGGGTCGTAGCGCTCCACGGCCGTGTACAGGCTCGTGCTCGAGTCTGGGGTCACCAGGGAGTCCAGATACCAGCCGCCCACCGCGTACACACAACCCTCACACACCACTGCGCTGAAATGCCGTCTGTGCTGTTGACACACACACACACACATTCATGAATGATTATAGAGCAATTGGTAGAATAATACCGAATAGGGCAGAATTGATATTTACTAAAAGATCTTAAATCATGATAAACATCAATAGGCTATTGGAGAGATGTTATAAACATGTATAACAGACTGCTTGATACGTTGATCATTGATGTAATACTAGGCATGAATAAACATTAATAGCAGGCTGTGTATCTTGATCATGTGTGTAGTAAGCATGAATACGCATTAATAACAGGCTGTTCATCCTGATCATAAGTGTAATAAGCATGAATAAGCATTAATAACAGATACCTTAATCATAGGTGCCACTGAGGCCCACTGCTGAGTGAGGGGGTTGTAGCGGAAGGAGACCATCTTGAACTCGTAGCCACGGGCGGTCTTGTGGCGGTAGCCTCCGATGACGTACAGGTAGTTGAAGAGTACAGCCGTGGTGAAGCACCACTTATCGGCATCGAAGGGCATCTCAGTCAGCGAACGCCACCTCTGACGCTCCTCCCCTTCCCCCTCCCCTTCCCCCTCCACCTCCACCTCGCCCTCCACCTCCTCCAGACAGAACACCTGCCGCGCCGCCACTGCTTCCGACACGTTCTGTGAGTTGAGGTTCTCCTTGCGCAGGCAGCAGAGGCGTGGGGAACCTGAGGAACGTAGACCCGGGAGCAGCTCTCTCTCGTGGGGCTCCAGCGTCTTGCTAAGGTGTGGCAGCTCCAACAGGTGAGCGCTCAGGTAGAGCAGCAGCTGGTGCCGCAGCTCAGGGCAGCCCAGCGTCTCGGAGAGCTCCAGGTACTCAGGGCAGGTGAGGGGGGTCAGGAGGGACGACAGGTGCGTCAGCAGGCGGCTGGTGTAGGCGGACGAGAGCAGGTAGCTGCTCACCTGGAGGTGTGCGGGGAGACGGGAGGACTCCACGTAGAAGCGGCCCAGGAAGTAGAACTGCAGCAGGCCATGGAACACATCAGAGGGAACATGTTCTAGAAGGATCCGTCGCTCGCTCGTCTCGATCATGCAAGAGTGGGAGAGGGCTCTGAAGTACTCGCCACACTGCGCCAGACGCTCCAGATCCACCTGCAGATACACACACACACACACACACACACACACACACACACACACACAGACACACACACACACACACACACACACACACACACACAGACGTGAAGAAGAATGAAAGCCTCTCTTGCACATCTGTTAGGCTGGTAAAATGTTAAAGAGTAATTGTGCATGACTTCATTCTGACTTACGTAGAATGTGTGTGTGCTTGTCTGCACGGCCACCATAGCTGCATCGTCATGACAACCATAGGTCCTGGCTGACTGGTCAGTCTTCCACTCCTCTGATTGGCTCTGATGTAGCTCCTCCTCCCCATGAGGGAGGTCACCGCCCAGCGAGAGGGGTCGCTGACGGGTCAGCCAGGAGTGGACCCACTCCGACCCAAACCGAACCCAGGACCAGAACCCCATCCACAGCCAGGCCAGCCACTGCCACATGACCCCTCACACACTTGTCAGCAGCATATAATCGTTGACCTGCTCGTACACACACACACACACACACACACACACACACACACACACACACACACACATTACACTTATTACACACACACCTTATACACACACAGTCTTTTACACAGGGATAGGACAGAGTCCACTCAATCACTGAGACTTTGCATGCTGGAAACACATTGCCCTTACTGTTTATCTCAGCAACTCCAAAACCACAGAAGATAAAACAGAAGCCCTATCGTTACTCTAGTTCCTGCTCATATAGGGCCCAGCACGGAGCTGTTACTGGTATTCTTCCTCATATAGGGCCCAGCATGGAGCTGTTCTTCCTCAGTGCCCAGCATGGAGCCGTGTCTGTTACTGCTGCTCATATAGGGCCCAGCATGGAGCTGTGTCTGTTCTTCATATAGGGCCCAGCATGGAGCTGTGTCTGTTCTTCAAATAGGGCCCAACACAGAGCTGTTACTGGTATTCTTCCTCATATAGGGCCCAGCATGGAGCTGTTCTTCCTCGGGGCCCAGCATGGAGCCATGTCTGTTACTGCTGCTCATATAGGGCCCAGCATGGAGCTGTGTCTGTTCTTCATATAGGGCCCAGCGTGGAGCTTAAATGTTATTCTTCCACAAATGGAGCCCAGTATGGAGCTGTGACTGTTATTCTTCTTCATATAGGGCCCAGCGTGGAGCTTGAATATTCTTCTTCCTCATATAGGGCCCAGCATGGAGCTGTGTCTGTTATTCTTCTTCATATAGGGCCCAGCATGGAGCTGTGACTGTTATTGATCCTGGTGTAGAGCGGCACAGGGCAGATGCTTTTAAATAGGTATTTCCTGTCCCGGTGCCAGAGGACGACACTCCCAGACGCCCAGAGTTGCCCAGGAGAGAGGCACTTCAGTCAGCCGGGGGAAAAACTCAGTCTCAGGCTTCATTACTCAGCAGGCCCGAGCTTAATGCTGCTCACATGCCCACACACAAACACACATTTCTCAGGCGTGTTCATTCTCAGTGTGGGAGGCTACTCTTCTCATTCCCTACCTCTCTCTCTCTCTCTCTCTCTCTCTCTCTCTCTCTCTCTCTCTCACACACACACACACACACACACACACACACACACACACACGGGGGCCTCTCCAGTCTATTTTAGGCAGGCCAGGTTTAAAGGACCCTGTGCAGAAATATGATGCTCCAGAGTCGCTCAATATGCCTGAGCAGTGAAAAGGAACCCAGAGCTGAGCTGGGAATATGACTGAATGTCTCTCAGCCTTCAACTGAGGAACAGTTAACGTTATTATGTTACCATCAGAGGTGTCAGACGCAAGAAGAGAGAGGCTACCACATGATATGAAATTTGGGAATATCAATAGCCCTGTTTACATGAACACTTTTGATCGGAAAATTAATAATAGCCCCACAGAGATTATCTGCTATCCTAATTAAACTATTTTGAGTACAAATTATGCATCATCTGTTCTCATGAAGAAATATTTTAGACTGTGCTTTCAGACCACAGAGCTGCCAAAGAATAGCGAACTTGTCATAGATATTAACCTTACATTCAGTTAACTAAAATTGAACTTTTTCCTGTCGCTCAAGACGCCCAAAACGCACCCCCGACGATGTTTACAACACTGACCACGCTGTCTTTAGAAAATGAATGACTTCCTCCGTTCTCATGCCTGTAACGTTACCGCTCTCGATCTGAACGCACAGCTGCAAGTGGTTCAGGCGCACATTCAGTTTGGTAATCAAAATGGTATGGTAACAATGGTAATCAAAAAAGGCTTTTTAGTGCGGCTAGAGAGGTACAGAGGAGAGTAACTCCTCCTCGTCACAGAGAAGCAGGAGACTTTTGGATGAGAGGTGGGCACAGTAAACTGCTGTTGGTTGTCTCAAAAAACTGTTGTTACCTTGGTGAAGATATCACCAGCCTATGGTCCCATACTGTACTTGTCCGGTATGTTGGCGAAATGTTGTGGACGACATGACACACGGCTTCAATCAAACAGCTATCAGAGACTCGCCTTATTCTGTCCAATGATTCCGCCCCACCCATTTCAACGTTTATTCTTCCGCATTGTCAAGAAACTTCCGCTCCAGTTCTTGCACTCACAGGCTGAACCTACACAGCCATCCCATTTTCATGATATGACGACCACACAACTTCGTATGGTAGTGGGAAAACATTTTTACTGCTCGAAAACAGCCTCGTTGTTCTGGTAATCTACCATTCAAACCTGTTTGATTTAGTGGACGCAACTTCATAAAAGGACAACTTAAATCAGACCCCGTTCAAACGACCATCACTAATGCACTCAAGTGGGTTTCCCGACCTAACGTAACGTTAATTTTCCAAGCGTCAGCCTCCTTGTTTACGCGCGGCACAGATATTTGCACAGATATTTTTAATTGGACAGGCTGAGGCTCAGCACGGTAAAGAAAACAGGCATGTAGGCAGGTAGGCTCTGTGGTAACCACACCAAAGACTACAGACCACAATCACTTACGAACATGGGACACTGAAAGATGAGTGATGAGCATGCGCAAAAGAGTTCAATCCGATCGAGTGTTTACATGATTGGGAGCGCAAAACTGGACCCTGTAGAAGAGTCATAAGAACACAAATATCTGCATAACTATGTCTGCTAAATCAAGTAGTTCTTTACGTTTTATTTATTGAATAGAATCAGACTTTAAAAGCATGCCCAAGAAAGGCACACCAACATAAGCAGTATTAATGTTGTTTCTTTAGAACAGGGGTGTCAAACTTGTTTTTATGCAGAGCCACACAAGCATTATCATGTAACTCATTTGTCCCCCACACACAGACAAACACACATATAACTCATTACTCCACACACACACACACACACACAGTTTAACAGCTTAACAGTCCCAAAGTGATGTCATATTAGAGGACTAGTATTAGATTGAGCAGGGTCAAGTTCAGTGGTCCGGTCACGTTTTCATGTCAGGTATAAAAGGTTAGAGCTCGTTTGTGTGTGTGTCAGTTTCACTCTCCTAAACATACCACACAGGACACATGACTTGCACTCAAATATGAGCATGTTTGGGGTTTATTTATTTGCATTAATATTTGCATTACAGATGCAACAGCACAGCGCAAAAAAAGAGAAAATAATAAATATAAAATGAAAGAGAAATGATTGTTAACAGCAAAGAAATGAATAAGCACATTACAGAGAGCCACAGCACTGACCAGTACAGCTGACCAGCACACTAGGGGTCTTGATAGAAACTGTAAACCAAAAGCGGTTGGTAAACTTGGTTTAGATGAGGACAAACTCCCTTAGGAAAAAAAAGTCTGCATTGTGTGACAGGAAAACGTTTTTCTTTAAGCACACTGCTGTACTGCAATGTCTATGTGTTCAGAATATTGTATTATGCAGTGTAGAGCAACAAAATTATTTTTTAAAACAGTATTTTTGAGAGCAGGTTTATTGGTATCCAGTAATTCTGCAATGATGGTGTTGTATGCAGCAATAATGCTGTAAAACAAAAAGTGTTCATAATAAATGCATTCATAAAAGTTTAGAATCCATTGTTAAAGCCTCATAACTAATGACATTAGCATTCATAACTGTTTACACATGCTCGTGACCCTTAGTATTTACAAATTGTAGTCACAAGACAATTGTCCAAAAGCATCATTTGCATCTTGTCCTTTTGATACTAGGGAGACATACAACTTTATTTAGTGTCTGTAACGGTGCCTTATTCTTTTTCATGTGTAATTATGTGTTCATCTCACTTTAGTATTCAACGGGCGCTTTTAACTCATCACTTGCCATGGGCAATCAAGCACATGAAAGGACAATTAACACTGCAGCTTAATGATGCTTCAAATTGTACATACAGTACAAATAAGATAACATTATAATGCCTTATAAGTAGTCATTACAATGTGTAAACAGTTATGAACACTAATGCATTATAAGAATCGTTTTGATACTGCAGTACAAAATGTGATGCTGTTAGGCTGGCAACAAATTGCCCTAAAGAAGCTAAACTCACAATAAATGGTAGAGAAGAAAACAAGACAACAGACATAGGAGGAAAAAAAACCTTCACATCCAATGGGCTGCTGTGGTAATGCCACTGTTTACGTGTGTGTGTGTGTGTGTGTGTGTGTGTGTGTGTGTCTGTCTGTCTGTTATGTAAACACACCACAACAGAACCTTTTCTCCTTTCCTGATGACTGCTGCATTAGCACAGCATGCTAAGATCCATTAGCATGTGTTTGTGACCACAGTTCACGTAGAAGGAACCGTTCACCAGATCAAATGGTCATCAGAGTTAAAAAAGAGTAAAAGTTTGGGTAGGCTACCACATATTCCTCTAGAGGCTGTTCCTTTTCTAAATTCTCTGTATAGAACTCACAGTAGACCCCTGTTCCAATTCTAGAACTGACAGCAGACCCCTGTTCCCATAACCAGCTTTTAGTTCTTCAACAATTCAATTCCAAGAACTGGAGAAAGATAACATTCTTTTGGCGGTGATTTTCAGTCAAGTAAAGTTACTTAAATATCTTTGGACAGAAACAAAAATTAAACTGGCAATGAGACAGAGGAAACAAACAAACAAATAAAAACAAACAAACAAAAAACAATTTTCTGAGTGAATAAATAGATCAGTCAAAAGTAATACAATGGGGATTTGTGCTGCTCAGTCTTAATCAAAGAGTCTCGCTGCACAAAATGTCTCCCACATATACTTGCCTCTGGCTCCAACAGTATACTGGCCGCATTAAAGGCCTACTATACATGCCCCATTAAAGGCCTACTGCCCATGCCTGACAGGACACGTAGGTCACCTCTAACTCCTCCAGTCCCATTGTATGCCCTCATGAGTTCATAATCTGGTATCATGCCATCATCTTTAGCCCTAATGCATACATATCCTGACCCCAAGTATTATGCCTTCATGCATTCACATCCAGGCTTCATGCAATCATCGTATGTATTCACCTCAGGTCCCTGAATTCAATCTTCATGTGTTCATATCCTGCTCTAATATGTTCATATCCGGCTTCCTGCACACATATTCTGCCACTGAATCTAGCCTTCATGTATTCATATGCTGCTTGGCGGAAATGGATGGAACGATTTTGACTTAATGTTGTCACAAACTGCCTAGAGAAAAAAAACAAAACCAAAGGGGGAAAAAACAAACTCTGAAGGCTTTCTTTTTTCCATTATAAAAGTGGAGCTTATCCATCATGCAATCAGCCTGATGCTAACCAGCTAGATGCTAAATACAAAAAAAACAAAACAGAATGGAAGCAAACCAAATGGAGGCCAACCAGTTTGGCACTAACCAGACAGATGCTAACCAGTGTATGTCACAAAGCATAGCCTGATAACCTATACCAGCTTGGTTAGTTGTCAATACCAACCTGGTGCTGACCAGCAGAGATAGCTAACTCAGATAGCTACTATGCTTAGAAACACACTTCAATGATAATGTCAACCAAATGGATGGTAACCAGACTAGAGCTAACCAATTTGATGCTAGAAGAAACCGGCCTGAAGCTAACCTGCTGGATGCTAACTAGGTGCTGACCAGAGAGATGCTAACACACTAATGTAAACAAAATGGATGATTATGTTAACCAAATGGATGGTAACCAGACTAGAGCTAACCAGTCAGATGCTAACCAGTCGGATGCTAACCAAACTGATGCTAACCAGAGCAGTCGATCTTTCAGTGGCTGCTCACATTGTAAGGCAACAACACGGGGCTAAGATTGCTAAGACGCTAACGCTATCCAACACAAGGGTAAAAGACAGGCAGGTAAATATGAAAGGGAGGAGAGAGAGAGAGAGAGAGAGAGAGAGAGAGAGAGAGAGAGAGAGAGAGAGAGAGAGAGAGCATGCGGCACACAGGCTAGAGGTTAAGCTACATGCCCACAGTTAGTTCAGCACTGCTTTGTAGAGTCCACTGGCTAACTAACTCTTACAGTGAGTATTAAACATTCACAAACCATTGAGTTCAAAATTGAGGGAACATTAGCAGTTCCTATTAGTTTCTATGGTGTGTTTAAATAACACATCACTAGTATTAACATCTGTCATTTAAAGTATTAACAGACACAGAACACAATAAATGTAGTCAATCTATATGTATCAACAGATGCTTGACAACTATATGGACCCAGTTCACACAAAAACAAACAAACAAACAAAAAAAGTTAAATGGTTAAAACAGACCTGCAAAAACCTTTGGACAGTGCCTATACAAAGAGAAAGAATTAAGAATTACAAAAAAAAAGATAATTAAATATGTTTAAATATTCTAAACACATGAAATGATGAAGAAATTACACATAAATAAGAACAATTAGGACTCCAGTTTTCTGTCTTAAACCCAAAAAACACGGAAGAGTGCTAATGTTGGATTGCTTTGTAGCTTTGAAGCCTCAGCTGACTAAGGAATCTCCTACTGCTGGGCTTCAGAAGGCTCCTACACAGCAGCCAGTGAACCGAGTGAGAATGCAGGGCCTTCTGCACTACCAGAAGGATCCACTAGATGGAGGCAAATTCAGAGCACAGAGAAGTAAACCCTCTAAAGCTAGAACACCGTAAACAGTGAGAGTAAAGTATCTTTGCTGTAAACGGATAAAAAATAAGGACCTTTTAAGAAAGGCGCAGACAGGAGAGGACACAAAAAAGATTCTGATATGGCAAGGCCCTCAAATAGGGGCCCAAATCTAGTCTAATT
>JAODXP020000017.1:13758123-13768123 GCA_027497455.2 Sardinella longiceps
TGAAGCTCAAAACAAGATGACTAGCAGCAGAACACCATTAGCAAAGATCATGGAATACTGAGCAAGATAAGGCATCATAATACATTTCAATGGGAGCAACCTTGAATACTTCCTGTCTGCATAAATGCATTACATCACAATAAGAAAGATTCTTTAAGTCTGCATAAATCATTACATCAGAATAAGAAAGCATTCTTTAAGTCTGCATAAAGGGGATTTTCCCCCCTCCCCTTGCAAAAATAGAACCAGGAACTGAACCAGCGTTGACACCTCTCGCTCCGCTTGAATCCTCTCTGCCATTAGTGCCCATTTTGGCGCATTTTTGGTTGGCACTACTCACACATTTGGCTGTGTTGCTCATTCCATGATTACCTGATGCTTACAAGCTACACCTTATTGTAAAGGTGACAAATCAACAATGAAAATGATATAAAACACTTTACTGATTGGTTTTACTAAAGGGGTAACCCTTTAAGCACCTAGAATGATGCATGAAGACTCTTTTTGGGGCAAATTGAGCATAAGAATTATGATTTTGACATCATCGTTGCTTCCTGTCTATAGTTCCTAGTCCTGTGCTTCGTTGTCTCCTGTGTCTTCTGGGTTGTGCCCTGATTTGGATTGTGACACCATCCAATTCAACCATTCCGTCTGTGGCTGATTGACATGGGGTGGTGCTTCAGGGAAGGATGGTGTACTAGATATGCCTAGTAGTTGGCACGGAGGCAGTGTTGGCATAAGCTATCTTCAAAAGTCTTGTGGACTTGAATAGTTCCTGTTGGTGGGACGAACAGATAGGGATTCTGTCTTAATGCTGATGCTGTGATGTATGTTTTCTTGGCTGGGAGGGCCAGCAGTTCAGTTTTGGAGAGGTCCAGTTGGATATAATCTTTCATCCATGAAGAAAAGGATATAGCTTGGTATCATTTGCATAGCAGTGGAAGGAGAAGCCATGTGAGTGGATGACTGGGCCTCATGATACAAGGCAAAGAAGAGGGGCCCCAGAACCAAGCCTTGGGGTACTCTTGTGTTGAGGTGGTGTTTCACCAATGTTTGCCCTAGCCATGACATGTTGAATGATCGATCGTCCAGTTAGATAGGAGATAGGATTCAAATCAGGAGTGTGCTTTGCCATCAATGCCCATGCTTCTGAATTTGTTAAGAAGAATTCCATGGTTGACAGTATTTAATGCTGTTGGTAAGTCAAGTTGGATGAGAACGGAGGATTTACAAGCTTCTCTGGCTTCTTTTAGGGCTTCCATTACTGAGAGAAGCCACTGAGAGACGCTTTTGAAGCCAGGTCGGTTGGAATCCAGGCTGCTTTGAGATTAGCACTGCTGCAATATAGGCATCGGTATCAGCAGCATCAATGACAACAGGTACATGATGGCTTGATTCTCTGCAATCAGCACGACCATGGCAGGCAATAATTATGGATAATACCTTGGAGCCATAGTCTGACCATGTGTAAGGTGTGCCTCTGGATAGATATGGCCCTGTATGGTTGATCTGTGTGCTACACAAAACCGGCTCTTCCAATTCATTTATTTGCATCAAGACCAGCTGAAAACAGCAAGGAAGGTGAGCGCGAGTATGATGAAAATGATTGTATGCAGAGTAGCGGTGATTCGAGTCTAGTGAGACAGAATACCCCAGAATACCCATATTCTTTTCCAGATGATGGCCATCTTGGTTTATGGGGACTTAATGATGTCAATGTCAAAATCATAATCATTATGCTCAGTTTGCATCCAAAAATGTTTCCCTGCGTCATTCTAGGTGCTTTGGTTGAAAAGTAAATTTATATATTATCAGATCAATTTATATATTATCAAAATGATGCCAGAATCACAATTCTAAGGGTGTATTTACCACAAAAAGTGTATTCATACATAATTATAGGTGATCTGGTAAAAATAATACTTCTTTAATACGTTTTCAAGATGACGCCTGCAACCATTTTGGATTCGGCCCTCTAGAAAAAAATGCCGACATTTTTGCGAGGGACATGGGGACTAAATTTTTTACAAATGGTATATAGAAGCCAAATCAGTTGTCAAAACATATTAGCCAGAAGATGGTCACGGAAGTGAGGTTTATGACCCTACTATTGGGCTCCTTATTGAAGGGCATGCTCATGCCATGGAACCTGTGTGTGTGTGTGTGTGTGTGTGTGTGTGTGTGTGTGTTTGTCTGTGTGTGTGATGTCTGTACCTGTCTATGGTCCCGAAAAGCCATTTGGGCTCCTTGTTGAAGGGCATGCTCATGCCATGGAAACGAGCCATCTTGGTGGCGATCTCTGCAGAAACCTCCGGAATGGCCAACTGATCTGTGCGCAGACGCTTGCTCTGGATGGAGGAGGAAAAACAGGCATTCTGTGTGTGTTTGTGTGTGTGTGTGTGTCTGTGTGGCCAACTGATCTGTGCACAGACGCTTGCTCTGGATGGAGGGAAAAAACAGGCATTCTGTGTGTGTTTGTGTGTGTGTGTGTGTGTGGCCAACTGATCAGTGCGCCGACGCTCGCTCTGGATGGAGAAGGGAAAAAAGGCATTCTGTGTGTGTAAGTAGTTCAAGTTCTGGCTTTGTGAACATGGACGTTGGTGTGTGTGTGCTTGTGTGTGTGTGTATCTGTAAAATGTCAATTAAAAGAGCCGTACAAGTATGTACTGTCTGTGTGTGTGTGTGTGTGTGTGTGTGTGTATGTGTATGTGTGTGTGTAATGTAAATCAAAAAAGGCTTACAGGTATGTGCTATTGTGTGTGCGCGTGTGTGTGTGTGTGTGTGTGTGTGTGTGTGAATGTAAATCAAAAGAGCCTTACAGGTATGTACTATTTTGTGTGTGTGCGTGCGTGCGTGCATGCGTGTGTGTGTGTGTGTGTAAAATGTAAATCAAAAGAGGCTTACAGGTATGTACTATTGTGTGTGTGTGTGTGTGTGTGTGTGTGTGTGTGTTTGTGTAATGCAAATCAAAAGAGGCTTACAGGTATGTACTGTTCTAGTCTCCCCTCAGGGAAGATCCCAAAGAGTCGAGGGCCCAAAGTTCGCTCTGCTAGGATAGCAAACATCACACTCTCCAAGACCAGGGAGTCCACCCCCTGTAGAGCACACACACACACAGACACACACAGAGAGCAACCGTCATACAAAGACAAAAGACACCCAAATATATTTACATAATCCCAACGATTGTATAAGCAAAGCCCTATAATATGAGCTATGTAGTGATGAACGCCCTGTAGGCCTAATTATAAACACACAACCAGTTAGTCTGGT
The DNA here is from genome assembly GCA_027497455.2 of Sardinella longiceps. Taxonomy (NCBI): domain Eukaryota; kingdom Metazoa; phylum Chordata; class Actinopteri; order Clupeiformes; family Clupeidae; genus Sardinella; species Sardinella longiceps. The sequence goes on from JAODXP020000017.1 coordinate 13,761,397, forward strand.
CCTCGCCATGGAGAAGTAATAACGTGGATTTCATGTTCTGCACAGATTCACTAACAGAAAAAAACTATGACTTTAACATCATTTCATCACTGCATCCCATTTGGCCAAGACTTCCATACTATCCACTTTGCAAAGCCTTTGTCCAAACCCTCTGGGTTAAATCCATACGACCCATTTGGCCAAGACTTTGCCTCAACCTCTGCGTTAAAGGGACACCAGGAAACGTTTTACTGTTAATTTACCAGCCTCGAAGTCACTTCGATGATTAAATAGTTAATTACAGGGTGACCGATGGCTCTCTCGTCAGACTCAAGCATTTGTTTTGCGGTAATCCCGCTTTGCAGAACGGCGAGTGTCGGGTCCACGAAATAGAATAGGTATAACTGAAATCGCATTTATTACCGGCTTGTCAGACAACGTAACGCACGAAAATTATCATCTCTGGTTTGTACTCTTTGGTTTGCATTGCAAATAAATTTACATCGATTGTCGAATGTGTAACGCAGTTGTATTTTTTCTAATATTTCGGCGACTGTAGGTGGAGCTCCGGTATGATGGAGAACTGTAGTCCTGCCTGGTGTCCCTTGTCAGTGTAGCGTGTGGGTCTGTATGTGCTAGCACCTCGCGCTCATCCGGTGTGAGTGTGTGTGAGAATGTCATGTGTAGCGCTGTGTGTGGTCCGTGCTGCACGTGTGTGTGTCGTTCGTCTGCCACCTGCAAGCTCGTGCTGCGGCGATGGGTATTAATTCTCCTAAGAAGATGACTAGAGGACGGGCTTGACCCGAGTCCAGAACTGCTGACCCAGATCTGCTGCTGCTTAAGAGAGGGGGCTTCGCTGTGTGTGTGTGTGTGTGTGTGTGTATGTGTGTGTGTGTGTGTGTCTGTGTGTGTGTGTGTGTGTGTCTGTGTGTGTGTGTGTGTGTGTGTGTGTGTGTGTGTGTGTGTGTGTGTGTGTGTGTGTGTGTGTGTGTGTGTGTGTGTGTGTGTGTGTGTGTGTGTGTGTGTGTGTGTGTGTCTCTGTGTGTGTGTGTGTGTGTGTGTGTGTGTGCTGCTTAAGAGAGGGGACTTCACTACACCCCTGCCTACGCTCTCCTAAGCAGGGTCAGTTCATTCACCCTTGAGCTCCACGTGTGTGTGTGTGTGTGTGTGTGTGTGTGTGTGTGTGTGTGTGTGTGCCTACCTGTAGAATGGCCCCATACACCCGTAAAAGAACACGGGCTGGCTCTTCGCCAACTGGACGGACATGGTCGGGCAAACTGCACTTATAGAGAAGATTACTGAGCCCTCCACTGCAAACCCAAAGCACACACACACACACACACACACACACACACACACACACACACACACAGTGAGAGACAGACGGGACAATGACACAGAAAGAAAGTTGAAAGAAAACATTTCCCATTAAGCATTTTCCCTGCCACAAGCCAACCTGACTATACTGATTTGAAAGTCCTCTTCAGAGATAGTCTTCCAGGACCCGGATAGAAAGTCCCGGCACCAGGCGTACGCCCTTCCACGGGTCTCCCGGTCGACCGCGTCTGATCTCCCGTCCCGGTAGGACTCGGCTTCGGAGTCATCATCCCCGTTCGCACCGCGTGGACTAGGTGTCCTTCGTTGTCTGTCGTTAACCATGAGCCTGGCCGGGAGAGCGGAACTGCTCTTTTCAGTCGTGAGGGTTGATGATATTCCCCTGGTGGCTCCCGGAGTGAGAGAGGCACCGCTGCCGCTCACGGTGGAGTTTCGGCCCGCCTGCATCGCTGCGTGCTGCTTTGAGTGGAAGTGTCTGGGAAGATACGGAGGGGTTGCGAAAGTGGAGCGACAGTGTCCGAGTGACAGCGTGCGAGCACAAAACCGCGCTGAAAAGGATGTGAGAACACTAAAACTCATCTGACAAGCTCGACCGCATAGTGATAAAGTCCCGTTAGAAGAAGCGCTGCAGCAGGATTGGCAGTAACGTTAGCGAGATCTAGCGGTAGCCTATCTATCTCTAATTTCCTAATTTTCTACCGATCCCAGAGCGTCTGGCGTGCTAGCTATTTGGGTCATTTGATTCCAAAATGCTACTCTGGTTTTACTGCATCACTAATATTCACAGTAACTGCAACTGTCATAATCCGAAGGTCTCGCATGGTACATGTCCTGCTCACTTCCTCCTTTTTTGGCTCGACGCCCCTGTTGTCAAGTCATTTTGGACGATTGACAAGTACATCGTCCAATGATCTTCAGGAATGTCATCGTGTGTTTTCTCTGCTGTTGAACATCAAGGATTTCCATTGGTCAAAAGTCCTGGTCCCGCCTGTTTATGATAGAAAACGTTTATTGGTTGTCTTCACATATTGCATTATGGGTAGTGAAGTTCATATTAACAGTTTTGCACAACCATGGTTTTGCTGCTGAAGTAGGCTGCTGAAAAAAATAAATTTCTTTTTTAACAATACTAACAACAGTAATAACACTAATGCTAATAGCAATTATTGTTAACATTATGATCATCATTGTTATTATCATCAATAATAATATCATATTATTATTAGCGTATAGGCCTAGGCTACAATAAAACCACACAATATATAAAAAAAGGATGCTAACAAGCAAGCAGCTGAGCAGATTGAGTACTCCTACCCTATTAAATGGACGAAATAACTTTCCAGCCTTCCTAAAATGTAGGCTACACTGTAAAGACGTAAACTCTTCAACTGCAACTATTCGTAGGCCTAGATCATTTTCAGATAGCCTTGCTATAGGCTACAGGCCAGCTGTAAAGTTGTAAAGTGAACAGCCAGACAGAATGAAATATGTGTGTATAACTCCCAACTGTTCCCTGGTGAGCTCCCTCGTGGTTTGGTACAAATAATTGGCTTATAGTCATTTAGCCTGATAGCTTTAGCCTACCTGGTGCTACCTGATATCTCTTCATGGCACGGAATCGACATCATATCTGCATCGCCTTTGAGCTCCGAGAGTAACTTAACCCAGGGCAGAGCAGGTCTCTCGCCCACTCTAGTTGGCTTCTTAGTAGGGTGGCATGCACAGAGTGTTCCTGGAGGTGGCTTGCATGTCTTTACTGCGCCTGGCCGCAGGTGGCGTGGTGCTCCATGGCGCTTCACGGGTGGGTTTCAGCACCACCAGCAATGAACAGCTCCCTCCCCCGGGTATGCAGGATCCCACAGGTCGGCCTGATGGAGCAGCAGGAGGTGCGGTGCTGTAAAAAAAAGCGCATGGGAACCAATGAGAAAGCAGCAGTTATTTTACTGTATAAATTAGACTCATTCAGAGCAGAATAGGATTGATGCTGCTGCTGCTATCCCCGACAGATGTTCCACTTCCATCAGGTTATAGCTCACTGCTGCACCTCACTTTATAAAAGACAACAAAATGTGACATTCTTTATTTTTTAAAGTAACAAAGAAACAAAAACATAAAACTTCAAGGCATAAGCCATGGATAATGACCCCCCCCCCCCCCATTCAGCAATAAGAAAATATGCATTAAGCATGTGTGTGTGTGTGTGTTATTTGTGTGTGTGTGTGTGTGTGTGTGTGTGTGTGTGTGTGAGAGAGAGAGAGAGAGAGAGAGAGAGAGAGAGAGAGAGAGAGAGAGAGAGAGAGAGAGATGCTGAGAGGGAATAGTCGGTGTCGCGTTGGCTATCTGCAGTGCTTTCCTCTCCGCCTCGCTCCGTCGCTTCAGCTCACACTCAGCATCGCGCTGGTGCCGCAAACCTTATACGCAGCGTCCGGAGCGAGTGACGCCCCTCCCTTCCCCGTTCCCCAGAACGCACCGACGCTACGTCTGCCGCCTCCCTCCGAGCATCACTGGCAGCCAGTCGCGTCGAGCTGCTGACATTTAACAACGAGTGGCCTGGCTTTCGCAGGTGTACAGCAGCGCGTCTTATACTGCGCCTCCTCAGAGAAGAAAGCCTCGGCTGACACACACGGACACAGTTTCTGTTCTTAGCCTGCCGTTATAATCTGTCTCTATGTTTCTTCATTTCTCTCGACCGACGTGGACTGCGAGCTTTGATTTGATGGTGCTCGTGCTGACTTGGCGAATCTGACCGAGCCAGGAGGTCGCGCGGCCGGAGAGCATCTGCATTGTGGCGGCAGTGAACGGGCGGACCTGACGGAATACACACACACTCACACACATAGACACAAACACACGCGTACACACGCGCACACACACACATACACACACACACACACACACACACACACACACACACACACACACAAACACGCAGCGAAACACACAGCTCTTTCGTCCGCATCCTTCACCATCGACTGTGAATGGGCCTCGAGCCGACCGCATTTGCAGTCGCTTTTTAGAAGAGTCCTTTCTGGAAGAAGATGGCGGACCGGGCTGAAATGTTCTCGCTCTCCACCTTCCACTCTCTCTCGCCTCCGGGCTGCAGGTAAGCACGGGGCAGCGTCATCGCAAACTGAGGTGCGGGTGGGTATCACGGGCACGGGATAGAGCCCGCGGGATAGAGAGGGCAAGGACATGGTCAGCTGTCCTCATCCATACGTACGTTTGTGTCATTTGTGCTCGCTGCCGCTACAGTGAGCCAACGTTTCCTCTTAAAAATGACATTACCATCCTCAGTGCGCAATGCTGCTCTGTGAGTGTGTTGTGTAGCCTGTAGCCTGACAAGGGATGCTGTTGTGGCGTTTGGCTTGTGCTGTGTTGTGCTGGTACCTTGTTTGATGGCTGTATAACTGATGTTGTAATAAATACGATCAATCTCATTGTTTATTTTAGATGTTGTTATGACTCAAAGGAAAGAAAACATGGGGATGGGAATGCAACTGGGTAGCCATTCTTTGCGATTCCGAAGCCATCGTGTTGTTCGCATGGTGCACTCTCGCTGATTCAATTAGCTCACTAGGCCTACGCCCTGTTGGGCCAACATGTCCTGCTGATGCTCGGATACGGCGGATGAATCACTGCGATCATGTCATACATTAGCTGGCAAAGGGCTGGAGACAGTCACCTGGAAAGCTTTCAGGCTGTCATAACGAGATTGCGTTCTCCTCCGGAAAGTCCTCGGCTTGTGGCGCTCAACGTCGGATCAATATTCTTTTCAAGAGGATGAAATATTTGGGCATAGGCTACATAAGTGGTTCATTATCATTTACAGTTACAACAACAGCAACAAATGCCTTGAAATGTGTTTTGGTTAGACTTAACATGCGTAAACCTTTGCGTCATCATTGTTCCGTGCTCTGCAAGAGACAACAATGATCGGCCATTTTTTCCCATGTTATTGTTTTGATATTAAATCCGCAACTCGCCTATCACATTGGACCCTGATTACGGAGGCAGTCGCTTTTTAAATAGACTACCTTACATTAATCGATTAATCTCGGCAAATATGCCTACACAGTATATCTCTGGTAAGAGTTGATAGAGCAATTATTGGACCTGTGGCTATATGAGCCAATCTGCTTCATAAGGAGGGGGGCTAAGGGTGAGGTCTTCAAGACTTCATCCAATCTTGACAGTGCACTCAATTTACTTATCTCCTTACATTACCTAATTCTCTCTCTCTCTCTCTCTCTCTCTCTCTCTCTCTCTCTCTCTCTCTCTCTCTCTCTCTCTCTCTCTGTGTGTGTGTGTCTGTGTGAGTGTGTGTGTGTGTGTTTGGGTATGAAGGTCTTTGTGACAGTATGTCCCTGAAAGTCAGAGTGAGAGGGATGTGTTCTAATAAGTCATACTGAGAGGGAATCTAAACTATCCTGATCTTCACTCCATTTCTGTCCTAGTACCCCCCCCCCCCAACCCACCAATCCAATTCCCAGAGGCATATCCTATCCCCATCCTCTCCCTGAACCCACCTAGTCAATTACATTAAGCAATCCCCCCCATGCACACACACACACACACACACACACACACACACACACACAGCACACACTACCACTACTCTGTCCTCCTTTCAACCTTGGGTTCAGCACCATTAGCCCTTCGAGAGACACGCATGTGTGATCATGTGACAGGAAATCAAAGCTGGGGCCGTGAAAACCACACACACTCATCGATAGCGAGGAGATGCAGTGAGGAGGCGTGTGTGTGGATGAGGGGCTCTGTGTGGCTCACACACTCACGCTGGTGCCACACACTCATCGATAGTGAGGAGGTGTGTATGTGGGCAAGGGGCTCTGTGTGTGTTTGTGTGTGTGTGTGTAAAACAGGGGGTGACTGGGCCTCCTCATGGACCCAGTGTAACGGATGCTAACTAGCTTGGTTAGCTGGCGGTAGTATGTGTAAACTCTCATAACCCTATCAAGGAAGGGAAACCTGGGCTTTTAGCTCACTGGTTAGAACCACAGATTCTAGAGCACTCTAGAATCTTTGGTTAGAACGTTCCACTCTCATGCTGTGGGGCAGTGGTTCTCAAAGTGTGGTCCGGGGACCACTGGTGGTCCGCGAGCAAGCTCAAGTGGTCCGCGAATTGATTACCAGAAAAATATGTGAATTTAATCTGTGTCATTATTTGAAAGCCTCGCCTCCACTGGGGCCCTCTTCATCCTCATCAGCTGCCCTTATCACTGCTCTCTCCTCCCTCATCTTCATCACCTGTGTGTGTGTGTGTGTGTGTGTGTGTGTGTGTGTGTGTTCTTTTCTTTTTGCTGTCTGGTTAATACTGTGGTTGGCTCCTATAGGCACCTACTAGGCCCTAAGATGCCTGAGGTGTGTGTGTGTGTGTGTGTGTGTGTGTGTG
>JAODXP020000017.1:13780038-13792538 GCA_027497455.2 Sardinella longiceps
ACACACACACACACACACACACGCGACTTACTGCAGGCCTGGGAGTTGCAGTACACAGAGTCGATCCACAGGTTGGAGGAGCCGGTGTCAAAGAGCACGGGGACAGACTGAGGAGGGGTTCCCACGGAGATGGAACCGTAGTAGTAACCCTGGAGAACAGACAGGGGGTGCTATATAGCCACTGCAACAGCTATGTAAACCAACCTTGACCTTGATGCAAAAGGACAATATTGCACTGACCTTGAATAGCCACCTCATAGTAGCATAGGTTTATATCCATTTTCAGACGTATATTCATATTCAGTCACCTCATAGAGGTGTTTTCTGTCTGTAGTTAATTGTAGCTCATAAAATCTGTCCTGTGTTATTAAGTTATCTCATAATAGAATAGTCTTATATTCATATTAAGTCACCTCAAAGTAGAACAGCCTTATATTCATATTCAGTCATCTCATAGAGGTGTTTTCTGTCTGTAGTTAATTGTAGCTCATAAAAACGGTCCTATGTTATTCAGTCATCTCATAGTAGAACAGTCTTATATTCATATTCAGTCACCTCATAGAGCAGTGACTCTGCTGTAGCTCCACTGGCTGCCAGCACCTCCGCAGGCTGGAACTTGAGGCCTGGATCCACATAGGGCAGCTCCACCCCCTGTTCCCTCATGGCCTGCCTCATGGACTTGCCCTTCATCAAGGGCACCCTGCAGTTTAGCACAGCGTTAGCCATTAGCTCAAAGTTAGCCCCCAGTAGTTTAGCAAATCATTAGGCATTAGCTCAAGGTTAGACCCCAGCAGTTTAGCATGACATTAGCCATTAGCCCATGGTTAGCACCCTGCAGTTTATCACAGTGTCACCATTCTGCACATCAGCACAGCTATGCTACTTTTAACATTAGCATGCTACAGAGAGGAGCTAAAGGACTCAGAGGCTATGCTACTTTTGATATTAGCATGCTACAGAGAGGAGCCACTGCTAAAGGATTTAGAGGCTATGCTACTTTTACAATTTCCATGCTACAGAGACTACTACAGGACTTAGACTATGCTACTTTTAGTATTAGCATGCTACAGAGAGGAACCACTGCTAAAGGACTTACCTGAGGGCCTCAGATGTGATGGCTAAAGCTAGTATGATGATCAGACTCCTCATAGCGACTCCTCTATTTGTCTGCAACACCACACAACTGGCGCTCTTATATAGACCGCCTGTTTATCTTCTCAGCCAGAACTTTCCGTTCACAAGTGTGTGTGTCGTTTACCTTTCTCTCTGTGTGTGAACAGGCAGATAGATCTGTTTTGTTATCCCAATTAAATTCAGAGTTTATCACATGCGATTGCACTTAACAGTTTAAACTCTTGTTTGGACTGATAAAACTCACATCAAGGTCACAAATACAGCACTAATGGAGGTGTACTGCAAGTCTAACAGGATTTTAATGTGATTAGAATATATATTTAATACTTGTGAACCCAGATATTCAGATGCCCCTCAGCATTAATCTTACCTAGATCATTGGAAGTCATCCATTTGTCTTGTTTGTCCTGGCGTTGTGTGTGTGTGTGTGTGTGTCAAATACAATTCTGGACTGCATAGATATTCAGACATGATGTGGGCCATGTATAGCCCAGAAACAAGTCCAAGATGACAAGTTGCTGTAGGCTAAGTTATTACAAGCAAATGAAAATCTATGTCCCCTCAGTACTCTCTTGAAACTGGAGTCTGAATGGAGGTCATTACTTTTGTACACTGTCAGAGTTTTGGGTTTAGTGAGTCTTTATACCATGCTGAGATTTAGAGTTTTAAGTAACTGAGGCCAGGGAAAGGAAGGTTAGTTTCCTGCTTGATTAGCTGGTGTACCTCAAGGACTATTCCCAGGTCCGCTTAAAATTAAACAGTGTCTTCCATTTTGGAAAAAAATACCTACAACCCTCTGACTGAGCTGTGTAGAAAGTTTTGTGAATAGCATTAGTGTTGTATTGAGAGGGTCAGAACTTATTTTACACACATGTTTGGTATGAACTTATTTAACACTTATTTATGAACTTATTTGGTATGATGTGGGATTACACGTGCATTGAGGACTCTTCTTCTGTGCATTTAAGACCTGTGGTGTGTGGACAACAAAGGCAGCGATGATATCATATCTTAGTGGATAGTTAGGTTTGATAATGATGTTTTGCAATAGATATCTGATGCTCCAAGGTTTTCCAGGCATATGTTTCATAGATACCTGCCCTAGGCATACAATCAACCAGTGGTGTAGGACTGGGGATTGGCACTATGCCCATCTTCCACCCACTTTATCCAACCTGTGGTATTGATCAAAGGAAGGTTGTTGTTCCTTTTTTCAGACACTCAGTAGTGCAACCTTTGTTTTTTTTTTGAGAGAGAGTCCTGAGATTTAACAGAGCTCAAAGAAAGAAAGGTTTGGTTTCTGATTGCTTAGCTGTTGTGGTTCAAGTAGGATGAGTCCCCTCATAGTCAGTGTCTATCATTCATTTGGGAGAAATAGGCTACTGCCAACCCTCTGATTGTAACCTCTGTGAAAAAAGTGACAACTTGCACAATAATTTTCTTTTGAATGTGTTTAATGAACTGTTAAAAATTACAGCTGGAATTTTGGCAACACTGACTGTCATTAGGCCCTAAGCTCTGCCAGAGATGTTAGCAGTGCTGGTCAGATTAAGAACCTTAATGTCAGTCAGAATCACTGGTGGATTTCTACAGCATTGGTGAAAGGGGGTTATGGGAAATGTAGTTTCTAATTCAAAAGGTTGCTGAGAGGTGCTGGTGTCTAGGCAGCAGTGGCGAATCCCACGCGGTTGTTAGCACGGTCGTAGACGGAGTAGTACACCCTGAGGAAAGTGTCTCCCAGGATCCACATGGGCCTTCCGCTCATGTCTTGCTGGTTGGAGGGGTTCATTGCGAACGTGCAGTATCCATTCTGGGTCTGGGGGAGAGGAGAACACTATTACCATATAGTATGTACAGTACATGCCTCAGAGTGTGTGTGTGTGTGTGTGAGTGTGTGTGTGCGGGCGTGTATGTCCACACACAGTCTGGGAGATAACAAAAACACTACTACCATACAGATATGCATACACGCCTCAGAGTGTGTGTGTGAGTGTGTGTGTGTGTGTGTGTGTGTGTGTGTGTGTGTGTGTGTGTGTCTGTGCGGGCGTGTATGTCCACACACAGTCTGGGAGATAACAAAAACACTACTACCATACAGATATGCATACACGCCTCAGAGTGTGTGTGTGTGTGTGTGTGTGTGTGTGTGTGTGTGTGTGTGTGTGTGTGTGTGTGTGTGTGTGTGTGTGTGTGCGTGTATGTCCACACACAGTCTGTGAGATAACAAAAACACTGCTGCCATACAGATGTGTGTGTGTGTGTGTGTGTGTGTGTGTGTGTGTGTGTGTGTGTGTGTGTGAAACTCACCTCCTGCAGGTAAGCAGAGGGGGGAATGGGGAAGCTCACTCCACTGATGACGGCGCTCAGGGTGGGCATGGCCTGGCTGCACTGGACGTAGTACTGTGTGTGTGTGTGTGTGTGTGTGTGTGAAGGAGAGAGAAAGAAAGAGAGATAGAGAAAGGAGAGAGAAAGAGAGAGAGAGGGGGAGAGAAGGAGATAGAGAGAGAGAGAGAAGGTGAAAGAAAGAGAGAGAGAGGAGAGAGAGAAAGAGATGGAGGAGAGAGGGGGAGTAGAGAGACGGAGTGAAGGAGAGAGGGAAGAGGGGGAATAAAGAGAAGGAGTGGGAGAGATATACAGTAGGTTAGTACTGCAGCACACTATACATATTTCATTATTAGCTACAACACAGTACAGCTCAGTAAGATTCATGGAGAGATACAAAGACCCATGTGGAGACAGTCAGGGATGATGGATGGATGGAATGATTTATGACTGGGTGGATAGAAATAAAATGATGAATGGATGAATGATGGGGTGTGTAGAGATAAAAGAATGGAAGCGATCTGAAATGAATGGATGAATTGCTACATTAGTGTTGTAATATGACTGGTTAGATGGGTAAATGAATGGATGAATTGCTACATTAGTGTTGTAATATGACTGGTTAGATGGGTAAATGAATGGATGAATTGCTACATTAGTGTTGTAATATGACTGGTTAGATGGGTAAATGAATGGATGAATTGTTACATTAGTGTTGTAATATGACTGGTTAGATGGGTAAATTAATGGATGTCTTTGATTAAGGAATGGATGGAATTCAATCAATACGATGTACACTACACTATGCAGTACACATGTAGGCCGGTGTTCTCCCGGGTGCTTAAGTCTAAAAAGTGCTTAGCTCCATGCATTTTAGCTTGCACTAAGCATCATAGACGGTAAGCAAATGTTTAAAGAAACACATGGCTCCATTTTGAAAGAAGTTAACCTGTTCGGTTGGGGTACTATTTTCATAAGAGAGAAGACCCACACAAGGCTGCATTCTAAACATTTGGAACGCTAAAGATTTTGGAGACATTGATATGGAATGCGGGTGACTTTTTTACCTGACAAACATCACAGGTATCCCGTTATTTCCAGGGTGTCAGCCAATCAGAAAACAGTATTCCATTCCAACGGGTGATAAGTACAGTATGTATGTGTGTATGTATGTACAGTATAGTATGTATGTATGAATGGATGAATGTGTGAGTGAGTGTGCTCACCATGCCGTTGTACTTATGTATGTACAATATACTGTATAATGATGTACAGTGTATGGACGGATGTACATGCATGTATGTATGGATGAATGGAGGGGTGAGTGTGCTCACCATGCCGTTGTACTTATGTATGTAAAGCATGTATGGATGTACAGCATGTATGTATGGATGAATGGAGGGGTGAATGTGCTCACCATGCCGTTGGACTGCTGGGCTCCAGTGCTCTGCATCAGGGAGCTGAAGTACTGGTAGGGCACAGCCAGACCAGGGGTACCAGTGTCAACGATGGCAGCGCAGCCCTGCTGGCACCAGCCAGTCTCCTGACCGTTAATCTGAAATCTAAACAAGACAAGCAAAACATCTCACTAAATCAATAAATGACTCCCTACAAACAGGGGCGGACTGGGACAAAAAATCGGCCCTGGCATTTCAAACAAGACCAGCCCACCGTACTGGTCAGACCATTAGAAAATAAGCCTATGATTACAGTTACAGTGAGAATGTCAGGGTCGTCGGCCCAAAGAGTGTGTCGGCCCACCGGGCATTTGCCCTGTGTGCCATATTGCCAGTCCACCCCTGCCTACAAATATGGCGCAAAACTGAGCAAAACATCTCCCTAAAGGGCTCACAAATATGGCGCACAACAAAGCAGAATGTCACCTTAAATGGCTTGGGGAACAGGGAAGACGTTGTCAAAAACAGTTAGAAAGATAAATAACTAATAAAAAGTGTTTCTGTCAATGATGGCAGCATAGCCCTGTTGACACCAGCCAGCCAACCGTTAATCTGGAATCTAAACAAGACCAGTACGCCAGATTTAATCCAGGCAGAATGTGTACTGCATTATTCTAGCTTCAGAGATTATTAATGCAGTGCTTCAGAGGGTGACACACAACAAGTAACATTAAAACTTATTAATGAAAAATTATATATAATAGTAAGAGTTTTGTGACAGAGTATGTGTGTGTGTGTGTGTGTGTGTGTGTGTGTGTGTGTGTGTGTGTGAGAGAGAGAGAGAGAGAGAGAGAGAGAGAGAGAGAGAGAGAGAGAGAGAGAGAGAGAGAGAGGAGAATCAGGAAAGAGAGTGTAAATAATAGCTAGAAAAATAAAAAAAATAAAGTGTTATTTACCCCTGCATCATGATCTCCCACCAGGACTCAGAAATGACGGGGGTCCAGTAGAGCTGACTGGCCATCTTGCTGTTGTCCAGCTCACCGAAGGACATCTCACTGCCGTACTCACCCCTGGAAATTACATTGACGTGCGCATCAGAGTTGCATAGTTGTTTGAACTATTTTATGAAGTTATAGTGGTCATTTACCACACAAAATATTGGCAGGGAATTTGTCTCACAGATTGAATAAATGGAATATTGATGGAATATTGATGCAAAGACAATAGGCGCATGTTTATTCCAAACAATGGTCGGCATGTCATGAGTCAGATGGTTTAATTAATTAATTTGGTTCTTGCGGGCCGGATCTGGCCTGCGGGCCGCCATTTGTCATCGCTGCCCTATGGCCTGACCATTCCTGGGGCGTTGTAAAATCCAGGTGCACTTACAAAGTACTTGGATAGGTTGAGCACAGGTGTAGTGAAATCCAGGTGTACTTACTTGGACAGGTAGAGCACAGGTGTAGTTAAAACACAGGTGTAGTAAAATTCAGATGTACTTACTTGGCCAGGTAGAAGGCGACAAAGTCCTGTGACAGGACTCCCTGCTGCACCATGGTGTCCATGAGCAGGGGCTGCTGGGAGGAGGCGATCTGGGGGTAGGCCAGGCCAACGATTCCACCGAAGGGAGTGGTGTTGGTGTCCAGGGTCTCGCTCAGGCCAACCATCTGCTGACGCACCTGAAGGCCTCCCACCTACAACAACATTATATTTACATGTACATTCATGCATTTAGCAGACGCTTTTAGCCAAAGCGATTTACAAAAGAGGGTTAACAATCAAGCTACAACACAATACAAGTAAATGCCTACTGGGAGTGTCATTTGCTAAGAGGAGAGCAAGTGCAAGAGTTGGGAAGTGCTAGATCAGTGCATTCCATGGAAAGTAGTTGAAGGGACTATAGGACAAGAGATAGTCTTGGAAAAGTTTGGTCTTCAAGAGTTTCTTGAAAAGTAGAGAGAGTGGCTGTTGTTCTACTGTAATAGTCTTGGGACAACAGGGAGTCTGTAGCAGTCCACTTGGGCATGAGTGGGTGGGTGTTTGCTGTGTGCTGTGTGGTGATGCAGAGGGCTGGTATTGGGCGCTTACAGAGACGGTATCATATCCGAGCACAGCGGTCATGCCACCAGCTCCGTAGTGGAGGGTGTTTGGTGTTTGGGGTGTGGTGTGTAGTGTTTGGGGTGTGGTGTTTGGTGTTTGGTGTGTGGTGATGTAGACACACTTACAGAGACGGTATCGTAACCCAGCACAGCGGTCATGCCACCAGCTCCGTAGTGGAGGGTGTTTGGTGTTTGGGGTGTGGTGTGTAGTGTTTGGTGTTTGGTGTGTGGTGATGTAGACACACTTACAGAGACGGTATCGTATCCCAGCACAGCGGTCATGCCACCAGCTCCGTAGTGGAGGGTGAAGGTCTTGCCAGCCCACTGCCAGGTGGAGGAGGACTGGGGGTTGAATTTGTTGTGGGCATCTGGAGACACATTCACATTTACAATTACAGTAAATTACATTTAAATTACATGCACAATTGCACTTATTTTCCACATTACAGTTATTTACTGTATGCACTCATTACATTACAATTGTTGCTCTCAAACACTCAGCCAAGCTCATGCTAGACATACTGTAGGCCAGACCAGAACATTGATTTGATCAATGTAGTTGATATATTCTGGAGCTGCAGTAAAAAGAGTGCAGACACACACACACACACACACACACACACACACACACACACACACACACACACACGACAGACTGCGGGCCAGGGATTTGCAGTGAAAAGAGCACACACACACACACACACACACACACACACACACACACATTTGACTTACTGCAGGTCTGGGAGTTACAGTGAAAAGAGCATGGACACGGACACACACACACACACATACGCATGACTTACTGCAGGCCGTGGAGTTGCAGTGAAAAGAGCATGGACACACACACACACACACACACACACACACATACGCATGACTTACTGCAGGCCGTGGAGTTGGTGTGAAAAGAGCATGGACACACACACACACACATATGCATGACTTACTGCAGGCAGCGGAGTTGCAGTAGATGGAGTCGATCCACAGGTTGGAAGAGCCGGTGTCAAAGAGCACGGGGACAGACTGGGGAGGGGTTCCCACGGAGATGGAACCGTAGTAGTAACCCTGGAGAACAGACAGGAGGTTTGATTGGAGGAGAACTCAACACATAGAACTCTGATTGGAGGAGAACTCAACACATAGAACTCTCCTGCTCATGGGGACTGTAGTTCCATGAACATCAGAGGTATTATGGGTTCATTAAATCTCTAAATTTATGATTACAGTTTTTTAGTAGGCTCAGTCTACATCATCTCAGTAGCCCCGTTTACATGGACACTTTTAAGCTGATTATTTATCCCAATATTCCATTTCAGTGGGCATTTATGAATGCATCTCCTTGGATACTGTTCTATAGAAAGCACATGGAATCTTTTTAATCAGATTAAAAGTGTCCATGTAAACCCGCCTAGTGTGTTTCCTCACCTGGAAGAGCAGGTCCTCAGCGGTGGCTCCGTAGGAAGCCTGCACCTCAGGAGTCTGGAACTTGAGGCCAGGGTCCACATAGCGCCTCCTCTCGCCAGTGTGCTTCCTCTTCATCAGGGGAACCCTGTGGGTTAGCACAGTGTTAGCCTTGAGCTAGCTGAGCTTTAGCCATGAAGTGTAGCCTAAGCCTGTGTGTGGGTTAGCCGCTCAGCCATGAGCCTGTGCGTTGAGGACATGGGGGTTATATTTATATTGTTTGCTGGTTTGGGCTACGGTTTTAGATGGTTGAACCAGCCAAACCATTAAAAACACACCTCAAGCTGGTCAACCATGCTGCTCCCAATATAGTAGCACCTTAGCCCAGCCTGTCAAACTGAAGATGGCTGGCATTGGCTGGTTACAGTATGTTGGTATTGAAGGAGTAAATGGCTGGTGTACTGTATAACCAGCAAGGCCAGCTAAAATGGCCATCAAATGCTGGCGAAATGAATTAAACCATCAAAACCATTGAAAAAGCATAAACTGGAAGAAACTAGCTGCTGACACCATCCTAAACCACTAATAGCTTAGAAATGAGCAAAGATACTGTAGAACCATAAACCGGTCCATAGCGGTGTGACCATAAGCAAAATGAGACTTAATTATGTAGCCTACAACAACAGCTACAGCTACGGTTTACGGTTCTAAAGCGTGTGTACTCATTTCTAAGCTATGAGCTAGTTTAGGCTGGTATGACCATGAGGAAATAAGCCTTTATCAGCAACAGTGATGAGTGTGCTGTGTTCTCTGTAGCAGAGAGAGCATCAGTGTCTAACACAGCCAGGGCACATAATTAGCACATCATTAGCAGATACATCACTGTGACTGTTATTGATGATTATTTTTAATGGCTTTGGGAGCCAAGACTTCCTCCCATGGCCACATTGGAAAAACCTGTTGGTGTTTTTTTGTTAGCCGTTTCCACTGCTATCACGTCATATATTGTAGCTCTCAGATGGCCAAAATAGGTCCACCATAAATGGGAGCTCTTGAATAGCAATACCATATATGGTACATCTCAGAGAGCATATATACCATATATGGTACATTTCAGGCAGCCAAAATAGCCAAAATACCATATATGGTAAAAAGAAAAGCTGTAGGCCGCTGGTGAATTGCTAGAAGCGGAGCCAAAAGATCAGCGCTGATCACTACCGTAACTAGACAAGAGACGAGCAAAAAGCCAGAAGACTGGTGCTGATCATAGGGGACTTTTTCATCGCCCATCAGCGCATGTTCTGACTTGGCGAATAGAGTGGTCCCAAAGAGCGTTGTGGCCTCAAGACCATTTAGAGAAGGAGCTAGAAACGGATGAAAAGACATGAAAACAGAGGAAAAGAAAAGAGACGGGATCTTACTTGACAGCCTGGGCCATGACGGCCAGAGCCAGTAGAGCCACGATGCACTTCATGATGCCGTCTGATCCAGTTGCTCTCCAACACAACAAACCTTTGGGACCCTGGGCCTTATATAGCGGCCCTGGGCACTCATATCACCTCCAAATCACTTTGACCTCTCCTGTCCTCTCCGCATCTCACACTTTCCATACACACACCCGATTACACATACTGTGTTTGCACATGTACATCCCCCCTGTGTGTGTGTGTGTGTGTGTGTGTGTGTGTGTGTGTGTGTGTGTGTGTGTGTGTGTGTGTGTGTGTGTGTGTGTGTGTGTGTGCCAGACTGACTGTGCATATATTGCCTGATTATGCCCCCCTGCACACACAACAGTTTTTTCTATATATAGTTTCCTAATAGTATCGCAGAGGTTGTGAGCACAAGACAAGGTCTATCAGTGGCGATAAAACACTACCTCATACAGTAACGCTGGTCTGAATGGAGAAAAGCTCAAGGTCACACAGGGTCACTCAGGGTTACCTGACTGACTCAGCAACATGGGGGTCTGGAGGAGACTGCAGGTGTGGCAGTCCCTCCTCTCACCTGATTGGTCCAGAAACGCAGACAGACAGACAGACAGACAGACAGACCTTGGAGAAAATGGACAGACAGACAGACAAACAGTCAGACAGATGCTTAAGGAGACATAGAGACAGACAGACAGACACATTCAGAAAGAAGAATGAAGATTTAAAAATAACAGCAAAAGTAGTGGAGGAACAAACAATGTTATGGTGCAAGACATGACTGACTGTGAACATACAGTTTAAGAGAGAGTGTGTGTGTGTGTGTGTGTATGTGTGTATGTTGAGGGGGGGGGTTTGGTTCAGTTGCACTATGTGGACGATCTTCCAATCAGTATAGATCTGAGTGTGGTATCAATCTCTAGAATAATCCAACCAGTATGGATCTGATTGTAGTATGGATCTCTAAAATCATCCAAACAATAAGGGTCTGAGCGAGGTATGGATCTCTTTCTAGAGTCACATCTTATCATGCAGCTTCTTCTAGACATACATATACAGTACAGTAGTATGCATGAAACACGTAAGATAAGATAAGAACTTTATATTCCGTAAGATAATCAAGATGCATTCATCCATGTGTGTGTGTGTGTGTGTGTGTGTTCGCTAAGGGGACAATCCAAACAGCTGGTAAAATTGAGTTTTGTGTCAGTGGCGCAGGTGGTGCAATGTTTTCATCACAATCAAAGCTGGATTTCACCTCCGGAATGAAATTATTTTAATCCACTCTTTCAGAAATGTGATGTGTGACTTCAAATGTGTGTGTCTGTGTTTGTGTGTGTGTGTGTGTGTGTGTGTGTGTGTGTGTCTGTCTGTGTGTGTGTGCAGGCCAGCCCATGATATAAGCCTGGAGGAGTTTGATGATGAAGATCTGTCGGAGATCACAGATGACTGCGGCATTGGACTCAACTATGACTCTGACCCCTACGAGAAGGTAAGGAGCCAATCATCATCAACTACCATTTGACAGACAGACCACATAGCCAATGATCATTCAGCAAGATCAGTTTATTCTGTCAATCAGCGAAATCAAAGTATCAAGAAGCACTAACCAGTAATGCAATATAAAGTGGAGACTCCTTCAGGCTCCTGTGGTGGACAGGGATATTATATTGTCAATACTGTGAATAATCCCTTTAGTTCAGAAGCTAATGCTCAGTCAAAACACACACACACACACACACACACACACACACACACACACACACACATGCACCACCACCTCTAGAACTGCTATCACCTTAATAACGGAAAACAGCAAGATAACCTTTTACATAATCTTCGTACAGTTTACACTAACACACATACACACACACACACACACACACACACACACACACAAACTCACTCACTATGCCCACGTAAGCAGTTTGAAATGTAAATGTGTGTGTGTGTGACTCTGGTATTGTGGACTGTAGGCCCGTGCTGTGTGTGTGATTTGCATGCTAATAGAGCAGAATCTAGAGCCTCTGAAGGGTCATTTTCAGACTTATTTCTAAGCCGACACGCTCCAGCTTGTGTGTGTGTATTTGTGTGTGTGTGTGTGTTGTACTGCACTATTAATCACATGAAAGGTAATGCCATCATGCATCAGTCAGAAACACACACACACACACACACACACACACACACACACACACACACACACACACACACACACACACACACACACACTGCCTGAGTCTTCACATGCAAACACACACAAACTCCTTGTGTATGAGTGCTCAAATACAAACGTATGCATGCTCACTCGATATGCACATGCACACACACACACACACACACACACACACACACACACACACACACACACACACACACACACACACACACACAGACTCTATATTATGTTTGTATGTCTGCATGAGCTTACATGTGTGTTTGGTGTCTGAATGTGCAGGCCAGTGTGTGTTTGTGTTTGTGTACTATGTGTGTGTTTGTGTGTGTGTGTGTGTATGTGTGTGTGTGTGTGTGTCTGTGTGTTTTCTAAAATGTTTGCGTGCTCTTACTCTCTGTTCCCCTACCTCGCCTCTCTTCCTCTCTGGCTTTCTCTCACTGTCCTAGTTTATGCAAACACATTTCAAGCTGTGCATATATTTATTTCTGTCACTGTGTGTGTGTGTGTGTGTGTGTGTGTGTCTGTCTTTGCGTGACTGTGG
>JAODXP020000017.1:13797538-13802538 GCA_027497455.2 Sardinella longiceps
GAGTGATGTGACTTGCCTTAGAAGGACTTTGGCTACTCCCATTAATTGGCTCAGATACAGGGAGGGAGATACAGCAATAGGCCAAATTGATACCTACAATAACATTTGGCTCTCTCTCTCACTCACACACGCACATACACACACACACACACACTCACACACGCACACTCTCACACACGCACACACACTCACACACACGCACACACACACACACACACACACACACACACACACACACACACACACACACACACACACACACACACACACACACACACACACACACACACACACACGCACACACACACACACACACACACACACATTCACACACACACACACAGGCAGAGAGAGAGAAAGAGAGAGAGGAGATAAGGAATACTGCAGTGCTGTTTCATCTGAGGGATGTTGTCTAATTCTGACTCTCTAAAGCTGATGATGTAATTCCATCAGAGCAGAACGTCAAGAGAGTAACAGAAAACTGAATACCACACACACACACACACACACCACACACACACACACACACCACACACACACACACACACACAACACCCCCCCACACACACACACACACACACACACACACACACACACACACACACACACACACACACACACACATACGCACACTGCCGGGCCCTGACCCTGATCTGACTTTAGTAAAAAACCATCCCCTTAATGGCTAAATATGAAATATGAAATGTCCGTCTGGTTCCAGAGTCTCTTGTTAATCCTCGAGGCCCATCTGGGATCGCCAAGAGCCCTTTTAAAAATCATCATCATTCATCTGGCGTCATTCGGCCCCCTGAAAACAGCCATACTTATGTGGGTCAGGTTCAGAAGTCTGTGTGCCTACTCTCTCTGTCGCACAGGGCCTGGCCACTAACTACAGGCAGCTGGGCTACTGTGTGTGTGTGTGTGTGTGTGTGTGTGTGTGTGTGTGTGTGTGTGTGTGTGTGTGTGTGTGTGTGTGTGTGTGTGTGTGTGTGTGTGTGTGTGTGTGTGTGTGTGTGTGTGTGTGTGTGTGTGTGAGTGTGTGTGTGTGTGTGTGTGTGTGCTGGAGTTGTGTGTGTGTGTGCTGCTGTCGTGTGTGACGTGTGTGTGTGTGTGTGTGTGTGTGTTGAGTAGTCTGTCTGCCTGCATGTCTGTGTGCATGAGTGCCTGTGCCATGTAGCTAGTGTAGTGTAGACTGTGTGTGTGTGTGTGTGTGTGTGTGTGTGTGTGTGTGTGTGTGTGTGTGTGTGTGTGTATGTGCTTTGAGTAGCCTGTGTGCCTGCTCTCTCCATCATACAGGATGTGGCTAGGCAGCTGGGCTAGTGTGTGTGTGTGTATATGTGTGTGTGTGTGTGTGTGTGTGTGTGTGTGTGTGTGTGTGTGTGTGTGTGTGTGTGTGTGTGTGTGGGTGGGGGCTAGAAACTAGGGCAATGGGAGCCACAGGATGTTCCTCAACAACAAAATGGCTAAAAGCACCAGCTCCGCACTGTGGATGGGGCCAGTGAAGTATGCTGTGTGTGTGTGTGTGTGTGTGTGTGTGTGTGTGTGTGTGTGTGTGTGTGTGTGTGTGTGTGTGTGTGTTGGGGTAGAGGGAAGCCAGTGAAGTATGCTGTGTGTGTGTGTTTGTTGGGGTAGAGGGAAAGCAGTAAAGTATGCTGTGTGTGTGTGTGTGTGTGTGTGTGTGTGTGTGTGTGTGTGTGTGTGTGTGTGTGTGTGTGTGTGTGAGTCTGTTAGTGAAGCATGCTGAGGTATAGAAGCTATCTTGATACACATACACACACACACAGTGTCCAATGGTGCTCTAGTTTCTGCACTTAGGTTTGTCGGTTTTGTGTTTGTTTGTTTGTTTGTTTGTTTGTTTGTTTGTGTAAGAAGTTCACTCAACTCTTGCTTATTTGATGATGGTGATAATGGTGTACTTCAGACACAAGGAAAGAGAGAGAGAGAGAGAGAGAGAGAGAGAGAGAGAGATAGAGAGAGAGATAGAGAGAGAGAGAGAGAGAGAGAGAGAGAGAGAGAGAGAGAGAGAGATCACACTACACCACACACACAACACTACACCACACCAAACACTACACCACACACAAAATAAACATTTAGAGAAAAGGTTTATTAAACATCCTTATTAAAACATCCTCATTAAATGTCCTTATTAAAACATCCTTATCTCACTCCACTAAAGCCATTTGCCCATAGTATCATTTTGAACACCATCAGTTGAGATCAGATGTGTACATTATTCTGCTGGTGAAGCGGACACACTGACTTGTGCTTTTAGCTTCCTGTCTCTCTGTCTGCTGTCATGGAGACATCGGGAGATGGCACCGTCATGACAACAACGTTTTCAACAACTCCATGGAGAGTTTGATATGCACTGTATGGTGTGTTGGGGTAGATGGGTATTGTAGTTTCCTGTCTCAATCCAAGAGCAGGGTTATGTTTAGACTGCAGTGGCAAAGCCTACTCGGTTGTGGGTGCGGTCGAATACGGAGTAGTACTCCCTAAGGAATACATCTCCCAGAATCCACAGGGGCTGTCCGCTCTGAGAGGGCAGGAAGGTAGGAGTGATGCCAAGGCTGCAGCCATGTCTGTTCTGTGTTTGAAAAAAAAATTCAAATTTTAAATGATACATAATATATATACATAGAAATATATGTAGTATATATATATTATGTATCATTTAAAATTTTTATTGTTATATATTCTTATATATTCTTATGTACTGTATATATACATAAGAATACTGTATATAAGAATAACGGAAAGAATAATGGCATAACAGAATGTATGTGGTGTCCTTACGGTGATGATGTAGGCAGAGGGGGCAAGAGGGAAGTCTAGTCCACTGATGGTGAAGGTTAGAGTGGGGAAACTATTCACCTGGCTACAGTCAACCATGGACTGGACACAGAGAGAGAGAGAGAGAGAGAGAGAGAGAGAGAGAGAGAGAGAGAAATGTCCTTTTACAGTAATTGTAGCTTTAACTTGCATCATTAGTAAAAATGTCAGGGTCATTTTAGTTGCCATTACAATTTATGACATATTTATGACCAATTTCCTACTTGTCCATACTGTACCCACCATTAAGTCACTCACACACGCACTCACACACACACACACACACGCACATACACTCACGCACGCACAACACACTCGCGCACAAACACACACACACACACACACACACACACACACACACACACACACGCTACCTGTCCATACTGGTTGTGCTTGGCTCCTATGGTGAGCAGCAGGTGGCTAATGAACAGACGAGGAGCGATCAGCACAGAGGTCCCAGTGTCCACTATAGCCTGGCAGCCCCCAGAACACCAGCCTACGGCCTCATTGCTCACCTGGAAACTAAGGGGAATACACACCGTTACGTAAAGATATGCACACACACACACACGCACACACACACAAACAAACACACACACACACACACACACACACACACACACACACACACACACACACACACACACACACACACACACACACACATTTTGTATGTATCCAGTTCTCATCCATACACATAGGTTATTCATATACTCCTTTCTCACACACAGACACACACACACACACACACACACACACATCTCTGAAGGAGGTGTTAGTGAGTACTCACCGCTCAATGCCAATCTGCCAGTAGCTCTCTGAGGTAACGGGAGTCCAGTGGATCTGCCCCTGGAACTTACTGGGGTCCACTCCACCAAACACCACCTCACTGCCCTCCTCCTCACTGCACAACACACAACCAGTTAGCACACACACACACACACACACACACACACACACACACTGGTCCACTCCACCAAACACAACCTCACTGCCCTCCTTCACTGCACAACACACAACTAGTTAGCACACTCACACACACACAGACACACACACACAGACACACACAGCACACACACACACGCACTCACACACACACACACACACACACACTGGTCCACTCCACCAAACCACCTCATTCACCAGGACATCCAGTACAGCTGTATCTATGCTGGCAGAGGAATGTAGGAGGGAATGTGTGTGTGTGTGTGTGTGTGTGTGTGTGTGTGTGTTGTGTGTGTGTGTATGTGTGCATGTGCATGTGTGTGTGCGTGGGTGTGTGTGCGTGCGTGCGTGTACGTGCATGCGTGTGTGTGCGTGTGTGTATGTGTGTTTGTGTGTGTGTGTATGTGTGCAGACTTTAAGAACACAGGTGTCACTTTTTAAAAAGTGCCTCAGGAGGCTTTAACCTTCACTAACTTGCGTGTGCCTGAGAGTAACACAGGTGTGTGTGTGTGCGAGGAAGTAAGGCTAATTGACGCTAATGCTAGCTGCAGGTGATGCAGGAGGGGGGGCACCGATAAGTCACAGGTACGCTAGCAGGTATCACAGCAGGGGGCTCGTTAGCTCGTTTGTTAGTTCGTTAGGCTCGTTAGAGACAGGTGAGTCCTCAGAGTCACAGGCATGAGGAGATGCCGTTGCTCGGGCAGCAGATGCGGTTGCTAGGCTTGGTTGCCGTGGTAACAGACGTGACTGGCGTAGCAGAGACAACAGCATGTAATGTCAGTGGCATACATGCCTACATAAGCCTGCAAAGAAGTCACATGTTGTCACATCTTTTAAATAGGCCAGCATCATTCCTGCAGCGGTACAGCTATAAGCAGCCACTGTGAAGAATAATTTATACTCAATGCACACTGCTACTGATGCTGTTGTAGAGAGATGACGGATGGCATGACGGACACCCAAAGTAATGCATCTACTAAGGAGGTCTATCTAGTAGCTGGAATATAGTTACTGAAATTTGAAACATTTATTTAACATTTATTTGCTTAATTCGAAGAGCTTGGTTCCAAGATGCTGTAAATCCATTTTTGAGAATATTCAAAATTCATCATTGTCTCATTGTCTATTTGAGAAATGATTGACCATATTATGTATATTTATATAATACATTATAGTAATCTTTGATGTTTTAATAACTATCCCCAGCCCTGGTTTGCCTG
>JAODXP020000017.1:13812538-13815038 GCA_027497455.2 Sardinella longiceps
AACACGCCCATGATGTCGCTGTTTGTAAACATAAACAAACAACACGCCCATGATGTGGTTGTTTGTAAACATAAACATCTCCATGTCGTTGCTGATTATAAGCATAAATAAAAGGCATTAAAAGTATGAGTGTTTATGTAAACATAAACAACATGCCCATGACTTGTGCGCTTTGTCCAGTAAATGTAAACATGCCCATGAAGAGGGACTGTGTCCTTTGGAACACAATCCACCGTTTAGAGAGTGTGTTTATGTTTTTGTATGTACGTTTCAACGTGCCCGTGAGCATGTTAACAGAGTGTGTTTTTGTGTGTGTATTGTATGTTTTAATGTGTTTGTGAACATGTGAAGAGTTTGTGTGTGTGTGTGTGTGTGTGTGTGTGTGTGTGTGTGTGATTCATTTAAATGACCATGTTGTGTGTGTGTGTTGACTCAGACACTGTGTCTAAATCATCACCAGTTTGAGTCTCTCTTATCTGTCCTTCTCCCCTATTCAACTCACATCTGCTCTCCCTCCTCTTCCTCCTCCTCTTCTTCCTCACTCTCACTCTTCCTCACTCTCTTCTTCCTCACTCCTTTCCTGTCAGCCTCAGATCTCTTCTTTCTCTTCTTCACTCGCTTTTCTCTCTCTCCGTTTACAAATATTCTCTTTCCCTCCATCCTGTCTTTCTATACACACATTCACGTCAGTGTTCTGAGTTTTCTGCTCATTAATGACTTTGCCCATCCTCTCTCTCTCTCTCTCTCTCTCTCTCTCTCTCTCTCTCTCTCTCTCTCTCTCTCTCTCTCTCTCTCTCTCTCTCTCTCTCTCTCTCTCTCTCTCTCTCTCTCTCTCTCTCTCTCCCTCTCTCTCCCTCTCTCAGGCTCCTTTGGTCAGCACAAGTCGTGTGGTGGTTCTGACTCGTGTGATTTGCGGACGGCCTCTGATGCTCCCACAGCTGACGAATCACAATGCTCCGACACCGAGGTGGACCACGCCCTGAATGGCGGTCGCTGCCGAACCGGTCGCTCGCGCACCAACGACACCACCTACACCATCACCACGGAGACAGCGGACGACCCCGACAACGACATGACACTGGACGGCACCAGTAAGTGCCTGTCGTCCACGGCGCCCCTGGGCCACAGCGACGAAGGCGAGGAGGAAGAGGGTTCTCAGACGCCGCTGTC
Source organism: Sardinella longiceps (assembly GCA_027497455.2). Classification (NCBI taxonomy): domain Eukaryota; kingdom Metazoa; phylum Chordata; class Actinopteri; order Clupeiformes; family Clupeidae; genus Sardinella; species Sardinella longiceps. The sequence goes on from JAODXP020000017.1 coordinate 13,813,709, forward strand.
CGACGCCGAGCTGGACCGCGTGTTCGACGGAGACGACTACATGGGGCCGGGCGGCGGGGGCTACGTGGAGTTCCCCTGCATCGAGCGCAGCGAGGCCGCCTCCTTCTCCAGCTACGTGTCGTCCAGCCGCTCCGAGCCGCTGCCCGAGGCTGACCAGCACGCCAACGCAGACGCACGCGCGCCTGTTGCCGTTCACGACTCCACCTCCCCCTCCTCCGACCCCGGCATCGCTGACATGAACGCGCAGCGCTGCTACGGCGAGTCCGACCGCCACAGCGACGACCTGAGCTCACCGGGGTCGGACTCGGACGTGGAGGGCGAACTGGAGGCCGCGTTCGCCTGCGGAGGGCCACTGGTCAGTCACATGATCTCCTCCATCTCCGAGACGGAACTGGACCTCTCCAGCGACTCCAGCAGCGGACGCTCCTCACACCTCACCAACTCCATCGAGGAGGCCAGCTCGCCGACCTCTGACCCCGAGCTTGACCCCGAGCTCGACCCGGAGCAGGACAGTGGCATCGTGGGACTCAAGGCCTCGCTGCTCCTCGGCCAGCCCGACCCAATCAAGCGAGACGGCGAAGACGACGACACCTTGGGACTGGACGACGGTCACACACTCCCGATGGGCGATGTGTGTGTGAAGCCGAGGCGCGACGAAGAGGAAGAGGAGGAAGAGGAGGAGTTAGAGGAGGAGGAGGAGGAGGAGGAGGAAGGATACGAGCACCAGGCGGACCCAGACGAGACCCTCCCCCCCGCCCCACCCTGCGAGGACCGCGGGCGCGAGCAGCTGCTCCTACGGGTGGAGCCGGACCACGGGCTGGAGAGCTTCAAGCGCTCCTTCTACCTGCCCGTGGGGCCGCGCCTGATGCCCGGCCCGGACGAGTACGACCCCAACAGCGAGGGCGAATCCGAGTCCGAGTCAGAGGACGAGCTCAGCGAGAACTCTGACTCGCCCTGGTTGCTTAGCAACCTGGTAAACAAGATGATCTCAGAGGGCTCTTATCCAATCAGTTGCCCCGAGGAGTGTCTGAAGCGGTCCGCCTCCATCTCCGACACCATCTCCCCCTCCACCCCCGCCGATCTGGACGCCGATGGAGCGTTCGGCCGCATAGACTCGGAGAGCGAGCCGTCGCAGCGCACGGAGGACGACAGCGAAGGTCAGACGAACGGAGGAGATCCGGTGGGACGTGTCATCACAGAGGGGCGTGGTGTGGGGGTGTGTCTGTACATGAGCAACCCCACCTGCGACACCATCACCCCCGTCATCCTGGAGCGTTACGATCGCATCACACACACACACACACCCACCTCCGAGACCAGCAGCCTCAGC
>JAODXP020000017.1:13822538-13825038 GCA_027497455.2 Sardinella longiceps
TTCAGGATAATGTGATTTTATTTCCCTCATCTCAACACAAATCTCATACATTTGTTGTTAGTCCTGTCAGGTGTGTTTGAGTGATACTGAGTTCTAGTAGTTTGGAGTTAGTTCTGCTAGGTGTTTTAAGCTCAATTCAGACTGAAGATCTGCGACGAGATGAGACGGTTTTAGAGAGTAGTTGCGGCGGTTTGAATCAATAGTTGCAGGTTGTTGCAAGCAGTTGCAAGTCGTCTCAAAAAAAAAAATTACATGTCAAATTGCCGTTTCTGAGTTTTAGAACGTCACAGGTTTTTATAACGTCGCAGCCAGTCTCGTCGTGGATCTTTGGTCTGTAGCCACCTTTAGAGTCATACTGAAGTGTTTGAGTGTGTGTGTGTGACGCTGATCTGTAAGGGTGTTTAGTTAGCTCTGACAGGTGTGTTAGAGTGACTCTGAACTGTAGGGGTGTGTAGTTAGTTCTGACAGGTGGGTGTGTGTGTGTGTGTGTGTGTGTGTGTGTGTGTGTGTGTGTGTGTGTGTGATACTGAGCTGTAGTAGGGGTGTGTAGTTAGTTCTGACAGGTGTGTGTGAGTGATTGACACTGAACAGTTTGAGTGTGTGTGAGTGATAAATAACTCTAGGGGTGTGTAATTAGTTCTGATAGGTGTGTGTGTGTGTGTGTGTGTGTGTGTGTTTGTGAGATACTGAGCTATAGGGGTGCGTAATTAATTGTGACGTGTGTGATTTTGATACTGAGCTGTAGTGGTGTGTAGTTGATTCTGTCGGGTGTGTGTGAGTGATACTGATTCTTTTGTGTGTGTGTGTGTGTGTGTGTGTGTGTGTGTCTCTTGCAGACGGGCGTTCCAGGAGTACTACCAGGAGCACTTGGAGTATGCTTGTCCCACTGAGGACATCTACTTGGAGTAGGTCACCATAGCAACGACCTCTCTCCTCCTCCTCCTCCTCCTCCTCCTCCTCCTCCCACTTGGGTGTGTTTCTAGCAGCTGGCCACAAGGGGGAGTCTGGTAGCTTTTTCTTTTTCTCCTGTGTAACATAACGCCTCTCTCCCCCTCCCCTCCCTCTCCTCCGTCTGCCACGCCCTCTCTTAACGCATCACCTATTTACTCCCAACCGATTGGTTGATTTACGTATGTATGTATGTATGTATTTATTGCTTTACTTACTAGAACCTTCCTTGGGATGGATTGCCTGAGTATTTATTTATTAATTTCTTTATTTATTAGTTGTTTTATTTATTTCTTGCTCTTTTCTATACTGGAGTTGAAGACTACGGGTTTGGAATGTTTGGCTCACGTCTTGCAGCGGACTTTTGACACACTTTAAAGAAGGAGAAAAAAACAACAACAACAAAACAAACAAACAAATAAACAAACAAACAAACAAAGAAGAAAAAAAAACAAACAGAAGAATCAGCGTGAATGTGATAGGCCTCTTCTCCGACTTTAACTGCATGGCTTTGGAGAGAGCTGCGCTCACACACCCCCCTCATACCTGATGCAGCTGGGACAAGCAGAGAAGGGTGTGTGTGTGTGTGCGGGCGTGTGTGTGTGTGTGTGTCTCTCATGTCTGTCAGATCATTTGTCAGACACTCACAGGCTTGTGATTACTAGGAAGCTCCGGAACTAGACTCTCTACTTATGAAAACACATAGAACTCATCTAGAACACATCCAGGCATTCTAGAACAATCTGCTAGCCCAGAGTTCTCTGCTGGAAGAGTCTGATTGCAGGTAGATGCAAACCGTAGAGTTTCATGTGTAATAGAACCTAATGGGGAGCAAAGCTTCAAGCCTCTGACATCGGAGTTGGATTAGAGGGTGTAAAACAGTGTGTGTGAGTGTGAGTGTGTGAGTGTGTGTTTATGAGGTAATGTTCAATGATATGAGTCAGGGTAAAGTTAATACAAAGTCAAACAGATGACGTGTGTGTGTGTGTGTGTGTGTGTGTGTGTGTGTGTGTGCTTGAGCGTTTTGAAGTATCAGTCCAGGGAACCAAGAGGACCAGTTTACTGAATGCCTGGGTAGGAAGCAGGCGGCAAGTGTGTGTTGTTTCCAAAATTTGTACAGAGGAGTGTGTGTGTGTGTGTGTGTGTGTGTGTGTGTGTGTGTGTGTGTGTGTGTGTGTGTGTGTGTGTGAAGCAGTGTGAATCCTCAGAGACAGACTGCAGTAGATCTTTTGTAAGGTGGCGTCTCCAGTTGTAGTAAAATGCATGCAAATGACTGACTGACTGATTAACTGACTTTCTGAAGAAGTCTGGATTTAATACGATTTTAACACACCGATCATCCTACCTGTGTATTATAGCCACACACACACACACACACACACACACACACACATGCGCACACACAATTTTACTGTGGACCCTAGAGATGTAACTTCATAATTGACCCCTGGCTTAGCAGTCAAAGTCAATATGGGGCCCCTAGTCTAGCGGTCTAACTCTACCTGGGGCCCCTGGAGATGTAACTTCATAATGGCCCCCTGGCTTAGCAGTC
>JAODXP020000017.1:13830038-13832538 GCA_027497455.2 Sardinella longiceps
CCACTAAAATGCCTCTTTTTGATTTTTTTGGTGCACAAAGACTGCAATTGATTGTTAGTTCAATCAGAACCACAACTGAATCACCTGCAATAAACAAACAAATAACCCTGTCAATCATGTGCAGCGGGCTGATTCAGCTGGGTCTGCTATAAGGGATCATTTGTGTTTGTTGTAATAATGTACTTGCATAATCGAATAAAAGCTTCAACTGTATGTAGACTGTCACTCCAGCATGAGCAAAGGCAACCAGAGGACTTCACATACACCACACACTCCACAAGCTTTTCACCTGCATGTAACACGTAAGTTAGACTCAGACACCGGGGCTGTGTATGTGAGATTCATGTGTCTTACTTGGCAACCAGCGCTAGAAGAAATATACCTTTCTGCAAAAGAATTGATACGTGAATAAACCGTTATATCATGTCTTGTTCTATCTTTTGCTAAGCCAAGCCAAAGCCAAAACCAGAACAGACAGACAGCTTTGCTATCTGGGTTTACATTTGTTTTTGTTTTTTTTATTTTTCTTTCTTTTTTTTTGTTTTGCAAATGTTAGTAATATCATTTCAATCCCTTTTGCTTACCAAATCTGGTCCCAGGTCGTGTCATCATGGAGATGTATAGTTATTCCTTGAATTCTAGCAGCACCAAGAACAACACTGGAGTCTTCTGCACTGATCACCCTGTGGGGCCTCTGATGTACGTCATAATCAGTGTGCCCTCTGCCTGTGTGGGCATACCGGCCAGTGGATGGCTTCTGTGGCTGCTCATCCAGATGCAACGGCGTGGCTCATCCAACAACCTCTACATGCTCAACCTCACCATCATGGACCTGCTTTTCAACCTCTGTGTAATTCCCTCTGTGATTAATTCTTATGTCCATCATGGCACCATGTTAGAGATTATTTCGCTCTTGATGATTTTCTGTTTATGTTTGCGGCCTCTGATTATGGCTTGTATTTGTGTTGACTGCTATATAGCTGTGATCTATCCCATCTGGTACATGACCATTAAGAATGGGAGATACAGGACGGTCGTGTGTGCAGTGCTCTGGCTTCTCACGCTGTCTGTCCTTATGATGCTTAAAGGAGACGAATTCTTTATGAGCATTTCTATATTGTTATCTCTCGCGGCACTCGCCATCACTTTCTTGAATATTTCCACCTTTTGTGCGCTAAGGAAACCAGATCCATCGGGAAGAGATGAAGTCCATCCGCAGAAACGCCGAGCAACCCAGAGTATTATTAACAGTCTGGTGATGGCCTTAATGACCTACCCTCCTCTGGTGATTGTGTGCACAGTTTACATCCTGATCGATATGAGTATAAGTGTTTTTGGCTGCACAGTGATGATTCCCAGTCTTACTATTGCTAATGCAGGGAGCAGTGTGATGCCTCTGCTGTACCTGGGGAATCTGGGGAAACTAAAGTGCATCAGGCTGCCATGTTAATTGTGCCAGAGCTGAGTGAATGCTTGGCCTGAGAATCACACAAATATGTGTTTAGGTGGAGCAATTCACAAGACAGAGATAGACAACTGAACTATACAGGTTTATGTTAAAGGAATAGTTCACCTTCTTAATGAAAATTGGTTATTCACCCCCTTACCTGGAGTTACATATTATGTGAGTAAAAGTATTTTGGTCTCAGTGCTTGTGTTTTCCTAGTATGGCATCCCCCACTTTCCCCATTTTTTAACTAAGCTTAGCATAGGCGCTGGAATGTAGTGTTGCCAGATAGCAACTCTTTGGCAACTTTACTTTCCTGCGCCTATACTAAGCTAAAGGTAAAATTTGGGTTGCCAGACTAGGACAACGCATGCACTGAGACCAAAATGCTCTTACCCACATATGTAATGCCAGGTAAGGGGGTGAATAGCCAATTTTCATAAAAAGGTGAACTGTTCCTTTAAGATTAGTGGTGGCTATTAATCCTGATGGATATGGTTTCACTTTCCTGACATACACGTATACATATACGTTATGCTCAATTTCAGCTAGAAAATGGCGCTAGGCCATCAAGTCAGAGACTATGGACTGACCCCTGCATGACCAACAACAGCGGAGGGTCAAGTAAACATGCTTCAAAGTGGAATAACATTGTCCAAAACTTTCCTTCCAAGTCTTGGTTGTATATTTGATGTTTGTTGAATCAGTGGGGGTAGGGATATGTGTGAATTGCCCCATTTGAGCACAAAGCCAGCTAATTAGCATCACGGTCTTGTCAGGGCAAAACAAGGATGCAACCTATTATATACCCTAGCATTCATATTCTTACTGGTGGAAATGTGTTGCGATTGTGAAAGTGATTAATCATGGCAAAATTTTGTGATTAATCAGATTATTTCTTTTAATCGTTTGAAACCACTAGTTACCTCTGCCAAGGAGGTTGTGTTTTCGTTGGAATTTGTTTGTTCGTCTGTTTGTCTGTTAGCAAGCTTACGGCAAAAGTTGTGGACGGATTCTGGTGAAATTTTTACCAGAGGTCCTTTGCCCAAGAAA
>JAODXP020000017.1:13837538-13841643 GCA_027497455.2 Sardinella longiceps
GTCAGCAGCACAAACAAAGCAAAATCTATAGAAGAAGAGAGTAGTGGTATTCATCATTTATCTGAGGTGCCGGTACTGCGTTCCCCCACGTGGGAAGGTGGGGTGGGGCATTCACTTCTGGTTTGAAACGATTGGACAGCTCGTCTAATCAGCTTCGCTTATTGGCCGGTAGACTCCCTACCGATGTAAACACGCCCCAGAGGACCGTGCCCAGACCATGATACGTATGAACATTCGTATTATGGGCGGGCTATGTCAGGCTACCTGGAAGGCTCCATTTGTGCACAATACATGTAGGCTATCTCCATGAGTAATTTTTTGCAAGTGCAGGGTTTTTGTCAATGTTAGAATTTTCATGTTACTAATTCAAAGCTAAATTTGAATTTGGGGGGGCATGATGCGACCGTTGGTCGATCGCAAAGATATGTCTCGCGCCCCACTAGTGGGGCCCGCCCCACAGTTTGAGAAGCACTGACATAGACAGTCAGACACCTCCACAGACACTTTGAGTGGAAACACTAAACTCTCTATTAGGCTTTCGTTTGTCACAATATTATCTGGATGTGTGTTAGCAGTGAGATTCCCTCACCATGTCATGGGAGTAGGGGATGCCCAGGTAGGAGTCGAAGCCCTGGCGTGTGGGCAGGTATGTCCCATTGGGCCCCACGCCCAGGTGCCACTTGCCAATCATGGCGGTGTTGTAGCCCAGAGGCTTGAGCACCTCAGCGATGGTGGTCTCGTTCAGAGGGAGACCCCCTCTGGCTCCCGCACCCAGCACATCTGGATAGATCCCAGAGCGAGTCTGGTAACGGCCTGTCAGAAGTGATGCCCTACACACACACACACACACACACACACACACACACACACACACACACAGAGATGCTGCATAATGCTGAGGTAGGCTACAAGTGCTCAGTGCATAGCCTACCCTATTTAGGCCTAGGCTACTCATGAAAATGAATAAGGCACCTTACCTAAGTAAAGTGGTAGGGTATCAGTGGTAGTATGAAAAGGCCAGAGAAGGCTATGTTTTGTTCAAGTTCTAAAGGCTTAGGCTACATCCATGAGAACATAGATCTCACATTTGGAGAATTTTACCCCTTTTTTCCTACCATATCAATTTTTGTGTTAGCTGCAGGTTACCTTGACGGACTACAGAGGGGGCTGGTCACATAAAAGTCGGTAAACCGTAGTCCTTGAGCCGCCAGTTTGTCCAGGTTTGGCGTCAGGGAGCTCGGGTGACCGTAGCAGCCCAGGTCCCCGAAACCCAGGTCATCCGCAAAAAGCAGAACGAAATTTGGCAGTGATGACCCCCCACATTGGAGCATACAACACAGGCAAGACAGGAAAACAAACACAAACGGAAGACCCATGGTGTGCATCAAAACAGTTAAAAGTTCTTCTATGAACTTCTCCGTAGCCTAACCTGCTCGTAAAGTAACGGTACGTTCTAACCCAGATAGTGGGAGCTCACTACGCCAGATATCTGTGTGTCACTTTAAATTGTGACAACTCGAGACGAATCATTTGTTGAAAAAGTGAACGCCATTCTCTTTATGGTAGTAGCCTAGCCCAGAGCGGTATAAACATCTGGCGTCGCCTACACAGCTCAGTCATATGACCCCGGACAACTATGGGAAATATGGAAATTGTAGTTTATTATTCTGTTGCGGTTGTATGAAAATGAATTATTTCAATTTAGTTACTCTGGTGTGTCCAACATTTTTGTATGGCCAAGCAAGTCTCCGTCACTTACAGCCAATCAAAAAAAAAAAAAAAAAAAAAAAGTGGCTACACAATCAGAATTGCACACAATTGTATCGGGTAATAATAGCTGTATAATAGTGTGTGTGTGTATGTGTGGCTAAAACCTGTGTGCCCCCAAGAAACTCCCATCAAAAAAATATAACTCTTAAAAAACATATGACTTCATTCATTTATTAGTTTTGAACCAACATGTAATTTTCCTGTCAAAATAAAACAATAACATCATATTAGACTCCAGAAAAGAAAATCCAGGTTAAAAAGATCAGTTTGATCTAAAAACTAGTACAGACGTCCACAGTGAAGACAAGGCCAAACTCATTCATTCTGATCAAAGCAGGTGTGTAAGGACAGAGGACAGAAGGGTTTACTGAAGACGACCTTTAGATGACCTTAATCTACCTGTGATGTGTCCCCTCATCTCTTCCTGTATGTTGCTAGGATACGCCCCCCTACACTCCATGGAGACGACCCCTGATGAAGGAGCGACACCAAATAATCTCACAGGCCAGCATCTAGACTTGTCTCAACAGGCACAGAGTCACACACAGGCCTGGGTTCACACACACACAAACACACACACTAAAATAAGAGGTCATTTCCTGAGAGGCTGGAGCTTCCAGAGACGTGTGTGTGTGTGTGTGTGTGTGTGTGTGTGTGGCTACTGTGGCGATCTTGGCTCCTCTCCTCACAACAGTATGTGGATGGGCAAACAGACATCAGCGCTGTATAGTATGTGGATGGGCAAACAGACATCAGCGCTGTACAATATGTGGATGGGCAAACAGACATCAGAGCTGTACAGTAAGTGGATGGGTTTCCCTTCTTCCTCCATTCATCCCTATGATGTGGACATCAGTAGCAGCTGCAGCTGGAAGTTTTAATCCTTCATCTTCACACGTGAGCTCAGTCAAGGAGCACTCATCATCATGTTTCTCTCACACACAAGCTTACAGTCCTGCGTGAGTGTGTTGTGTTTGAGCATATGAATGTGCTGTGCTGTGCTCGGTGTGTGTGTGTGTGTGTTTGTGTGAATGATCATGGTATATTATTCTAATGATTATCATTATCAATGATTTTCCCTTCTGATTAGAGGCATGGATTAGGAATACATGATAAAGTTTATTTCTCTCTCTCTCTCTCTCTCTCTCTCTCTCTCTCTCTCTCTCTCTCTCTCTCACACATCTATCCATCTCTCTTTATATCAGTCTGGTTTAAGGGTGCAGGTGGAGAGGTGGGGTGCCCCAGAGCACCTGCAGCAGTCTGATATGGGGGTGCATGTAGGAGTGGTTTGGGGGGTACCCCCTCTCTCAGCACCTGCAGCAGTCTGGTTTGAGGGATCTTGGTTTAGGGGGGGGGGGTCTCTCTCTCTCTCTCTCAGGACATGCAGCAGTCTGGTTTGGGGGTGCATTTGGGAGTGGTTTGGGGATGCTGGTTTGGGGGGTCCCCCCTGTCTCAGCACCTGCAGCAGTCTGGTTTGGGGGTACACGATGGGGTGCAGCAGGGCTCCAGAGAGTGGTCAGTGCCGCGGTCTATCTGGCTCTCCCCAAACACCATACTGGCCTGGAAGTTGTCCCTAAGCTGCTGGATCTGCTGCAGCACCTGGGCCACCTCGGGGTGCTTCTCCGCAGACAGGCTGTAGTTCTCCGAGGGGTCAGACTCAAGGTCAAAGAGCAGCGGGGGGTCGTGCTGACGCAGGACCGCCAGGAAGTGACAATCCTGGTCCGGCGTCGAGTCGCTATGCCCCGCGCCTAGCAACAGGAGGGAGTGATATATTATATATCATATATAGTATATACTGTCCAAACAAATGAAGGAGGATTTAGTGTGAGTGTGTGTGTGTGTGTGTGTGTGTGTCTTCCAATAGCAGAGATTAGGATTTTTGTGTGTGTATGTGTCTTCTAGCAATAGGAGAGAAGGTTAGATAGGACATAATGTAACCCTTATAGAAGACGGATTTAGGGTGTGTGTGTGTGTGTGTGCGTCTGTCCGTTTGTCTGTCTAGCAATAGGAGAGGGTAAGGATGTACATTCTGTACAATCCCTACAGATGAGAAGTAGTATTTATTGTGTGTGTGTGTGTGTGTGTGTGTGTGTGTGTGTGCTCACCTCTAGTGTAGTAATGGGCTTTGTACTTGCCCAGTCTCACAGCAAACACTCCGTACTTCTCACTAGGGTCTGTAGGGTAGTAGAACATGGCCTTCCTTTGGCTCTACACACACACACACACACACCACAGATGACTTATCAGTAACACTTTACTTAAGTCTGTATACACAAAGCATTATAAACACATTCATACAGTGTTAAACATATTCATAAAGTCTTATGGCATTACA
>JAODXP020000017.1:13869243-13871743 GCA_027497455.2 Sardinella longiceps
CTACAGTTGCAACAGCTAAAAAGCTCATGAACCTCAACCAAAATAAACAAGCTAGATTTGTTTCCTGACAATCATAATAAACACACACTCTAACCTTAAATGTTTGGGAGTTGGGACACATGTAGGATCACTCCACAAACGAATGTTAATGAAACAGATTTACTATCATGTTGTTAAAGGATAGCTCCAGAGTAAGTTTAAGCATAGCCCTGTTGAACGAGTCTGCTGAATGCACTAGTTAGCGAGTGGAACAAAATAATTTGGTACAGCACAGACCAAACGCGAACGCAGAAGTGAACAGGCACTTTACACTGAATCAATGGGACCTGACAATTGGAAACCGAAAGTAAGATCTGACGTTACATTGACTCAATGTAAAGTGTTTCGCGTTCGCGTTAGGTCTGTGCTGTTCGAAAATCTTTCATTTCATGCGAAATATATTGCTGTTAGAAGGCTCGTGCAGCAGGGCTATGCTTAAACTTACTCCGGTATATTGCTTTAAGGTTACTCCGGAGCTATCCTTTAATTTGCGAGAGCAAATCCATCTGGCAAAGTCAGGTTACAATAACACAGCAAAGTGCAGCAACAGGGAAAACTTTCATTCAACAAAGACACAAACAATTACAAATAAAGATGGAAATTTAAATAAGACACGGATCTAAACTTAAATAAAACACAGATCTAGTGAAGATCAAAAGATCAGAAAATATTTATTACTATGAGCCTGTGGGCTGTGATGTGTGTGTGTTTGTGTGTGTGTGTGTGTGTGTGTGTGTGTGGGGTGTGTGTGGGTGTGGGTGTGTGTGTATTTATACTGTATGCGTGTGCACGTGTAAGTGAATCCTTGCTCAGCGTGTTAGAGCTGAGCTCTCCCATCTTGTTACCATGGCCACCGAATGTGTGTGTGTGTGTGTGTGTGTGTGTGTGTGTGTGTGTGTGTGTGTGTGTGTGTGTGTGTGTGTGTGTGCATGCTCACTGGCTAGCTGCTCGGCTACGCTTACCTGAAAGGGGTATCAGAAATGCACTCAGACTTTACAGAACTCAGTGGTCATAAAAGATCCCATGCACACACACACACACACACACACACACACACACACAATGGTTATAAATGATCCCATGATATATGTAAAGAGTAGGGCGTTCAACCTGGCTCATTCAATCTGGCCGCTTATCATCCCCAACTGTATTAACTCATTCAATCATTCCCTCGTTTTCCCAAACTGGTGCGTGGTGACCACAAGCGTGGTGAGCGTTCTCGTACATAATGGATGCCATGTCCTCTCCTCTCTTACCTCCTCTAGGACCTCCTTAATGTACATTCAGACCGCGGGCGATAATGTGCAAATGTTGCCGAAGAGTCCCAAGAAACATCAAACAGTGTGTGTGTGTGTGTGTGTGTGTGTGTGTGTGTGTGTGTGACATGGCAACTAAAGCAGTTCCATCCTGCTTCTCTAAACGAGCCACACCGAAACATCGAAATTCTGATTGGTAGTTGACAGACCGTGTCATAGCTCATTATATAAAGTTATCCGAAGTTTAACTTTCTGCCATAGCTTAAAAACACCCAAGTTCCGTTGCTCACCACACTTAATTACATCTGTCACTCCTGAGGCCTGCATCGCTTGTGGTCTGAACGTACAGCTACTGTAGTTAATCACTTGCCAGGTGTGCCTCTAAAGAAATGGCATTTCTGGGCAATTTTCTCCTTGTCTAATCTCTCTCTCTCTCTCTCTCTCTCTCTCTCTCTCTCTCTCTCTCTCTCTCTCTCTCTCTCTCTGTCTCACAGGTGGCCATCATCGCTGGGAACTTTGATCTGGCTGAAATTATTAAGAATCACAAAGCATCAGATGTTGGTAAGTTGAACACACACACACACACACACACACACACACACACACACACACACACACACACACACACACACACACACACACACACACACACACACACACACGCACACCTCAGATGTTGATAAGTTGAGCTTTCTCCTTTCTACTTCCTTGACAGTTCTTTCTCTTATCACTTCTATCTATCACATTTCATTATAAGCCGTGTGTGTGTGTGTGTGTGTGTGTGTGTGTGTGTGTGTGTGTGTGTGTGTGTGTGTGTGTGTGTGTGTGTGTGTAGAGAGAGAGAGAGAGAGAGAGAGAGGAGTTGAACAGGAGGGTGGTTCTAGAGCAGCAATTTCAGCAGTCAATTGCCTTTGTGAGTGTTTGTGTGTGTGTGTGTGTGTGTGTGTGTGTGTGTGTGTGTGTGTGTGTGTGTGTGTGTGTTCAGCAGAACATCATGATGTGTGTGATAGGTCTGCTAATCGTTGGCTGGAAATGGGCCTGCTGTTTGAATTGCTATAAACCCAGAACAGAAACAGAGAGAAAGAGAGAGAGAGAGAATTAATAATTTATTTATCTCTCGTTTGTGGTCCTGCTAGCGCTAGCTGCTTTCTCTTTTTTCCTTTCGGCTCTCTTGCTAATGCTAATGCTAATATTAATGCTAATTG
>JAODXP020000017.1:13878348-13880848 GCA_027497455.2 Sardinella longiceps
ATTTAATATACAACAATTAATTGGAATTGACATGATGAGGCTACAATTTATAGTTCAGGAATTTATTAAACCAGATTAATTAATTCCACCTGCATGCATTTAACTAGTACTAGCATGTTTGGTGTATCATATCATATCATTTGACACGATTATAAAAGTGAATGGTTGATGTAACATTTCAGCTCACAGCGTTTGAGGACGTTGATAGGTTTTTGTTTACATTTGAGCCTATGGCTACCATAATCTATCTAATAGTTTGACCCGGAAAAAAAAATTGCAGATGGAAACAGACCGGTTCCCGATTGCAAGTAATGTTAGTTCAGAGCCAAGCCGCTAAGTTTGCAACACTGGAGAATGATCAGGACAAGACATTTATATTAGACATATGCACTCACATGCAGTCACATGCCCTCTCTCTCTCTCTCTCTCTCTCTCTCTCTCTCTCAGAGGGAGGGTATTATAAAGCTTTATAAATTAGAGGGATTCTGTGTCATATTGAACCCCCTGCCCCTCACAATATTCATCTCCCAAACATCTGCTGAAACCCCTGGGTGGTTGTAACTGTATGTGTGTGTGTGTGTGTGTGTGTGTGTGTGTGTGTGTGTGTGTGTGTGTGTGTGTGTGTGTGTGTGTGTGTTGTGTGTGTGTGTGTGTGGAGGGCATGGCTGTGTGATTTATTGGCAGGCTTAGAGAGATCATCTTGTAGTTATTTCAAAGGACACCTCTCTGACCTCATTCTTCCTTCCTCACCCCATCTCTCTCTCTCTCTCTCTCTCTCTCTCTCTCTCTCTCTCTCTCTGTCTCTCTCTCTCTCTCTCTCTCTCTCTCTCTCTCTCTCTCTCTCTCTTTTTCTCTCTCTCTCACTCTCTCACTCGCTCTGTACCTTCTTCATCTAATAAACCTCTAGGTGGCTGTAACAATGCCCTGTGTGTGTGTGTGTGTGTGTATGTGTGTGTGTGTGTGTGTGTGTGTGTGTGTGTGTGTGTGTGTGTGTGTGTGTGTGTGTTCGTTTTCCTCTTCACAATCTCATAGTGCATCATTTCAAGTCCATCCCCATTACTCCCTGTTCCACTCAACAGTAAAGTATCGTACACTGGAGAAGTGCCACTGCACTGCACACACATACATGTACACTGATACACACTGGGCTTATTAAAGGAATAGTTCACCGCTTTATGAAAACTGGTTATTCACCCCCTTACCTGAAGAGTTACATATGTGGGTAAGCACATTTTGTTCTCAGTGCTTGCGTTTTCATAGTATGGCATCCCCAATTTTCCCCATTTTTTAGCTTTAGCTTAGCATAGGCGCTGGAATGTAATGTTGCCAGATAGCAACTCTCTGGCAACTTTACTTTCCAGCGCCTATGCTAAGCTAAAGCTAAAATTGGGGTTGCCAGACTAGGACATTGCATGCACTGAGACCAAAATGCTCTTACCCACATGTAACTCCAGGTAAGGGTGTGAATAACCAGTTTTCATAAAGAGGTGAACTATTCCTTTAAGGTATTATCCAGAGTGAATGAACATGTAGCCCTGCTCTTTTATACGGCTAAGCGTTACTGAAAACCACCTCAGTGATCGAATTTCGTGCATCGTAAACCAAGTTTGCGAAACAGCAGCTAACACTAACTGAATGAGGCATGTCAAAAACAAAAACCTAATCGATTTGCTTTCGTTTTAAAATGCCCCATTCTGTTACCGTTAGCTGCCGTTTCGCTATCTCAGTCTGTATTACATGAAATTCAGTGATTGACGTGGCTATCAATAGCGCTTTTCACTATAAAACAGTAGGACTACGTGTTCATTCACTCCGGATTATTCCTTTAACTATCTATTAGTGTGTGTGTGTGTGTGTGTGTGTGTGTGTGTGTGTGTGTGTGTGTCCACTGCACAGTCATTCACTGATACACATGTGGACCGGGCTTATCAACTATCTATTAGTGTGTGTGTGTGTGTGTGTGTGTGTGTGTGTGTTACATGTGCACTGGGCTTATCAAATATCTATTAGTGCAGCTTGCACACACATATACACACACACGCACACTCAAATCCATACACACACTCACTCACTCACTCACTTACACACACACACACACACACACACAGACACAAACTTGATATGAACACATTAGTATGCAGACATACGCCTACACACATACAAACACACACTGCCACAGGCATACATACAAACACTCAAGGGCAGGAACACTTTCACACACACACACACACACACACACACACACACACACACATACACACACACGCACACACACTTCTCGCACTCTCCTTTTAACGTCAGTGACACTTTTCTCTGTGCCTTAGCTTACACACACACACACACACACGCACACACGAACACACGCACTGACACTCAAACACACACACATTACGCATTACACATTGAAATTCCCTGTCAGGGCTTTTAATACACAATGAGAGAGAGAGAGAGAGAGAGAGAGAGAGAGAGAGAGAGAGAGAGAGAGAGAGAGAGAGAGAGA
>JAODXP020000017.1:13910848-13913348 GCA_027497455.2 Sardinella longiceps
TCCACTCCTTTCTTTTCCTCTCCTCTTCCCTCCCCTTCTTTACCTCTCCTCCTCTTTTCCACCTCTCCCTCCCATATCCCCATCTTTCTCCTCCTCCTCTCTTTCCCTGTGTCTTTGCCCCCCTGCTCCCCTCTTCTCCTCTCCTGTGTCTTTATTCCTCCTCTCCTCCTCCTCCCCTTCTTCTCCTCTCCTGTCTTCATTCCTCCTCTCCTCCTCCTCTTCTCTCCTGTGTCTTCATTCCTCCTCCTCTCCTCCTCCTCCTCTCCTTCTCTCCTCTCCTCTCTTCTCCTCCTCTCTTCCTCTCCTCTCCTGTGTTTCTATCCCTCCTCCTCTCCTCATTCTATCTTCCTCTCCTCCTCTGATATCCTCTCTTCTCCTCCTCTCCTGTGTCTCTATCCCTTCTCTCCTCTCATCTCATCTTCCCTCTCTTCCTCTCCTCTCATCCTACCCTCTGCCTCTCCTCTCCTCTCCTCCTCTCCTCTCCTTCTTCTCTCTTCCTCTCCTCCTCTCCTCTCCTCTCTTCTCCTCCTCTCCTGTGTCCTGCGGTGGCCAACTGGCGTCTCCACAGGGTGCTCAGGTGACCAGACCGACTCGGGGAGTGTGACCATGGCAACCAGGGAAGTGTGAAATTAGTTCCTCTGGTCATTGGCGACCCTTCCGGTCCCCCCTGCCCCTTCCCTCCCCCCTTCCCTCCCTGTTCCGTCCTGGGCCAGGGTCACTCTTGGCAGGTCACCCAGGCCACCCAGTGTCCATTTCACTCTGCTAGCCAACCTGCCCAGCCCCTCCGGCCTGCCCGCTGTCACATAGTGACCTCCGCACACATTCCAGAATGCCACCTCATCCCACAGCATTCAGCACAGCATTCCATAGTTTTTAACACAGCGTTCCATGGTATTCAACACAGCATTCCATAGTATTCAACAGAGCATTCCATAGTTTTTAACACAACATGGCGCAGTATTCAACACAGCATTCCATAGTATTCAACACTGTATTCCAAAGTATTCTCACCATTCCATAGTATTCAACACAGCATTCCATAGTATTCAACACTGTATTCCAAAGTATTCTTCATAGCATTCCATAGTTTTTTTAACACAGCATTCCATATTATTCTAAGCATTCCATAGTATTCCAACACGGTATTCAGAAATGTAGCCTTACTGTACGTTCAGATCGCAAGCGATTCAGGCAACACAAGCGATGGAAGTAATTGACTTTGTATGGAGACGGGCAATTTACAGTAAGCAATAAAAGCGGCAGGTGTGGTCGGTGACGAAACTTGGGCGATGAAAGAAAGTTAAACCTCAGCTAACTTATCTTTGGTGATTCCAGATTTCATAGCTTTCCAACACAGCATTCCAGAATGTCTCCCCATTCTATGATTGAGCCAAAGATGCTTTAGAGCTACTGATACAGATAGAGATGCTGAGTTCACAGAATTCCATAGCGTTCTATATGGCACATAACAGAAGCCATACTGGAGTCAAAGGCATCCATCTAAACAGATGGTAAAGATAATAAAGTTTTCTTCCCTGTCCTGTGTCTTTGTCCCCGTTTCAACCCTTCCTCCTACCACCCCCCCCCTCTCTCTCTCTCTCTCTCTCTCTCTCTCTCTCTCTCTCTCTCTCTTTCCTCCCTCTCTCCCTCCTTCCTATTCTGTTCTCCCTCGCTTTTTCTATCTTTGCCTGTCTTTAATATTGTTATCTTTATCAGAGTTTGTAGGTCCAGGGGCAGACAATACTAATCTCATTACTTGTGTGTGTGTGTGTGTGTGTGTGTGTGTGTGTGTGTGTGTGTGTGTGTGCGTGTGTGTAATAATAAGAAGCAGTAGAATAATGGAATAGAGCCAAAAATAACTAGAGAGGGCATATATAGGGACACAGACCAGCCCTACAATTGAGCTCTCTGACACTCTGTGTGGCGCTGTGTGTGTGTGTGTGTGTGTGTGTGTGTGTGTGTGTGTGTGTGTGTGTGTGTGTGGAGGTTGTTATGCAGCCACACCTTGTGCTATCTTAATGGAGAGTAAAACTGGGCCCAAACAAGCTAGTCTGAAACGTCAGCATCATGACATGCAGAGCAAGCTAACTGATTAAATAGACACTTTCTTTAGTAATCAATAAAATAAACTCATTAGAGTTTTATTTCTTTAGTAATCAATAAAATAAAATGATTAAATATAGACTAGTGTAGTTTCATTAGCAATCAATAAAAGAAACTGATTAAATATAGTGTAGTTTCTTTAGTAATCAATTATATACTGATTAAACGTAGTGTAGTTTCTTTAGTAATCAATAAAATAAGCTGATTACATCTAAAATACTGTAAAGTAGTTTTGTCTCAATCTACACAATGTATTGAAATGACAATAAAAACCATTTGGTTTGTCTTCACTGATATATAAAGTCAACTAACTGATTAAACTTGTAGTTTCTTTAGTAGGCTAATCAATAAAATAAGCTCATTAAAAATAGTGTAGTTCCTTTAATTAAATTATACT
>JAODXP020000017.1:13928898-13931398 GCA_027497455.2 Sardinella longiceps
ACATAACTTAACGCATCCAGTGTAGCCCTAGGGTTGGTTTTGGCTGAATGGTGCCCTCTTGGGTAGCAGAGTTGAACTGCAGTTGATTTGGGACATGTGACGTCACAAGAAGGCTTTGTTCAAATTCACCCATTCTTTAGTCTCTTCAGGATGTCTTTCCTGCAGTTTCACATTCATGATGGCTCTCAACTAATTCAATTAAAACAAAAGTTCTTCTTTCCTCTGTTCTCTCCTCTCCTCTTCTCCTCCTTTCCTCCCTATCATCCTCCTCTCCTCTCTCCTTTCCTCCTCTCTCTTCGCCTCTCTTCTCCTCTCCTACTCTTCTCCTCTCTCCTCTCCTCTCCTCCTCTCCTCCTCCCCTCTCCTCTCTTCTCCTCTCCTCCTCCTCATCCTTTCTCCTCTCCTTCCCTCTCCTCTCCTTCCCTCTCCTCTCCTCCTCCTCCTCTCTCTTCTCTCCTCTCTCCTGTCCTCTCCTCCTCTCCGCTCTTTCCTCTTTTCTCCTCCCCTACTCCTCTCCTCTCCTCCTCTTCTGTCCTCTCCTCCTCTCCTCTCCTCTCCTCTCGCCTCCTCCTCTCTCCTCTCCACTCCTCCCCTCCTTCCCTCCTCTCCTCCCCTCCTCCTCTCCCCTCTCCTCTCTCCTCTCCACTCCTCCCCTCCTTCCCTCCTCTCCTCCCCTCCTCCTCTCCCCTCTCCTTTCCTCCTCTCCTCTCTTCCTCCTCTCCCCTCTTCCTCCTCTCCCCTCTCATTTCCTCTCCTCCTCCTCTTCTCCTCCTCCTCTCCTCTCCTCTCCTTCCCTCTCTCCTCCTCTCCTCCTCCTCCTCTCCTCCCCTCCCCTCCTCCTCTCTACTCTCCTCCCCTCCTCCTCTCCCCTCTCATCTCCTCTCCTCCTCCTCTTCTCCTCCCCTCCTCCTCTCTCCACCTCCTCTCTCCTCTTCTCCTCTCCTCCCCTCTCCTCTCCTCCTCCTCTCCTCTCCTCCTCTTCTGTCCTCTCCTCCTCTTCTCTCCTCTCCTACTCCTATCCTCCTCCTCTCCTCTCCTCTCCTCTCCTCCTCCTCTCCTCTCCTCTCTCTCCTCCTCTTCTCCTCCCTCCTCCCTCTCTCCTCTCTCCTCTCCTCTCTCTCCTCCTCTCCTCCTCTCCTCACCTCCTCCCTCTCTCCCTCCCTCTCCTCTCCTCCTCTCCTCTCTCTCTCCCTCTCCTCCTCTCCCTCTTCTCCTCCTCCTCCTCCTCCTCCTCTCCTCCCTCCTCCTCCTCCCTCCTCCTCTCCCCTCTCCTCTCCTCTCTCCTCCTCTCTCTCCTCTCCTCCTCCTCTCTCCACTCCTCCTCTCTCTCCTCTTCTCCTCTCCTCCTCTCTCCTCCTCCTTCCTTCCTCTCTCCTCCTCCTCTCCTCTCTCTCTCCTCTTCTCTCCTCCTCCTCTCCTCTCCTCCTCCTCTCCTCTCCTCTCCTCTCCTCTCCTCTCTCCTCCTCTCCTCCTCCTCCTCCTCTCCTCCTCCCTCTCCTCGTCTCCTCCTCCTCCTCTCCTCCTCTCCTCCTCCTCCTCCTTCCTTCTCCTCTCCTCCTTCCTTCCTCCTCTCCTCTCCTCCTCTCCTCCTCTCCTCTCCTCCTCTCCTCCTCCTCCTCTCCTCCCCTCCTCTCTCTCATTCCCACATTAGCATGCAGTATCCATACCCGCTCCAGTATCCCTGCAGTAATTGGAAAGCCGTCATCGAGCCCAATGTTTGGAGAGAGGGAGTGTGTGTATGTGTGTGTGTGTGTGTGTGTGTGTGTGTGTGTGTGTGTGTGTGTGTGAGAGAGAGAGAGAGAGAGAGAGAGGGAGAGAGAGAGAGAGAGAGAGAGAGAGAGAGAGAGAGAGAGAGAGAGAGAGAGAGAGGACGGAATGAGAAAAGCAGTGAGAGAAATACGGGACGGAGGGAGGATGGGACAGAGAGGTAAAGAAAGAAACGAGAGAAGGAAAGAAGGGAATGAGAGAGAAGAGGGGAAGGAGAAAGAGAGAAGTGGGAGGAAGACAGAGAGAGAAGAGGGAGGGAGGGAGAGAGAGAGAGAGAGAGAAGAGGGAGGGGTGAATGGGGTGTTTTCTGATTGATCTAGCAGTGGAGGAGAATCTTACCCTCTGAATCACCACAGAAGAAATAGACACAAACCCCTCTTTTCAACTCCAATGCTGCAACACAATTACGCCTCTCTCTCTCTCTCTCTCTCTCTCTCTCTCTCTCTCTCTCTCTCTCTCTCTCTCTCTCTCTCTCTCTCTCTCTCTCTCTCTCTCTCTCTCTCTCTCTCTCTCCCTCTCTCTCTCTCTCTCTCTCTCTCTCTCTCTCTCTCTCTCTCTCTCTCTCTCTCTCTCTCTCTCTCTCTCTCTCTCTCTCTCTCTCCCCATCCTCTGCCTTCCTGTATCCAAATAGACGTACACATATCCACATTGATAGGAAGCTCACCTCTTTACTGTCCAGCATCCTTACCGTAACTGCTGTGGTTTCTTTATGAGCATGTGTGTGTCTGTGTTG
>JAODXP020000017.1:14000098-14020098 GCA_027497455.2 Sardinella longiceps
TGTGTGTGTGTGTGTGTGTGTATGTGTTTGTTGCACCCACAGCAGGAACCATACCCCTGGTGTTGTTCTAAATGTGTTTATACAGTGTATTTCTGCTGATTGTGTTATGGATGTTTCTCTGTGTGTGTGTGTGTGTGTGTGTGTGTGTGTGTGTGTGTGTGTAAGTGTTTGTCGCACCCACAGTGAGAACCATACCCCTGGTGTTGTTCTAAATGTGTTCATACAGTATATTTCTGCTGATTGTGTTATGTATGTTTCTGTGTGTGTGTGTGTGTGTGTGTGTGTGTGTGTGTGTGTGTGTGTGTGTGTGTTACTTCAGTCCCTTTTCGAGCGGCAGGGTTTGGCTCTGCATGGAGTGCTGCACCCAGGCTTGGAAAGACACGTACAGCTGACAAAAGGCATGCCCCGCACCAAGAGCTTTGGTGAGGAACACACACACACACACACACACACACTGGTTGTTACACTTTGAGGAAGTGAGCAGTGGTCATTTTGTGTGTCATACTTTACTGTCATGTTTTCCAATCTTCAGACTATTTCACACCTCTTTACATTTGCTGACCTTCTTTCACACACACACACACACACACACACACACACACACACACACACACACACACTTCTGTATGCTTACTGACCTTTCCTCTTTGCCGTGTCATCTCTGGTTGCCAGGAGCGACGGAGGAGGATCGCCTGTCGGCCCTGGCGGCGGAGCATCGTTTTCCCCGGAGCTCGTCGATGACGGACACGCTACGCGAATCCCACCACGGCATTCCGCCCCCTCCCCAGACGGCCCCTCCCCCTCCCCCCTCCCTCTACTACATGGAGACGGGCCCACCCCCCTCATTCTGCCCGCCTCCCCCGCCAAGCCGCGCCCACGACCCCACACACTCCAGCTTCCGGCACGGGTCCGACCCGCGTCTCCACCGCATACCCCCGGGCGTGAGCTACGGGCCGACACCCACCTTCTCTCGTTCCTCCACCTCCCCCGGACCCCCCCACCACCACCCGCCCCCCCACTCCGAGCGCCAGAAGAAAGCCCACTCCATGATCCTGCTCCAAGACTCCGCCCATATGCCCGTGGAGCCAACCGACATCCCGCGGCCCTCGCTGGCCTCCAGCGTGGCCACGCCCCCCGAGAAGCTGAAGAGGAAGAGCGGCCGCGTGATTGACAACCCCTACGCCAATGTGGGCCAGTTCAGCCTTGGACTCTTCACACCCCCCACCCCCTCCAAACCCCAGCGCAGGAAGAGCCCGCTCGTCAAACAGCTGCAGGTACGGAAACAAGGCACTGGGGCACAGCACACACACACACACACACACACAAGACACACACACACACACAGGACACACACACAGGACACACACACACACACACACATGGGCTGGGTTGAGAAGTGTAGTTGAGTTGAGAAGTGAAGCGGAGAAGTTGAGTTGAGTAGAGTTGGGCTGAGTTAGTTGGGATGAGTTAGTTGGGCTGAGTTAGTTGAGTCAAGAAGTGAGGTTGGGATGAATTGAGTTAAGAAGTGATGTTGCAGTGAGTTGAGTTGAGTTGAGTTGAGTTGAGTAGCGAGGTTGAGTTGAGTTGAGTAGCGAGGTTGAGTTGAGTTTGGTTAAAGAGTTTAGTTTAGTTGAGATGAGTTAAGTTGAGTTGGGTCAAATGGGTTGGGTTAATTTGGGTTGAGTTGAGGAGTTGAGTTGAGTTGAATTGGGGTTGAGTTGTGAGTTGAGTTTAGTCAAGGTGGATTGAGAAGTGAAGTTGAGTCGTTGACTAAAATATATGTGTGTGCGCATGTATGTGTGCGCGTGGGTGTGTGTGTGTGTGTGTGTGTTTTCAGGTGGAGGACTCCATCCAGGAGCGTGCGTCTCTGGCGGGGCTGGGCTCTGTGCACGGCCACCAGAGGGAGCTGTCCCCTACAGGCAGGCTGGCCGCCCATCACACCAGCCGGGTGGAGTTCTATCAGCAGCAGCTGGCAGCGCAGGAGGAGGCTCTGCTGCAGGTCAGCTCCGCCCACAGCACAAGAAAACACTCTGCTATTGGCTATACCGCATTAGCTCCTCCCACACACCCCAAGCAAACACTCTGCTATTGGCTACACAGCATGACACCTGCGAGAAGAGCTTCCCACATTGGTCAGATAGCGTTTGAGAGAGCGTTTCATTGGATGACAGCAACATGTGCGCTCGGGGGGGCCCTCGACATTAAAGGGGATAAGCTGACGGGTGCAAATAACACTGAAATCTGGCATTTATCTGGGTTGCCTAGTAACAATTCAACAACCTACTAATGTGTGTTTCATTAGATAAAAGAATTGGGTTCTATTAGGAAGTGTGTTTTTCATTGGCAAAGTGGGTTAAACCAGGAAGTGTGTGTTTCATTGGCTAAAAGAAGTGGGTTCTATCAGGAAGTGTTTGTTTCATTGGCTAACTGATGATGATTCCTCTTCTCTATCTCTAGGGGCGTGGCCCGTTTGCGGCGGCCATTGCTGGAGCGGTGAAGGACCGCGAGCGTCGCCTGGAGGAGAGACGCAAGTCCACCGTCTTCTTGTCCGTGGGCACCATGGAGGGCAGCAGCAGTGGCGTTCCCACTGAACCGACCGCCAGCGACGTGCCATCGCTCATCCAATCACGCTCCGTGGACGAGCGAATGCTGACCCGCGAGCAGCAGGTGCCCCTCCCCCCTCCCCCGCCCGCCCTGGCCCTCAGGCCCGCCCACGGAGGCACCACATTCATCCACCCGCTGACGGGCAAACCGCTGGACCCCAGCTCTCCTCTAGCGCTGGCGCTGGCCGCCAGGGAGCGGGCACTCAGCTCACAGGTGAGCTCAAAACAAATACTGCCCTACAAAGCCAAAAGGCAGTAACTGCATTTTTGGTCGAAAATGGGTTATTATCATTTTAATTATATATAATCAATTAAATATGAGGATTCATATGTACAAAGAATAAGCCAATATGAAGTAACAAAACAGCCACATGTCCAATAATCTACCTAACTGCTTAGGCTGGATGACAGGATCATTTTAATTTTTCTCAGTTCTGCACTCTGCGTAGTTACTGCTATTTTGCTTTGTAGGGCAGAATAGATCTTTGGTGTTTTTTGCCCTCAGTGGTGCCTTCCAGGCAGCGCTGCCCCCAATTTAGGGTTAGAATGGGGGTTGAGGGGGTTAGGTTTAGGTTTTATATCACATTGCTATTCTCTAACGCCGTCCGCACACCAGATACGACACAGCACTGGGCACAAGGCTTCCAACATTCTATTCCATTGTTTTTAAAGTAACCAAACTCTTTTGATTATTTCGCTATGAACAATGAACGTAATTTACAATTAGTTCATTGCGAAATAATCAAATTCGAAAGTGCTCCGCAATGCTGTCGGAACCGGTGTGCGGACTGGTTTATGCTGATCTTAATGACCAGGACAATCATTTTTTCTACACAGGCACAGTCGCCCGCCAGCAGCCCCGAGCCGCGCACCACGCTGGAGTTCCAGCACCACGGTGGCGAGCACACACACACCAAAGAGGCCGAGCGTGGACAGACAGGCAGGGACTCGCCCTCGTCCTTCTACCCCTCGGCCAGTAAGGTGCAGTGGGCGTCGCCCTCCTCTCTGCGGAGGGAGATGCAGTTAGAGCAGCGGGATGTGCGGACCCCGCCCCCTTCTGCCGCTGTTGCTGGGGACGACAAGAGGAGCATGCTCATTAGCGTCATGGACATGTCACAGCAGAAGACCGCCGGCCTCGTTATGGTCCACGCCACCAGTAACGGCCAGACCACGGGTCTCACGCAAGACGAGCCGGTCCGAGCCTCACCCACCGAACCCAAACCTGCCCTGTCGGCCCTGAGTTCAGACGCCCCCTCCACCCCCGCCGCTGTTTCCGCTGGTGCGGGCACCTCCACTCCGACCCGTTCCCCGACCCCCTCCATCACCCCGACAACCACCCCCCAGCCCCCGCCCAGCCCGGCCTCCGATAAGACGCTGGCGCAGGGCAGCTCGGAGGAGGACGTGGAGACCTACGGGAGCGTGGGCCTTCCCCCCGCCATGCTGTCCTCGAGCGATGAGGAGACTCGTGAGGAGCTGCGCAAGATCGGCGTGGTCCCGCCACCCGACGAGTTCGCCAACGGCCTCCTGGCCAAAGAGCAGCTCGCCGCTGCGGCAGCCACTCCCTCCGCTGCCACGGTAACCGCCGCAACCACATCACCCACGGCAACCAGAAAACCCCTGCCTGCCAAGACCCCCTCCGCACCCCCGCCCCCTCCTGTCCCGCTAGCTCTAATCACCATGGCAACAGCTGCGGCTGCAGGCGCGACCCCCGCTCCGACCTTGACCCCGACCCTGACCCCCACCCCTGCCGTCGTCTCAGGGAAGCCTCCGGAAGGGCAGCTGGTTGCCGAGTCGGCGGCAGACTCGGGCGTGGAGGAGGTGGACACGCGCAGCTCAAGCGACCACCACCTGGAGACCACGAGCACCATCTCCACTGTGTCCAGCATGTCCACGCTGTCGTCGGAGAGCGGCGAGCCCACCACGGACAGCACCTACAGCTCGCACGCCGACGGACACACATTCGTCCTGGACAAGCCGCCAGTGCCTCCCAAGCCCAAGCTCAAGTCCCAGCTCAGCAAGGGACCCGTGACCTTCAGGGACCCGCTGCTCAAGCAGTCCTCCGACAGCGAGCTTCTGACCCATCAGCAGGCCTCCGCACTCGCCGCCGTCGCCTCCGCCTCGCAGGCCTCCTCCACCTCAGGCCTGGGGCTCGGCCTCGGTCTCGGGCTCGGGCTGGGCATGACTGGGCTGGGCCCCGGTCCCAGCCGGCCCCGCTACCTCTTCCAGAGACGCTCCAAGCTGTGGGGCGACGGCGGGGAGGCGCGTAGCGGCAGTGCTAGCGGCGGCAGCCCCAGCCCTGAGGAGGGAAAGCCCACTGTGATCAGCGAGCTCAGCTCGCGTCTCCAGCAGCTCAACAAGGACACACGCTCCCTGGGGGAGGAGCCTCTAGGGGGGGCCGCGCTCGGGGGGGCCCTCGACCCGGGCAGGAAGTCACCCATCGCCGGCGCCAGGTAAGATAAGATGCCCTCCCAAAGACCCATCTGAGGGAACATATGGCTCCTAGCTCCAGCAGGACAGATACGAGATAAAATGAGGGACACCATATTAACCAATTACAGCAGGGGTGTCATAACATAACATAAGGCCCGGGGGCCGGATGCGGCCATTTACCTCATTTCATGCAGCCTTTGCAGGCTTGACAAGAGTTGTAGTGATGCAAAAAATGGATTCTGTCACGTTTACGCAACACAATCTTGGCATCTCCCTATGAGGTGCTTCAAGGAGCAGCTAACCAACAGGAAAGGAATACAAAAGGAAATGGTGAACTGTGCTGGTAATGACCAGAAACACAAGGAAATGTGCATTTTTTTCTCCATAATTTGTGGTTTGCACGTGTAGACTTTGCATGATGGCCTTCTGTGGCCCTCCTATCCACAAATATAAGTTTGACGCCCCTGAGTTAGAGAGAGGAGAGAGCTGGAGCTGGAGCATGGAGGTCTTGCTTGTCCTAGCATGGGAACTGTGCTAGCCTGAACCCCAACGCTAGCTAGGGAAGCTAATGTATAATGTGAGGGCTAAGTCTAGATCGGTTGGCCTAATGTGGTGTGTGAGCTAGCCTGGATAGAGCTAATGCTGAATGAGCGAGGTTGGATAGATAACGTGGGTAATGTGGAGGAGAGCTAGACCGAATAGCAATGTGGGCAATGAGGGGTGAGCTAATTTAGACAGCTAGTCATGATGAGGGATGATCTAGCTTGGACAGTAAACAGTGGTAATGTGGAGGTTAGCTAGCTATCGTTTGTAATGTGGAGGTTAGCTAACTTGGATAGCTAACTGTTGTAACTGTGAAGGTGAGCTAGCTTTGGTAGCTAACGGTTGTAATGTGGAGGTTAGCTAGCGTGGATAGCTAACTGTTGTCATGTAATGTGGCGATGAGCTAGTTTGGGTAGCTAACATGTCTCCTGTGCTTCCTCTGTTTGGGGCACAAAAAGTGCTGAGCTTCAGAAGCACCTGCAGGCCCGTCGCCTCCGTCTCCGCTGGTGAGTAGGGAGCTAGCGAGCTAGCAAGCTAGCAGCTGCAGAACTAGAGTGCTGAAAGGTGTGGGGGGAGGGGAGGGGAGGGATCAGGCGTGTCCCCCAGAGCAGTGCTGAGGTGTTAGACTGCATAGTGTTCTTCTGACTGACCTGAAATGAGAGGCAGTTATTGCTCCCACTGCTACTGCCTGAAATGCGACCAGAATCCCAGGTACAGTGTTCTAGACTGTACTTGCTTGCACACACATGCATAGTGTAGGCTTGCTGTAGAAACCCAGCAATAACGCTACAGGTCGACTGAGAGTCTATTTTTTTGTTGTTTGTTTTTTTTTTTTCTTCGAGATGGCTGACAAGCAGATAGAGATTTAGAGATGAAAGGGAACCTTAATATTATTTATTTATTTATTTATTTTTTACTTGTGTTTTATTTCGCTCTTTGTTTGTTTTTGTTCTTGAAAGAGCTGTGTTGTTCTCTGTTTTTTCTTCTGTGTGCCTCTTCTGTTGTGTTCTCTGCTAGAGCGACCCCACTGAAGTGCTTTGTGTATTTTTCACAGATGTGACAAGGCCAGCAAAGAGGAGAGTACCCCTTAGCTTTAGCCTCTAGGGTAAACCAATCTCATTCTTCTCACATCTCATGTCTCATGGCTAACCCTCACTAACTGCCTCAGCCTCAGTTAACAGCACCCCTAACAGCGCCACCTTGTGGGCCCTCTCAGCTGGGGATGGGTCCGTGCTACCTGCTGCTTTGTCTGGCTAGTCTGCTTCCAGCTGTGGTGCCAACGCTGGCGTGGAATTATGACATCACAACCCTCTCAGTTTGATTTCTAAAGAATCTCTAACGTTAAATTGTTTGACTTTGGCATTTTATGTAATTTCATTAAATGCACCTGACCTGACATAAGGTGCATTTAATCAACGTGGAATCAATCTGAGGTGGGATAAGTGTGTGTGTGTGTGTGTGTGTGTGTGTGTGTGTGTGTGTGTGTGTGTGTGTGTGTGTGTGTGTGTGTGTGTGAGAGAGAGAGAGAGAGAGAGAGAGAGAGAGAGAGAGAGAGAGGGGGGGAGAGAGAGACAAAGCAGTAGAAAGCTGGAGGCATGCACCATCTCCCCCGGCTCATCATAGACCATGACCTTCTGACCTTCTAACCTTTTGACCTTGTCCCAATGAGCCATGACCTTGACACCATGCTTCCTACATAGCACTTAGTACCCCATCAGTCTCATCCCCTTCCCATGCTCATTAGTCTAGTTGTGCTGTCTGTGTGTGTGTGTGTGTGTGTGTGTGTGTGTGTGTGTGTGTGTGTGTGTGTGTGTGTCTGGAAAAAAAGTATGATGAATGGATGAGTAATTTATCTCTCTGTTTTGGAAAGAATTGAACTTATGTATTGTTTGTATGTATACGCACAGGTGTGTGTACCGGTATGTGTGTGTGTGTCTATGTCTGTATGTGTGTGTGTGTGTGTGTGTGTGTGTGTGTGTGTGTGTGTGTGTGTGTGTATGTGTGCATGTACTGCTTGTGTATGTTTGTGTATGTTTCTGTGTGTGTGTGTGTGTGTGTGTGTGTGTGTGTGTGTGTGTGTGTGTGTGTGTGTGCTTTGCTCATTTTAACATGGCTCTCACAGGCTTGTCTCCCTGGGATGTGTTTGTTTCTGAGTTGTTTTCTTCTCATTGCTTGCTTCTTATTTGTTGATTTGTTTGTGTTTTCATTATGTATTCTGTTATATTTATATCCATTGTTTGTTCTCTCTGCTGCTGTTGCTGCTGCTGCTTCCACACTCTCAGATTCAGACAGTCATATCCTCCAGCGTACACACACACACACACACACACACACACACACACACACACACACACACCCAGAGATGAGATTAGATGCAAGCATTGGTGCAGAGTTTGACACACACACACACACACACACACACACACACACACACACACACATTTCTCTGCCTGGTTAATTTCAGCTGGTTTTGGTTTTGAACATCATGACTTTTGTTTATCACATCTCCATCTCACCCTTCCACTGTCCTTTTTTTTGTCCATTCGGTTTCCTTCTCTCTCTCTCTCTCTCTCTCTCTCTCTCTCTCTCTCTCTCTCTCTCTCTCTCTCTCACTCCCTCACTCTCTCTCTCTCACTCCCTCACTCTCTCTCTCTCTTCTCCCTCCCTCCCTCTCTCTCTCTCACTCCCTCACTCTCTCTCTCTCACTCCCTCTCTCTCTCTCTCTCTCTCTCTCTCTCTCTCACACACACACTCTCTCTCTCCCTCCCTCCCTCTCTCTCTCTCTCTCTCTCTCTCTCTCTCTCTCTCTCTCTCTCTCTCTCTTTTTTTTTTTTTTTACTCCTACTCTTTCTTTTCTCTGCTCTATTTCTCACGCCCTGGTGTTGTGTTTGGGGTGGGTCCACTTTGCTCCTCAGTGAACTACTGTTTGTGATGATCTGATGTGTGTGTGTGTTGATGTGTGTGTGTGTGTGTGTGTGTGTGTGTGTGTGTGTGTGTGTGTGTGTGTGTGTGTGTTGTTCTGTCATTCTGTTCTGTTTTCGTCTCATGGACTGATGCTAACATTCTCTCTCATGCCTCTCTCTCTCTGCCGTCTCTCTGCTCTGCATGTACGCTCCAACCAATCCGCTGCTCTCTCTAGAACTCAGACCACGCCCAGGAGGGCGGGGCCACTCTGTAAGTGCGCATGGAAACACCAATCATCATTCACCAATCCTCCTCTGCCGCCTCATCTAGCCAAACTCCCTCTCCTTAGGAACGTAGATAGACACCCTCAACCACCCCCCCTTAACCCCCCCCCACCACCACCAGTGCTGCTTCTCAGGCCCAGTCTCCATGCTGAGTAGAGCTACACACACACACACACACACACACACACACACACACACACACACACCTGCCTGAGCAGCTCTGTGTTGGAAGAGCAGTTAGTTCTTTGGCTGTTGGCTTTTCCGAAAAACACAATCAATCTGTCACTCAAGTACCTGTGTCAGACAGTCTAACCAGACCTGTGACTGTCCAGTGAGAGAGAATTACATGCAACACACACACACACACTCATGCAGTTACTATCCAGTCAGAGATAATTACATGTAACACACACACACACACACACACACACACACACATACACTCATACAGTGACTAT
Organism: Sardinella longiceps; assembly: GCA_027497455.2. Classification (NCBI taxonomy): domain Eukaryota; kingdom Metazoa; phylum Chordata; class Actinopteri; order Clupeiformes; family Clupeidae; genus Sardinella; species Sardinella longiceps. Next base: position 14,009,321 of record JAODXP020000017.1, read on the forward strand.
CTAGCCATAGAGAACTAACTAACTAACACACTCATGCTTCAGCGGTGCTGTGTGGCGTAGGTAGACGCTGAGGCGGAGTCGTGGCGTGGCACACAGTGAGTGACATGAGGACGACTGCTGTCGCTCTGAGACAGTAACTTGAAGAGGACTGCTCAGGTGTTGACAGACACAGGGGGCAACATGAAGACTACTGCTGATGTCTGCTGTTGCATGAAGACTGGGCCAGTCACTACAATATCTCCCTCAAGCGCTTGTTGTTTTTTTAAGCCAGAATTTTGCATTCTTGCATTCTTCCGTTATTTCTTTCCTTTTTTTCTTTCCTTCTCTGGCAATGACTGCTTTTGCACAAGGAAGGAGGTCTTCCCTTTTTCTCATTGCATGTTCCTCTCCTCCTTCTTCAAATGATCATTTTGCTGCTGATCATTTTGAGATATTTTAAATGCTTTTGCTTTTTATCTTATAATCTTGTTTTCACTTTTGCTATTCTTGCGTTCTTGTTTTGTTTTTAATTCCTATTGGCACAGCCATTCAACTCTGACACTTTTCCCCATGTGGCTCACATCCTGTTGCGCTTAGCAATGAGCTACCATAGAGGCTAACAATCAACAATGCTATCTTAGCAGTGAGCTACAGCTACCATAAAAGCTAACAATCAACAATGAGGTCTTAGCAATGAGCTACCATAAAAGCTAACAATCAACAATGATATTTTAGCACTATAGAGGCCAATAATCAACAACGGGAGCTTAGCCATTAGCTATCATAGACACTAACAATCACCAATGCTTAGCTATAAGCTACCATAGAGGCTAACGATCACCACTCCTGTATTGGCTGTACTGAATAGCAATTGATTAGTCGCTAGCTACTCACATGCACTGACTGGATGACAGGAAGTGAACTGTTTAGTAAACAGAAAACAATAACAAAAGAATAAAATGATATTAGCCTAATTAAAACTAATCACAGAACTTCCTGGTTTTGGTTTGGTTTGACCATAGAAACTTGCACTGGTTTTGACCATAGAAACAAGCAAAGATGAATCACTTTGACCAGAAACAAGCAAAGATGGATGAGTTTGACCATAGAAACAAGCAAAGATGAATCCATTTGACCATATGACCATCAGTTCAGTTTACCATCAGTTTAACTATAGTGGAGGCCAGCTTCCTGGGTGGCTGTATACAGTAGTAGATGGGCATCTATAAAGTCCTGGGTGGGCATACAGTATGTGGGTGCATGTGTGGGTGAGAGTGTGTGTGTGTGTGTGTGTATGTGTGTGTGTTTGCATGTGCGTGTGTGCGTCAAGGGTGTACAATTAGGGTGGACGCAAAGTGACATTTCCACATCAATATCCAACGATTGCTTTATTTTTCCCACCAATAATTTAGATTAAAACATCTGAATGAACAAATGGTTGAATCGCGGTTTCTACTCATTTTAAGCACATAACGCTAATGGAATCACTTTTGCCTTTTCCTGCTAACATCTACTGTAGGCTACTAGGCTTTTCAGATGTCTCAGAACTCCACACACACTTACACACACACACACACAGAGAGAGAGAGAGAGAGAGAGAGAGAACTCTGCCTATTCTTTGAACCCGCAGTTTTTCTTTCAACAGTATAAGTTTAGGAAACCAATTATTACCACACTCACACACACTCTCACATACTCTCTCTGTCTCATTCACTCTCTCACACACACTCTCTGTCTCAGATGTTTGTTTGAGAATAGACCATGGATAACATATCAGTTGCTAAAACTGAAATCTTATGTTATTTTCTGGGATATTTATGATCATCCCAACGTGAGGTCAGCAGCATGTCACAAAAGAGTCGGACGGTGCCAATAAGTCATGAGAAGTTGAGTAGGGGGGGGGGGGCACTGTGGCTCAGTGGGCTAGAGCATCATACCATTACTCCGGGGACCTGGGTTCGAGTCCGACCCGAGGTCATTTCCCGATCCCACCCCATCTCAGCCCAAAAAATATCAAAAAAAAAAAGAAAGCAAAGAAAAGTTGAGTAAGACTAAAGACAAAACCACACAAAAACACAAAAAGGAAGAAACGTCTCAGCTAGTCCACGGCTAGTTCAAAGCTACTCCACAGCTAGCTCTCAGCTAGTTCACAGCTAGACTAGTCAACAGCGTTCTGTCTTGTCCTACACATGATGAGGTCTTTGTCAGCAGCCCAACTGTACACAGTCTTTTTTATTATGCTTACCTTTTCACTCTGCGTTATATCTGAGCATCTCATCCCCTTATGATGGTGTATGTGATAGTCTCTATTATTATGGTATGTGACATGAAGTCTACTCTGTATTATTATGGTATGTGACAGTCTCTATATTATTATGGTATGTGGTAGACTTGGTGTTATTTTGATATGGAGAGTCAAGAGTCTGGTGGGAGTGGTGCTGGCCCAGTGTCATGGCAACCCCTGCGGGGAGGGGCTTCTGCGGAGGGGATACTAACCCATTGGTGCAGCTTTGGGGGCGGGGTAGTGTGCTGTGACATCATGGTGTTTGATGACAAGCTTACACATGTGTACACACACACACACACACACACACACACACACACAGAGTTGATTTCTGCTTTCCTCTGCTGCTTCTCCTGCTGCCAGGCTTATATGTGTGTCCTAACACTCACACCATGCTCTGCCTCTCTCTCTCTCTCTCTCTCTCTCTCTCTCTCTCTCTCTCTCTCTCTATGTCTGTCTCTCTCTCACTCTCTCTCTCTCCATCTCTCTCTGTCTATCTGTCTGTCTCTGTCTCTATTGGTCTCTCTCCTTTCCTCTGTCTGTATCCCCCCGCTCTCTCTCTCTCTCCCTCTTTCCCTCTCTCTCTCTCTCTCCCCTTCTCTCTCTCTCCCCTTCTCTCTCTTTCTCTCTCTCTCTCTGTGTGCAGACTCTTCAGCAGTCTAGGTGAGCTCCACACCATCTCCCAGCGGAGCTACGGGACCACCTACACCATCCGTCCCGGTAGCCGCTACCCGGTGACGCGGCGTGCGCCCAGCCCTGGGGGGGGTTCACCCGACCGCTCCGACCCGCTGGCGCCTCTGCGGGGTTACGGCCTGTCCACCTCGCCGCCCCCGCCAGCCGCCGCGGCCCCCCCGCCCCCCCACACCATCCTCAAGTCGTCCAGCCTGTCTCTGCCACACGAGTCCAAGGAGGTGCGCTTCGTGATGCGTAGCGCCAGCGCCCGCAGTCGCTCGCCGTCTCCTGCGGCAACCCCGCCTCTGGGGTCGCCCATGCTGCTGGCGCTCCGCCCCTTCCACCAGAAGCCTCTGCACCTATGGAACAAGTACGACGTGGGCGACTGGCTAGAGAGCATCAGCCTGGGCGAACATCGACAGCGCTTTCAGGAGCACGAGATCGAGGGATCGCACCTGCCCGCCCTCACCAAGGACGACTTCAGCGAGCTGGGCGTCACACGGGTCGGACACCGCATGAACATCGAACGCGCCCTCCGACAGCTGCTGGAGAGTTGACCCCGCCCCTTGACCCCGCCCCACTCTGACCATACCCCCTAGCATTAGCTCTGCAGAATCTCAGCCTCCCCTCACACACTGACACACACACACTGGCACACACACACACACGTAAAAACATATACAGTACAAACACACATCCAGTCCCAACCCTGCTAGCAAGTTGCTCAAGGTCTTAAATACTTTTTCTTTTCTTGTTCCACTTCTCCTTTGCCCATTAGCCAATCAGTGACTGGCTGTTGCATGATCTTAGAAGGTTACCGTGGTGACAGTAGCGCGTGTCATTCCCTATAGGACACTATAGCTTAGCATCATACACACCTGCGCTCTCTCGCTCTCTCTTTTTTTCTCTCTTTTTCTCCTCTCTCCCTCTCTCTCTCTCTCTCTCTCTCTCTCAGTAGCGTGTGTCATTCCCATTAGGACACTAGAGCTTAGCATCATCCACACCTGCGCTCTCTCTCTCTCTCTCTCTCTCTCTCTCTCTCTCTCTCTCTCTCTCTCGCTCTCTCTCTCTCTCTCAGCTGCCTGTTCAGCTGCTGATGCTCTGACCTGCTTGACCTGACCACTGACGGTCTCGCTGACCACTGAGGGTCTCGCTGACCACTGAGGGTCTCTTTGAAGGAGAATTCTGTTGCCTTTCAGAGTATTTTTTTACCAAGCCCAGCACTGGTGGACACATTGAACTGGACTGCTGTGTGTGTGTGTGTGTGTGTGTGTGTGCGTGTGCGCATGCGTGCGTGCTGTCCCTGGTACGACACTTGCACATACATATGAGTAAGGTGAGTGAGTGTGTCTGTGTGTGCACGTACGTGCATGTGTGCTGTCTCTGGTACGACACTTGCACGTACTGTATGTATGAGGTGAGTGTGTGTGTGTGTGTGTGTGTGTGTGTGTGTGGCGTCCTGACTGTGGCTATTGTAAGGATATCCAGAGAATGTTTAACCAACACTAGTGGCTTTTTCTGAATCCAATGTTTGCTTTGGAGTTGAGGAGACAGGAGAGGCGAGAGCAGATCTGATCCCCTGTCCGTTTAAAGAGCCCAGAAGACCAGAGATCAGACAGGCGAAAGCAGACAAACGAAACAACAGCGACACAAATCAAACGAACTGAGAGAAAAACGCTCAGTCTCCTGCTTCTAGATGAAGTATAGAAAACTCTCTTTATCCCACTGATAATTAACTCATTTTTACCACTTATATACATACATATATATATATATAAATATATACATATATATTTGAAAGAAAAGAAAATATATAGATATATGATTATAACATTTTGTCATAAATATATGAAAAGAAACTTATCTATGGTATTCTCCATCACTCTAAAAAAAAAGAAAGACTGCTGTCTCAGTGGTCACCCTTTTCTGGACTGTAGCATGAAAACTTGCCTCAGTTACTGATATGTTGGCACATTCGGAATTCATTTTGTTTACTGGCTTTGTTATTATTAGTTTGATTGTTTTGTTTTCTTTGTTTGTTTGTTTGTTTGATTTTTTGTGAAACTTTGTCTTCCGTCTCCCTTGAGGGTGTCCCAACATGACACCACAGTGAACTTTGACCTCTTATGACCTCATAGCCTCTTGGCCGCTGGGTGTGTTGCCGTGGAGACAAAGTGCCCTTTACCAGCATGGCATGGAGAAGACCAGAGAGCCCGACCACAACTCAGCTCAGCCCTCATCCAGGTCTCTCTCTCGCTCTCTCACACTCTCTCTTGCTCTCTCTAGCTCTCGCTCTCTCTCTCACTCTCTCTCGCTCGCTCACTCTCTCTCTCGCTCATTCTCTCACGCCTTCTCTTTCTTGCTCTCTCTCTCTCTCTCTCTCTCTCTCTCTCTCTCTCTCTCTCTCTCTCAATCTCTCTCTTTCTCTATCTCTCTAACCCCCCTCTCTCAGCCAACATAGCCTGCTACAGTTACCTCCATTCCTTTCTCTCTCTCTGGCACACACACACTCACACACACACTCATACACAAACACAAACACATACACACACACACACACACACACGCACACACCCACACACACACACACACACACACACACACTCACACACACATTACAGAGAGAGAGCGCATGAGAGAGAAAAAAAGAAAGAGTATGAGAGAGAGAGAGAGAGAGAGAGAGAGAGCGACAGAATGAGAGACCCTGAGGGAGGGCCGAAGAAAGAGTCCTGCAATAACCAAGGAGCCTTCTGAGCCCAGGAGTACAAGATTATATGACTGCATATGAGCCTCTATTCTCACACACACACACACACACACACACACACACACACACACACACACACACACACACACACACTCACAAACATATATATTTATATGCCTCCCTGTTCAAGAAGACTTATGAGCCGAGGAGTACAAGATAATACAGGACTGCATATGAGCCTCTATTGTCACACACACACACACACGCACACACACTCCTACATGCCTCCACCGTTTTGTTCGACCTGCTCACACAGCCTGCAGCGCACACACAAACACACAGACACACACAATCTCCTGTGACACCAGAGGCGGCCTCAGAAGCGTTTTTTAACACACTCCAGGCGCGATCAGCAGAGTCGACTGTGAGTGGCTGCTTTATTTGGGCTAAATTATGACCTTTAAAAACACACTGTATTTGATTTCACAATGATTATTATTAATATTATGATTATTATTATGATTATTATAATTATAATTTACTTGTTTGGGGTCACCTACTGTATGTTGGGTTTGTCCGTGTTCTGTTCCCATAGTTGGATTTTGTAGCCTGTGTGATATTTACTGCTTAGAGGATGACTTTTTTAAATGGTTCACCTAGTCTGAGTTTTAGAAGGATGAAACTAGCAGAAGAGAAGGATAACCCTCCTCTGAAAATGACTCACTGCTGTACATATGGACAGAGATAAAGACAAATATTTGCTTTTTATATCAATTACAAGCAATGTATATACAATAGTTTTCATATAAATTTTTAAAAAGTCCAAAAATCTATAGATCTATATCTGAATGTTTGGCATATATGCATAGTAACCCACCTATGGAAAAAGGGGAAGATTCTATTCTTTCTATGAACTCTGACAAAGGGGGTGATTTGCACAAAATAAGGTGCTAGCATTCAAGCCATCCATTGTCAAAGCACTGACATCCTGCCATGTTCCACACACACAGACACACACACACACACTCTATGCCACATCCTTTGACATCTCTTCTTACTGTTCCCACATAGCTCTGTTCTCATTTCTAATTGGCCCCGACAGCTATCAACCCTTTATCTCATTGGCCAACATCAAAAGATGATAATTAGGGACATATTCCCACCCCCTGAGCTCTGTGATTGGAGGAAAGTTTGCCCTAGTCCCACCCATGGGCTCTGTGATTGGGTGTCTGTTTGCCCTAGTCCCACCCTATGGGTTCTGTGATTGGAGGAAAGTTTACCCTATTCCCACCCCCTGGGCTCTGTGATTGGATAAAATATTGCCTTTTACTGATATCCACTGGAGCCTTGAAGTCCACACTTCCCATTGGGAATGCTTCATTCCGAGCGTTTGGGAATACTGCTGTTTCCTCAATCTGCTCATAATCAGTAACAAACCTGTGCACTGTGTGTGTGTGTGTGTGTGTGTGTGTGTGTGTGTGTGTGTGTTCTTCTTAGAAGTGTCCCCAACCCCAGACCACCAACAGGACTGTGATTCCATTCGACCCCACCCCTCATCACCTCACACACACACACACACACTCACTCCTCATCTCCTCACACACACACATTCACTCCTCATCTTCTCTCTCACACACACACACACACCACCCCTCCCCATCTCCTTTCCAACACACCTTCCTCGTCTCACACACAAACCACTCCAAACCCAGCACCACACACACACACACACACACATACACATCCCCATCTTCACCCACATACACATACTCTCTCTCACACACACACACACACACACACACACACACACACGTACACCTCCTCATCCCCATATCCACCCACACACACCAGTACTCTCTCAAACACACACACACACACACACACACACTCAAACACCTCCCCATCCCCATATCCACCCGCACATACACACACATGTCCCCATCAGCCTCTCCTCCTACTCTGGGTGTGAGCCTCCATTGCCATTGTGTGTGTGTGTGTGTGTGTGTGTGTGTGTGTGTGTGTGTGTGTGTGTGTTTATCACTTGTTTGTGTGTTTACCACTTGTTTGTTAGTTTACGACTTCTTTCTTTGGCTGTGATAGACTGCACCGGCCGCTGTGATCCCCCATGTCCAAACGCCCTCTTTCAACCCCTAATACACACACACACACACACACACACACACACACACACACACACACACACACTCACCTTAGGTGACTTTACATGTGGAACCCTGCTGTGCTACTGTGACTCTGTGCCATTGGTTACTGCGTTGCCATGGCAAAGGCCAAGGAAAAGCACACACTCCACCCATCATCCAACTCACATGCGGCTCAGACACGGGCCTAATCTGGCCCAGACTCCAGCCAGAGGAAACCAGAGCTCACCCCAACCCACCACCCCTACAGACACACATCCAGCTGAGCGACCTTTAAGAGGTTTTCCAGCGTATTCCCTCCTCCTGTCATGTTGATCAAGGTCGTAAGGTCATGCGTGTTGGTAGGGAAACGAACAAGAACATTTGGTACCACCTAGACTGAACTAGAGAAGCGGCTGCTAGCGCCAGCGCTAGCTGAACTGGGCCAGAATTATGAACCTGAAACTGCAGTTAGCATTAGCAATAGCAGTTAGCATTAGCAGCCCTTTGGCTATGTGTTCTGTCTTGTTCTTTCCCTACCAACAGCACTTAAACACCATCAGACCCCCACCGATCCCCCATTAACTAAACACCTCTAAACACACACACACACACACACACACACACACACACAGACACACTGTAATGTCAGAGCCAGGCCAATAGGTGGCGCCATGTGCAGAGGGCAGATGCAGACAAAGGTGATGTGATGTCTGTGTGACTATTGGGCTTATTTGAATTGGCTGATTGGCTGCCTGGCTTGAAGCAGTGCATTCTGGTCTTGAAATAGTGACGTTTTTGTCACGTCCGAAAGTTACCGAAGGCCCACAAAACCCTCACAGCCGGCTGATCCAACCTCGGGGTTTAACGAGATGAGAGGTCATCAGCCAATAGGATCACACTGACAAAGGTATCCGTCACTTGTTCCTGTCATTGTTGTTTGACATCATGTCAGCCAACCTTTTCAAACAAGCCCAATAGTAAACCTTCTCTGAAACTACATGGGGACAGCTAGCTCTGAGCCGATGGTTTACCATGAACACACACATACACATACACTTTACCATTAATGCTCCTCCACACACACACACACACACACAGAGGGCAGACCTCTACTGATATAACACTGGCAGCTTGCGAGCATGCTGTGGGTATAACTGTGAGATTACTGACATACACACACACACACATACATTGGCATTTTACATCTCCACCACTGTAGACAAATGTGAACCACAATCCATCTCAAGAAAAAAAAAAAAAACATTTTTTTCTTTGGTTTAATTCTTTCATTATATTTATTTATTTGAAATTTCTTCTGTATAATGAAGTGGTAGTTGACAAAAAAGGACAATGTGCCAAAAAGTAAAACTTTTAATTGTTCTTTTGTTCTTTTCTTTTAACAAAAAAAAAAAATCTTTTTTTCTTTTGGACTCTGTCTTCTGTTGAGAAGTTGAAGCTGTTAGAATCAGCACTATGGTGCCACCTCCTGGGAATCTTGAGTACTGCAGGTTAGCTCATACACTGGATGTACAGCATTGACACTTTTTGGTGAGAAAAAAAAAAACGATTCAGATACATTTTTATGTTTTGTAAAAGAATATATAGAGCTGATTGATGATTTTATGGCATTTTCATCCACATTTTTATTCATATTTTGAATTAAAGTATAAATGTGATTTTCGCTTGAAGTATATGAATGGATTGAATCCCCCAATCCAACCCCCACCCTCGGACCCCCCCACCCCACCCCCCTCTGAGTGGCATGCTGTGCAGATCTATCTGATGTTTTGAGCTTTACTGGTTGGACATGGAGATGGATTTGTTTGTAAGTTGACCATACGATTATGATTACTCGAAAACCAACCTGGGGATCAGGCAAGGAAATAAACACATCATTCACTTCAACTTTACTCTGTAGGGTTGCTCATCTTGTTTTCTCATAAACAAAAGCACAATAAATAATAAATAAAATTTAAAAAAGAACATGGTTAGAATGCTCCTCTCCCTGTTATATGCGTGGATGTCTCTCTCTCTGTGTGTGGGAATGATTATGTGTGATGACTGAAGTTTAGTATACATTATAGTCTAGTATACATCTTTTGATCCCGTGAGGGAAACACTCACTATTATTAATTATTAATTCGTTATTCATGATTATGTGTGATGACAAAAGTCTAGTATGCATTACATACTCGTGTTTCGATTCCCGTGAGTAAGTAGTAATGTGTCTCATTGATAACTTAGAAAGATCCATCCTATGACATGATAGAACAGGGTTGAACAAGTTAGGCCCTAACCTGTACCTTAGTGATGTGTCTTAACCGAGAACAGAAAAGGCCCTAACCTCTGAGATCTGGGAACACTTCTCCTAGAACAGGGTTGACCAGTTTTGTAGCCTCCCCAGCTAGACTTGATACAGCCAGTCTCCTTAACTAGACTTGATATTGATATCCTCCCCAAATAGACTTTATATAGCCAGCCTCCTCAACTGGATTTGATACAGCCAGCCTCTAGAACTTGACTTGATATAGACAACAACTATCCCAACAACCAGGTGACTCAGTGGAAGAGTGCTGGTCTGCAGTGTGAATATGTGTGCTGCCTTGGAGGATATTGATTCAAAGACTGAGAGGGGCTAAGAATGTGTGTGAGAAAGATTAAGTAGGTGATGAGTGAAAGAGGAGAACTTGACTAATTGTTATTTTGGTTTCCTCAGTGCCAATTATGGCAGACAACAAGTTGCAAAGTTTGACCACCTATAAAAACTTCATAATCCTGTATTTCTTCAGGGAGCCAAGTAAGCAAGTAAGTAATGCACCCAAAACAATTTGTGCTTCACGTTGGTGAGAATGCACTACAGACCATGAAAATAGAGTCCAATGGCTGCCATGCATCACCCAGGTGAGCTCCACTCCCCTGTGTGCTTAGGAAGGCCCTTTCCCTGTCATGGTGCTTTGGACGCTGGTCTTAAATAGGACAAGGTGCTTCAGAGTGT
>JAODXP020000017.1:14025098-14080098 GCA_027497455.2 Sardinella longiceps
TGCATTAGGCTACAATCAAACAGGTGAATATGCAACAGGTTCTTTGATTGGCACAGTTAAAGCAGTGCTTTGATTGGCACAGTCTCAATTCATTTTTATTCCTGAGGTCTTTGATTGCCCAACGCCCCTTTGCATGTATTATCTCTATAAAAGGCATTTCAACTTGTATGCTCCACAGTCTAAAGAGTGAAATGAGGACAATGAACACACAGGTGCCAGAGAGCAAGCTTTTTTCCTGCAGTAATTGTATTTGGTAGAAGGTCATTCAAAAGTGTCTCTATTCAGGAACATCGGTGATGAGAGGTGCAATAAATTCTGAGTGGCGGATTCCAAATGAGAAGCTCGGGGCTTTGCCTCTGGTGAAGGTCACCTGGGGGGAAGGAGAGACATGATATTAAACTCTGTGTGTATGTGTGTGTGTGTGTGTGAGGGAGTAAGTGTGTTGCTGTGGGTGTGTCTTTGAGAGTGTGTAATGAAGGCCATGCGTGTGTGTTTCCATCAGTCTGTGTGTGTGTGTGTGTGTGTGTGTGTGTGTGTTACCTGCTCCGGATGGTGAGCCCCAGGTCCAGGCTTCTTGGTGGTGTCTCCAGGCATGCTGTTTCGTCCAATCATGCTGTACTGAGGGGCTTTTTGGGTGTAGATGCAGGGGTCCACCACCCTATAGGACCCCGGACCCGGCGTCTGCCAAACACACACACACAACACAACAGATTCATGATGCTCCTCCTCCTCAGCAAGAGATTCAGCCTGTTTCCAGACAAATTATATAGCACAGACTGCCTGGAAAACGTAACCTAGATGTAGACCCATTCAAACGAACACTGTGAGAGTCACTCACCTTCTGCAGATCCTCATGGAAGCTGCCGATCTTACTGCGGCCCGTCAGAGAGAAGTTTGGAGCGGAGGTCTTATTCACAGTATTGGGGCCCAGGACAGGGGGGAGCATATAGGCAGCAGGCCCTACAGTGGGGGGTGGAGGAACACCAGGGACCCAGCCATCAGGAGGTGTTTCCCCACAGGTACACTGTTCATTCTCTACTTCAATGCTACACTGTTATGCACTCTCTAGTTAGATGCTACGCTGTTATTTATTTACTCTGGTTAGATGCTACACATTCTTCACAACACTAAAATAGTTTCTGACATGGGGGGGGGTGACACTAGGATGGTAGTGTGGGAGGTGTGTGAGTGAGCTGAGCTGGGCACCTGGGGTCTGATCATTCCTGAAGCCTTTGGTACGTGCAGACAGCGAATAGGCAGGAGCGGAGTGGTATGCCATCTTGCCAGACTTTTCCGGGAAATAGCGACCTGAATCAGAGAACAGACATCATTATATGCTCTCCTTCTGACTTCCATGGGAGATAACGTGAGAGTGAAAGAGCATGTGTGTGTGTGTGTGTGTGTGTGTGTATGTATGCATGTGTGTGTGTGTGTGTGTGTGTGTGTGTGTGTGTATTCCCCACCTGGCCCAGGTGTCTGGAATAGTTGCGGGTCTTTGCGGCGACTGTACAGTGAGTACGCTGGCGTGCCGTCTCTGCCCACGCGGGTGATGTTGGAGGGCACCAGGTAACCTGGCCCAGGTGAGCAGTCGTTGCTGAACAGGCGGTGGCGTGTGCCAAAGCTGAAGGCGGGGCCTTTCAGTTTCCGGGGGTCATGGTGGTTAATACCTACCCGGAGTAACACAGGGGAATTACATTAGACGTGCATCTCAGAGGAACTGCTCTTTTGGAGTAGCCATTTGTTGGCCATCAGGGGGTTAGCTGCTGTATTTTACCTGTGGCCCCTGGAAGTGCATATTTGGGCCCGGGACTGCTGTAGAGAGCTGCAATGGCACCCCTTGGCTTGTGAGGCCTCCAGGCACCAACCCACACATCATCTACAGTCATGATTGATCTAGAGGAAACAAAAGAGGGAGGGAGACCACCAGGGTCCATTAATATATATTGTCTAAACCTGTCACTGAGAGAATGGAAAGTGATTCCAGCTCTACAGATCCATTGCCAGGAGCTGCGGTAAGATACTCACCCCGGTAGTGAATGACCAGCAAGTGCAGCTCAATGTCGAGTGCGACAGATTTTAAACAGGACAGAATGACAAGTATTTTGCGTCATAATAGTATGGAACAAACTTCCCTTTGTTGCGTCACTCATCTCCTAGCAATGCCGCTCTTGCGCGACAGAATGCGCGAGTGACCACCTGCCTCGACCTGCTGATTTTACAGAGGCTTTCTGATTAACAAAATAGCCCACTTTTGTTTACTTCGGCTTATATTTAGTAGCTGGAATCAATTTCACTTCACACATATTCGCTTTCCAATAAATAAAGAGACGTTCCCACCTCAAGCCCTTTTGGAAATAACTTGAGCCCACTGTCGCCGACGTTACAATGTAACAATATGATTAAGCCTATCTAGATATCATGCTACTGCCACAATAACTTTTGACAAAACGAACTATTAAATGTGTAAATGTGATGTAAATGAGATTATATGCAGGTATATGTTATCCAGCCAGCATGCAATCCCATTTTTCACAAGAGGCAGTTAAAAATCCTTCCAACATACCTTATAATATGCTGTTTTTTTAACCTAGATAGAAGATTAAAACAGCACCTCCCGCGACGCCACTTGGCCTGCACGTGTGTGAAAATACTGTGATTGTTTATAACTTTTCATTTGGTTCATATGGCAACGGTTTCATAGTGACGTCCTCAAATGACACAGGTCCACAACTTACTCAATCTTCACAGAAACCTACGGCGCCCCTAAAAGGACATGGGGAAAGAAAAAATAAAATATCTACTTCATGTGCGCTCATGTGCGCCTAATTGCAGGCTTTGCCAGCATAATATCTTAGTGCGCCAGGGGCTCCGTCACGGCTTTTGGTTTATGTAAAAATGTAACAATAGGCTGTAAAAAGTTAGTAGGCTACATGAGTTAGTGCACCTTGACTAAGGGCTTACTTACTAAGATATTATTCCATTACTTGCAAGTTGCAAGACATCTTAAACAAATCCTGAAGTCTTGGGGTCTCTTTTGGCACAAGGGATACATACAACACATTGGAGCCCTTCAAGTCAAACTGTCACTGTTAAAGTGACATAGGAAAATTATATAAAAATATATATATTCAGTGTGCACTTAAACCCTTAGGTGTGCTTACATGAAAGTTTAGAACACTCAAAACGTTCATGTGAGCACACCTTGTAACAATTCCCTAATATTACAAATAATTATAAAGTTCACAGACACTATATTTAGAAAAATACTGCTATTTATTAGCGAGAGATGGAGGAAAAGTTGAAAAGAAAAGAGAAAAGAAAACAAAAAGAATATGGTCTACTTTAGACCGTTCTCAGTCCACTATTTTAATTATCATTTCAGTTAATATTTTGTTTTTCATATGTGGCAGTGGCTACAACCTAAACAGGCTCTAGTTGCAACGTTTTTTTTAGAATTTCTCTGGCTCTGAAGCCAATAATAAAGGCGGAAATGTTCAGGCATGCATTCTGTTCATTGTAAGTGTTCCATACAAAGAGCAACATACAAAGCTAAATACAGTAGTCATGATTGAGGGCAATGTAATTTTTTAAAAAGTTTATTTATTCTCAATGTATTCATTCTCCACACAAAGTGTGATCCAGTGGTGTCTACAAAATCTTTCCAAAGTTCAGGCCTAATCCTCTACTTTCATTAACGTCTCTTCCCTTAGACTCATGTGTATAGAAAAAAGTTATGACTTCAGTGTTTTGTCAGTGTTAGTGTGTGTTGCGGTGAAGTGCGCTGGACAGGAGTTGGTCCCTCATCGCGGTCTTCAGTATGTTCATCAACTTAACACTGTTCTCAATCTCCTGCAGAGGGCGCTGGTAGGCAAAGAAAGATGAGAGGAGGAAGCTGTTACCAATGAAGTTGTCATGAAACACACACACACACAAACACACACACACACACACACACACACACACACACACACACACACAGGAACAGACTAGCAAAGTTATACACCCACCCTGGTTAGAGCCCTGATAAGATGGCTGATAACGCTGTCCTCTTGCTTGGGGCACAAACTAGTAACCTGACTCACACACTGCAGCAGACAAGAGATGGTGCATCGCTGGATCTGAAAATAAAAACATGCCCAGGTAAGTCAGGTAGACAGGTACATAGATGCAAAGGTATGACAAAACTCCACTATAATAAAGCTGTGACAGGTGTTGGCTGTGAGGATGCATCGCACCTTCTGTAGAGAGCGAAGGAGGTTCTGATTGTTTTGGTTGGAAATCAGGGTCTGCACATCACGAGGACTAAGAACAGGCTCCTACACACACAAAGGTAAGAGAAGGTCATTTAGAAAAGAGGTGCTGTGTATGCACACAGACAAACATGCGTGCACACACACACACACACACACACACACACACACACACACACACACACACACACACACACACACAGGCTCCTTTGAGATGGCTGGCTGGCTGGTTTAAAGCATGTAAGGGGACAGTGAGGCTCTGTCATTGGCCTATAAGTCTTTGATGTTGCTTGCAGGGCTTCTACCCAATGGAAAGAGTTCCACTCAGTAAGCCAGCCAAGTCGAATGAGCCTGTGTTCTGACAGGCTGTTGAAGATGCTTTGCACAGCCCTCTCTCTGGGCCTAAAGTCATAGTCATAGTCATGTTTATTTATGTAGCACAGTTTAAAACAATCAGTGGTTGACCAAAGTGCTCAAAAATATTAGAAACAATAATAGAATAATAAAAGTAAATAATAGAAGACAAAATCAATAAAAACACATATTAAAAAAATAAAACAGGAAATAGAAAAACTAAGACAATATGTACATAAATATAGCCCATAATTACATTGCACTCTTTATTTAAAAGCCATTGATAGCATATGTAGGCTGTTGAAGATAGCTTTGCACAGGCATCCCTGTGCCTAATGTGACCTCTGACCTTTAGACGTTCCAGCCAGGTCCACAGGAGATGGGCCAGGACTTTAGGGTCAGTCTCCACCGCCAGAGTAGCCCAGCCACACACGTTTTTGTTCAGCTCATCCTTAAGAATAATAAGAGAGTTTACAGGTGTGTCATACCTGCTCGTATCACGGGTAGTAGAATTGGGATATGGGAAGTAGAATTCAGATTGCATGATCAGGCAGCTTAAAGTTCAGTGGATACCAAACGAAAAGATTTATAGGTTTATAGATTTAGCAAGTTTAGTATTTAGTAGGGTTATTCTAGGTTTATTAAAGGGCTATCACCACTCAAAGTGTAGCCTGAGTATTTCTTGAATCATATGGCCTCAGGAGTTCTCAAAGAGAATTTTAAAAGTTTTCATTTTTTACAAGCTAGCTACATTCGTACATACCCTCAAATTCAGTGCATACCAAATGAAAAGACTAATTGCAAATGGCTGCCACCACTTCAGTGCAGTGTGAGGCTTCAGTAGAGTTCTTCCTCCACCACACGGCCAGGTGAGGGGAAACTCCCATCATGCCTCTGGGGATTCTCACCTGTAACACGGCAACTCTAGCGAGCACCCGGTCCTCTGGAGGATGCTGACGAGCCATCGCCCGGGCAACTGATCTCGCTATGGACACCTGGTTGACCTTCCCTGTCTGAAGCTGGGGAGTGAAATGATCAGTCAAATACATACTAGTAAATAATGACAATTATTGAGATAAATAAATATATACTGTTAAATTATAAGATTTATGGGTCAGAGTTATTAGATAAATACTGATAGGCATCTGATAGCAGCCTTATTCTTTAATTTACTTTGAGATAAAATAAAGTATCTATTTTATGGAGCTGGTATACAGGGGATATAGTCTGGTAGCCTTGGAGTTGTTGGATATACTGTAGGGTTAGATCCAGTGGATCCATTGTTTTGGTCTGTGCTGTAGGGGATGAGGAAATGTTTGTACCTCCACATTGGAGTTTGTGTTTGGCCAGCAGGGGGGTTGTTTTATAGGACCGTACCTCCACGGTGGAGTTGTGTCTGTGTGTGTGTGTGTGTGTGTGTGTGTGTGTGTGTGTGTGTGTGTGTGTGTGTGTGTGTGACCGGACCATACCTCCACGTTGGAGTTGTGTTTGGCCAGTAGTGGGGGCTTCTTCATCTTGCACTTGGGCCTCTTGGCGATGACGCCGTTGTAGAGCATGGGGGTGTAGGGGCGGACTGCAGCCAGTCGCTCTACTTCCTGGTTCCACTGTTCTCGGGTCAGCGCGTCCATAGGCGGCGCGGGGGACTTCATGTCGCGTATGTCACACATCAGCTCCAGGTGCTCCTTGTTATTGTCCACCAACCAGGTGAAGTCTTCGTCCTTCAGGGGAAAATGGCGCCCATTACAGTAATATTAGCCTGAGGCATTACTGTAATAACACTGACTGTGATTGGTTGTCTGTAGCTTACTTCACTAAATCTGGTTATGATTGGTTGTTGGTTTATCAGTGAAAGTTATCAGGATTGGCTGTGTGTGTAGTACCTCACTTACTGTGCAATGTGGATCCTGTGCGTATGTGTTTGTGTATAAGCGTGAATGCATATGTGGGTGTTGGATGTGTGTGTGTGTGTGTGTGTGTGTGTGTGTGTGTGTGTGTGTGTGTGTGTGTGTGTGTGTGTGTGAGAGAGAGAGAGTGTGTGTGTGATGTAGGCCTGTGTGTGCGTGTGGGGTGTGTGTGTGATGTAGGCCCCGTGTGTGTGTGTGTGTGTGTGTGTGTGTGTGTGTGTGTGTGTGTCTAACCTCTAGTGTGATCTTATTGAGGTCTCCGTCGCTGTAGCTGCGCTTGTTGACGAGCATGTGTGTGTGTGTGTGTGTATGTGTGTGTCTAACCTCGAGTGTAATCTTGTTGAGGTCTCCGTCGCTGTAGCTGCGCTTGTTGACGAGCACGTCTCTCTTGCGCTGCAGGAACCCAAAGGGGTCGTCCCAGGAGGTGATGGAGTCGGAGGAGGAGGAGCGTCGGAGGCCTCTCTCATCCCGCAGCAGCGGCAGGAACTGCTTCTTCACCAACGTGTCCTGCACCGTCTTCTGGAGCGACAGGATGCCCGCTCGCCGGTCCAGCTCTTCCAGCACCTGGGGGACAAACCTCTGGGTCAAGGGAGCTCTGCTACCTCCGCTAGCTATGCTACACTCCGACGGGACAGACGGGATTCGGTGACGCTTGACTAAATCGGATCAGTGAAAATGAAGCTATCTGACATTTATTATAATAGTCCTGATTGTCAGTGAATTTAGCAGTAATAGTCTTGATGGTCAGTGCTTGAATTTAGTAAGTCACCTCACCTATACTCTATATTTTTATGTTTACCTCACCTCACCTTCTCATTTTTATGTTTATGTTTGTGAAAACTGAACCAAATACATATGACCTCTGACCTCGTCAGGGCTCTCGTTGCCCAGGGCAACAGCGGTGAGCTGGCAGCAGAGCAGGTGGACGATCTTGGGCGTGTGTGTGAGGAGGCGGGCCTCGTCTCCGTGGAGGAGGAGCGTCTGGCGCTGCAGGTACTGGCGGAGGTTGAAGGGGTTGCCGTGGCGAAGCGTCAAACACGGGTACTGCAGCAGCTGGCTGCCCAGCAGACGGGCGAAGTCGAACACCAGGCTGATCTGGGAACGCGTCTGGATGGAGCGCGGGCGTTTGATCCGCACGTAGTGCACCGCCTCACTGGCAGTGATGTGCAGCGTGTACACCAGGTAACACGCTATCAGAACACCTGTCACACACACACACACACACACACACACACACACACACACACACACACACAAGAGAGACCAGGTCAATGTAGGTAACACACTATCAGCACAACTGTTATACACACACACACAAGAGACAAGGTCGAAGTAGGTAGTACGCTCTCATCACACCTGTTACACATATGCACAAACACACACACACGCACACACACACACACACACACAATACAATAATTGTATTGTAACTGGCGCTGTACAAGTAGAGCAGAATTTAACTAATTTGAATTGAGGTAACATGCTATCAGCGCAAACACACACACAACTTTAGAGACCAGAGAACAGTCTGTTAACGCAACCTGCACATACACAAGCTACAGGAGAAATGTGCTATGTCACCAAACCTCCTTTGTTTGTGTGTATGTATGTGCTTTGACACCTAACCTCCATTTTGTGTGTGTGTGTGTGTGTGTGTGTGTGTGTGTGTGTGTGTGTGTGTGTGTGTGTGTGTGTGTACCTGTCCGTCCGAGTCCAGCATGACAGTGCACAGCCACCTTCCCCTCCCTCACGGAAAACGCCAGAACCTTCACCGCATCCAGCATGCCCACCAGAGACGACACACCGAAGTCTGGCATCCCGAAGTTATAGAAGTAGACTAGGACACAAGATAGAGTTACAACACTTTAGAAGGAGACAAGGACACAAGACACAGTTAGGACACTTTAGAAGAGCAAGACACAAGACACAGTTGGACACTAGAAGGAGACAAGGACACAAGACAGAGTTAGGACACTTTAGAAGTAGACTAGGACACAAGATAGAGTTACAGCACTTTAGAAGGAGACAAGGACACGAAACACAGCTAGGACACTTTAGAAGGAGACAAGGACACAAGATAGAGTTACAACACTTTAGAAGGAGACAAGGACACAAAACACAGTTAGGACACTTTAGAAGGAGACAAGGACACAAGACACAGTTAGGACACTTTAGAAGGAGACAAGGACACAAGACACAGTTAGGACACTTTAGAAGGACACAAGGACACAAGACACAGTTAGGAAACAAGGATACAAAACACAGTTAGGAGAATAGAACACACAACACAGTTAGGATGCTTTAGAAGGACACTAGGACACAAGACAGTTAGGAGACAAGGACAAAAAACAGAGTAATAAGGAGACTAGGACACAAAACACAGACAGGACGTCTTAGAAGGAGGCTAGGACAAGATGTAAAGTAAGTTTTTGGGCAATGCTGGACCATGGGCTTTGTGTGTGTGTGTGTGTGTGTGTGTGTGTGTGTGTGTGTGTGTGTGTGTGTGTGTGTGTGTGTGTGTGTGTGTGTGTGTGTGTGTGTGTGTGTGTGTGTGTGTGTGTGTGTGTGTGTGTGTGTGTGTGTCTTACTCTGGTTTTCCATGAAAATCTGGGGTGAGTACGTGAATCCGGAGAGTTCCAAGCCCGGCCCACAGTTGGCGTGTTCCCCCGGCAACTGCATATTAATGAGGGACTTGATGTTCAGGCTGTGGAACACACACGCATTACCATGACAACACACACAAACTCTCAGACCAACAACACTTCAGAATCTTGCATGAGTGTGTGTGTGTGTGTGTGTGTGTGTATGTGTACAGTAGTATACACACTCGTGAAACTGCTCTATGATATTGTACACATAATGAGGTGAGTGGATGGCCCGTGTGTGTGTGTGTGTGTGTGTGTGTGTGTGTGTGTGTACAGTAGTATACTCACTCGTGAAACTGCTCTATGATGTTGTATTTCTTAATGAGGTAAGTGGATGGCCTTGCCATGGCCACGATTTCCTCTGTTACCCTGTTAGGGAACATAGAGAGAGCTTTAGATGAACATCCACAGTGTGTCTGTGTGTGTGTGTGTGTGTGTGTGTGTGTGTGTGTGTGTGTGTGTGTGTGTGTGTGTGTGTGTGTGTGTGTGTGTGTATGTGTATGTGTGTGTGTGTGGTTATTTCAGTGAAGACTAACACACACACAGACACACACACACGCATGCAAGCAGACACACACATCTACCATGAGGGGAAGAGTCCCTTGATGACCTGCTGGCTCTTCTTCCAGTTGTAGGGTCCCTCGTAGCGACACACACACACACACACACACACACACACACACCTACCATGAGGAGAAGAGTCCTTTGATGACCTGCTGGCTCTTCTTCCAGTTGTAGGGCCCCTCGTAGCGACACACACACACACACACACACACACACACACACACACACACACACACACACACACACACACACACACACACACACACACACACACACACACACACACCTACCATGAGGAGAAGAGTCCCTTGATGACCTGCTGGCTCTTCTTCCAGTTGTAGGGTCCCTCGTAGCGGCAGTCTTTCCCCCCACAGGCCAGGAGGCAAATGATCTTATGGGGGATGGCCTGCACCAGACGCTCCCTCGCCTGAGAGTAGGACGGGCGCGGCACCGGCACGCTGGGGGACATGCTGACCCACACACACTCTCACACACACTTAAACACACTTACATACACACACAGTACACACACACACACACACACAGCAGGGGTGGCGAGGTGGGGATGTATGAAAGGGGGAAGAGGAGATTAGAAGAGGAAATTAAAGGAAGAGAGGAAACAAGAAAGGATATAAGATGGAGAGATAAGAACAGAGAGAGATGGAGAGGAGGAAGATGAGAGGTGGAGGAGAGGAGGAAGAGTAGAGATGAGGAAGGGGAGGATGAGAGGAGGAAGGGGAAAGAGAAGAGAGGATGAGAGGAGGAAGGGAAGAGGTGGAGAAGAGAGGATGAGAGGAGGAAGAGTAGAGATGAGGAAGAGGAGGATGAGAGGAGGAAGGGGAAAGAGAAGAGAGGATGAGAGGAGGAAGGGAAGAGGTGGAGAAGAGAGGATGAGAAGAGGAGGAAGGGGAGAAGTGGAGAAGAGAGGATGAGAAGAGGAAGGGGAAAGAGAAGAGAGGAGGAAGGGGAGAAGTAGAGAAGAGGAGCAAAAAAGGAGATGTTGGAGGAGTAGTGATGAGGAGGTGCTCAGTGCGGAGAGGAGGAGAACTACTGTAGAACTACTGAACACACATCACTGATATGAAGCAGTGAGAAAAACACACACACACACACACACACACACACACACACACACACACACACACACACACACACACACACACACACAGAGGGAATAAAGAAAAGAGTAGAGTTGAACATATGATAGAGAACAACCGAAGATAGAATTTGATAGCCTTTGAAGAAGTTTATACATTTATTTATAAATGCAAGGACCACATTGTCTGTGTTTTCCTATAACTTAAGAACATGACAAAATGTGCATATATAATGTAATCAACAAACAAACAAATAGTACCAGGCTAAATATAATTTGTATACCTGTAACTACAGCAGAAATGTTGTGCACACCTGTAACCTGGGCAGATATAATAATGTAAGCTACATACCTGTAATTAGGGCAGAAATATTGTGCACACCTGTAATACTGTGCATACCTGTAACTAGGGCAGAAATATTGTGTACACCTGTAACCTGGGCAGATATACAGGTAATAATGTACATACCTGTAACTAGGGCAGAAATATTGTGCACATCTGTAACCAAGAAAGGTTTACACAGCAACAGAACATGAAACCCAAGACATTAGTATGGACAGTTCAGTTGGGTGTTGGAAAGCTAATCAGGTAGCCCAGGTATGCTAGCTGTTACTGAATCAGAGGCTTAGCATGGTAATCATTTAGCCCCTGTGCCATAGGCTCTGAGTGAATCGGAGGCCTAGCATGCTAATCATGTAGCCCCTGTGCCACAGGCCCTGACAGAATTGGAGGCCTAGCATGCTAACCATGTAACATACAGCTATTATTCTATATTAAGAATATTACTGTTATTCCTGAATAAGGGCCTAGCCTGCTAACCATGTAGCAGCACATGTGCCATAGGCAATGACTGAAGTAGAGGCCTAGCCTACTAATCATGTAGCCCCTGTGCCATAGGCTACTGTAGGCTATGACTGAATCCGAGGCCTAGCTAGCCTAATCAGGCTTAGATGAAATACTGCCACATGTTACCGTGCTGCTCTGTCCATAATGCAACTTTGTTGTCAAATTGAAGTCTAATAATAAGACAGACAAGGAGTGAAAGTCAAACAAGGGTAACACATTTTAAACAAAGTTTGAGGCCTAACACAGTTTACACAATTTACAGCAACCCTGATGTGTGTATGTCTGTGTGTGTGTGTGTGTGTGTGTGTGTGTGTGTGGTCGTGCACACAGTACATGCACATCCTTTCATGTATGCGAAGAGTTCCTTTTTCCTGTTACAATTGCCTATATGTCTGTGTGTTTGTCCCATGTGTCCACTCTGTATGTGAGTGTGTGTCTTAGCCTACTCACCTGTCCATGTGTATCTGTCCTTTGCATCTTCATGAGTGTGAGAGGGTGTTCCCTACATTCTCCTTTATGTTTTCTTAGTGTGACTCTCTCTCTCTCTCTCTCTCTCTCTCTCTCTCTCTCTCTCTCTCTCTCTCTCTCTCTCTCTTTTTGTTTCCGTTTTCAATACAGAAATATGGGGACTAAGCCGCACAGGCCTCGTGGTACCCAGCTCTGTAAAAGTGTGTGTGTAAGTGTGTTGGCGTTCTCTGCATGTGTGAGTGTGTGTTGCAGAGTTCTGTCCCATCTGTGGGAGCTTAAGCCTTATTAGCTGTCATAAGCACTGGCCAATACATACCTACACACACACACACACACACAAACACACACACACACCACAGTAAGCTGTATCATAAGCCCATCCCAGCTCAATCACTCATCCCCCACCCTCTCCACATCACATCAGCCATGGCCTGGCCGACATCATCACTTGCAGACTTGTGTGTGTTTGTGCATGCATGTGCGTGTGTATGTGTGAATGTGAGGGGGGTAATTTAATTGTTACTGTTTATTTATTATCAGCTCTATTAGTAATTACGTTGTGTTTATGTTACCTTGCCTACACAGACAGAGACCAATCATACAGTAGGTTCAAGCATTTATTTATATTAAAATGTACGTTATCCGCATGGCCTATGACATGTACAATTGCATGCACACAAACAGACTAACAAAAGGCACCATGGACAGGTGGTCAATGGACTCATCCTAATCTGCTGGTATTGTAGCAATTGCGTCATGATCATGAAAGGTACACATACATGCAACCAAGTAAAAGAGTGTTAAGAAGTAATCAAGTACAACAATGTAAAAACAATATACAACTTCCGTGACATTGAATTGTCTATCACGACCTAGCCTAGCGCTAAGCCTGTGATTAGTGACTAAGCTCTATCAGTCTCTGAAGACTATACAGAGACCCGATATGCTTTCATGTAAAGATACTAATGACCAATACCAGTACCAACACTTCACTTCACTTCACTTCAATCATCATCTTCACAATAGACCGTGGACCGTCTTCCGTTAACAGTGACAGCAACAGATAAGGGACAGGTGTATATGTCATACTCAAAGTTTGTCACACTGATTGAACTCTTCTGGTCACTGTGAAGTGATCAGTGCTCGACCCCTGGCAGCAGAGATTCCTCTCCTCTCACTTCTTATTACTGTTGTTGTTGTTGTTGTCAGCCTCATCTTCATCCTCCTCAGTTGCCTGAACACAGAGAGGATGGGAGTGAGACTCCATTAGTTTCATAGTCACACCTACAGAAACACAGAGACTCAGGAAACACCTCCAAACACACATTGTGCGGTGAGGTGCTGTCCTGGATGAGTATTAAAAGTAAATATACTCTAACATGGATGAATCCTGGATGAATGTTAAAAGTATATACTGATATATACTCTCACATTGTGCTGTGAGGTGCTGTCCTGGATGAGTATAATAAATATATACTGATATACTCTCACATTGTGCTGTGAGGTGATGTCCTGGATGAATGTTAAAAGTATATACTGATATATTTATATACTCTCACATTGTGCTGTGAGGTGATGTTCTGGATGAATGTTAAAAGTATATACTGATATATACTCTCACATTGTGCTGTGAGGTGCTGTCCTGGATGGACCAGTTGTAAACTACTGTAGATTAAAATTAAATTCCATAGAGGATGAAAGCAGAACAAGAGGCACAAACATTCAACAGCGTCCGGGTGCTGTTGTTCCTGGTATGCAGACCAAAGTCATGCCTTTAAAAAGTTGTTTTTGCGATATAGACCGGAACTTCTCACTCTTGCTCCTATAGTAACGTATAGTGTTGATCTATCTTCATCAGTATTCAAAGATCTTATATGAAATCCAACACTAGGCATCCAGCAGTACAGTATTTACTTTTTCCCAAATTGTCATAGTGCCAGACATTTTTGCCAGATTTTTTGTTCTGTCAAATAGTGAGAGTGTAAACTTCACTTTTACAAAATAACCACTTCACTTTTCACATCCTTGAAGATTCCCCTGCTATTTACACAAATTACTGTTAGCAAACAAAACAGAATCAGTGATGAATAAAAGTAATAACAAAAAAAAAAACCCTAAAACAAACGCTCAGAGAGCACAGACCTCCACCAAGACAATGTGGTCACAGATGGTGTTCTGGATCACCGATCGCCACCAAAATCAAATAATTTCTTACAAATTCGTGCAGTACTTTTCGAGTTATGTAGTACACAGGCAGACACACAGACACACACATCGGCGAAAACATAACCTCCTAGGTGGAGGTAACAAACAAAAATTATAAGGTCTCACCATGGTGACTGGTCAGGCAGAGCAGCAAAGGAGGACTGAAGAAGAACTTGATAACACGCTCTTATATCACAACACACACACCCACACACACCTTAACTCCTCCCAACATACAAACACACACCCTCAACTCACAGACACACTGCACATGCACAGACACACACACACACACACACACACACACACACACACACACACACACACACACACACACACACACACACACACATACTGCATACACCCACGTTCTACCTCCACACAACACATGATTTCAGTTGTAGTCTTTCTCTATTGGTTTGAAACAAGAACAAACTAGAACAAATGAGAAATTTCACACATCTCAGATGACCAATCAAACTCACAGCTTATTTACATTTACATTTATGCATTTAGCAGACGCTTTTATCCAAAGCGACTTACACAAGAGGATTTACAATCAAGCTACATAGGAGTGCTAGAAAGAAGTTTATCATGGGTCTTTAGAGTGAGGTACGGCTAGGACAAGAGGTGTTCTACTTATAATTTTCCTTGTTTTTATACGTGTTTGTATTACAATATTATTAAACCACAAACCAATGAAGAAAACTGTAAAATTCTCTGTTAAAAACCTTTAGAAAATGCCTTCATTAGCAAAGCAGACAGATGAGGTTCTTTCCCAGGAGATTCCCAGACCACACCCAAGTCACAGTGCAGAACACACACACACACACACACACACACATGTGTGTGTGTGTGTGTGTGTGTGTGTGTGTGTGTGTGTGTGTGTGTGTGTGTGTGTTTTGTTGGGCTTTGTTTGAAGTCAAAACACACACACACTAACAAAACACACACACTGGAGATCCCCGACCCCGGTCCACACTCAGGTCACAGTACAGAACACAAGCACGGTACAGGACACAGTAAAAAAACACACACACACACACACACACACACACACACACCAACACATACTGGAGATCCCCAGTAACCTGTTTCATACCACAGACAGGTAAGTCAGGTACTGTATGTCATACATCATTTCAATACAACAGTCAGTCACAATGCATAGCATACACACGTGCACACACACACACACACACACACATACACTGGAGATCCCTGTCACTTGTTTCAATTCATACCACAGACAGGTAGGTCAGGTATGTGTGCACAATTCAATAAAACATTGCACATTGCATAGCACAAGTGCACGTACACACACACACACACACACACACACACACACATACACTTATGTCCACTGGTCTGCTTACTGGCACATCTGATATGTGGTTCCAAATGTGCCAACATGGTGACCATGGCCGTTTTTCTCGCTTGCTTTCGGTATCCAATCGCAGAACATTAAGGGATTTGTACGGCCCTCGATTGCATTTTACGTCACGTGGTGGTTCTGGTATTGGCTCCGAGGTAAGTACAGACGCTATGATAGACAAGGTGGTAAGTGGTGGTATGTTGCCATCTGTGTAATTTCTACGTTTTCAATGCCTTGTTTAAGTGTGGGGCTACTTTGAACCTTTCCATGTTTTAAAACAGCGATTTAGCCAATTACACCTAGCAATATGCACCCGGAAGCCATGCCTAGCAACTTGACATGATGTTACAATATACTTTATCTTTATCACTCCAACATTCTCTTGTAATTCACTTGTCATTAATTTTCATTCATTAGCTCTTTTAATAACTATGTTATGTGTTTATGTCACTTTACCCCCACACACAAAGGCAAAATCAGAGCTTAGAGGTTCAGGCATTTTATTTTTGAATGGGTGCGTTCTTGCATGGCCCTGTCATGAAACGAGCAATTGATAAGAACCAAAGAGATTAAGTGACAAAAAGACACAATGGACAGGACAACGACACAAGACATGTCTATCAACCCATCCAAACCTCTTTCATGCTTCTCAATTCTCACTTTTTCATGAGGCTCCCCTCCATGCAACCAAGTAAAAGATGGCCAATCGATGCCATAATCAAATGTACTGTACACGTGTGGCAATCAGATACATTTGGCTATGTATAATAATCACATTACAAACAGCCTACAGGTTCACATGCATTAAGGAAGACAAGGAAATGCATTTCAGAAATACACTAGGTGTGAGTGATTTTTACAACTCTTGACCAGATGTTGATGCATAAAGCTATCAGACGTGCTTCCTTGACTATGTAAAAATCAAATGTGCTCCAGTGACAGACCATGGTGTGCCTTGATTTCTGACACCACCATCTCTATTTTCATGAGCTGCCACTGCTTCCAGGGACATATGTCTTTGGCTGCACCAATTGGAGACTCTCTCCTGCTCACTGTCACTGTTTCTGAGGGTGGGAAGGGATGGAGGAGGATTTTTGGGTGAAGGAAACAGGAAGTAGGAAACAGGAAGTGGGAGGGAAACAGATCCCAGTGCTCCGCCCTTGGCAGCGGAAATTAATTATTTGTTGTTGCTGTTGTTGTTATGGTTGCTGCTGTTGTTATGGTTGTTGTCATCATCCTCATCTTCATCTTCCTCCTCCTCCTCCTCAGTTGCCTACACACAGATGAATTGAGAGTGAGAGTCCATAATTATATTACAACACCTACAGAAGCACTGAGCTTAGAGAATCATAGACTAATGATATATCCGCTACGCATCGGAGGTTGTTACCACCTCAAACGGTGCTGTCATATTCTGTCTAGATCAGTCGTAAACTAGACTGGGTAAAGTGGTAAATGTGTTTTCAAAAGTAAACTGGACATGATTTTTACTTTGATTTTGATACAAAGCAATACCAGAGAGAGTATGTGGAGCGAGAGACAAACATTCAACAGCACTGTGTGCTATTGACACAGAGGGGATGGGAGGCTGACCAGAGACCAAGTCTCAAAATGTATTGTGATATAACCAGGGGCGGTGCTCTAAAGTGTCTTTGATATGACACACAAATACAGACCAGAGGGATTCAGAATTGCTCATGTGATTGATCTATCTTGATCAGTATTCAATGATCTTTGGTAATGTTGCATATGAAATCAAACACGATGGAAACCAATAGTACAGAGAGCAATAAAATGTACATACAAGGCTCAAAAACCAGGAGGAAAACTGGCACAGTAAAAACAATCTTGGGAAGTTCAGTGTACTGTAGCTAATGTTACATTAGACAGACAGATTATTTGCCTTGTAAAGATGTTCTGTCGACCAGAGAGAATGCAAACTTCTCTTTTTGCTAATCTTCTCTCCACTTCTCTAATATAATTTCCTGAGTCCCTTGTTCCAACACTGAGATGAATTGTTAGTAGGCTACTCTATTTTCTGTATGTACTGTATTTTAAAACACAAAACTCAGTTTGTGAAAAGTCAGAATGAGTAATAAAAGTACAAATAAATTAAATAAAAAATAAATTTTAAAAACAGTCTTACCATGGTGACTGATCAGGCAGAGCAACAAAGGAGGACTGAGGAAGAAAGTACGGATAAATTGACTTAATAAATACACAGTACATAATAACACACCCTTAATACACACACCACACACCCTTAACTCCTTCCAGTATGCACACACACACACACACACACACACACACACACACATACAACTCTTACTGCACATTCATAGACACACTCACTCAAAATCCTTTCTTTGTTATTAATTCAAATGTTAAGAAAATAACTTTGTTTGTACAGTAGAACTTGTAAGCCACCATTTTGTTCATCTGCATCAAACCATTTCAACTCTCTCAGGGTAAAAAACGTGTTTGTATAGCAGAGAGAGCCTGTCCTTTCTCTATATGGTGCAAGTCATGTCTGACCAGATAAGGCAAGCAAGGCACTGGCAACGTAAAGGCTTGGCTTGCATTGTTTCAGTGGAAGATAAGTATGCCTTGCCATGGACTTCAAGAGGGTGCTATGGCTCAGAGGAATGGGCTTATTTCACACCCGAACATTCCCACATTCCATGGTACCAAACTGAACATTCTATCAGATTGAAGCTTCATGCACATTATTGTAAAACTACTTTTATCTATGCGGGACTTCCAAATTTGTGTGCTTCAAATGTGTATCATTTGAAAGAAAGTGAATTTGTTTAAAATGTTGTAACCCATTGTTTTCAAGCCAGAAAGAGGCATAAATACAATGCATTTCAATGATAGAATGTTCAGTTTGGTTCCTGGGAACATAGATTTATATAGAATCCATGATATGTTCAGGTGTGAAATAAGCCCAGAGAGCGTTGTATCACAAATCCAGGGACCTGAGTTCGAAGCTGAGCTGAGGTCATTTCCTGATCCTAACCCGTCTCTATCTTCCACTCATTTCCTGTCACTTAAAGGCAAAAAAAAGCCCTAAAAAATATCTTACAAAAGAAAAGAAGATTGACTCTAACTTGTGTGCTGGTCTCTGATTTGTGGTCTGTGACCTGACCTCTCACACTGGTGAGCAGTTTTGTAACGGACTGGTCAGAGGTTCTAGGTCTGCACTCGAGGTTGTTGGTGCCGCACCCATGGCCATTGCTGAGACTACAGTTTCCTGGCAGATCATGATCACAATATGGACTCTTAGGACTTTATTGTTATTTATATAGTTAAGTCTAGCCTATAGACTAGGACTATATCTTTCTTTGTGTTAGGCCACCAGCTTAATTTATGTAATTTCATTACATTAGTACGTCTATGTATGTAATAAATAAACATCTTGAACAAAGCTGCACCACTGTGTGTGTGTGTGTCCCTAAACATAGAGGTCAAAAAGGTCAAGGCTCTTTCCTCTCAGACTTCATTTGTTTTAATGACTTACAGTATACAGTATACTGTTGTACTCACTCACTCACACACACACACACACACACACAACCAGAAAAAAGACCAAGAAACAAGTCATTACTTTATATCATTTACTTAATATATAATATAATAAGTAGGGGTAGTTACTGTGTGGCCCTATCACACACATGCCCCTAGCGTTGGACAGACACAGACAGATCAGGGATAAATAAATCCTAAATAGCAAAGATAATCAACCGTAAGTCTCATAAGAGCAAATCTATCTAAAGCTAGTGACAGTGTAATGATAGACTCCCCGATCCACACAACCAAGCCAAAGAGGCTATCCAATAGTTGCTTAATGCGAGTTTACATACATGTGTGGCAATCATGCATTCATGAGCTGCCATTTAAGTTGCTCATGCATATGTAGCTAATATAATATAACATACATTTCTTTCTTTTAGACCATAACTTAGCTTTAGCTAATGGAGTTGAGCACATACAGTATGCTCTGTGCTGTTTTTACTGTTAGTCGATTCAGGCAGCCCCTCTACCAAAGCTGAAGTATTAGCTGGGGGCAGTCGAGACAGAGGCGCTCATGAAACACCTCCTATCCCTCACTGTGGTCAACTCGCAAAATAACTACAGTGAACCTGCGACTCTTAAAAAACATATTTTACAAATACACAAGAGCTGTGCTTTCTCTTGGACCCAGTGAGCATACTGCACTAATTACTTTCATTTCATTTTCAAGTAATTCATTGACTCAATTCACTCGACTCGACATTCTTCCGTTGGTCAGACGGAGAGTTGACCTTCGCTTGTTCATCAAGTGATTCTTCTGTTGGTCACACAGAGTGATTCTTCCTGAAAGTGATTCTTCTATTGGTCGGACAGAGTGATTCTTCCTGAGAGTGATTCTTCTGTTGGTCGGACAGAGTGATTCTTCTGTTGGTCGGACAGAGGGACCAGAGCTTCTTCTGTTGGTCGGACAGAGTGATTCTTCTGTTGGTCAGACAGAGAGAGAAGAGCTTCTTCTGTTGGTCGGACAGAGAGACCAGAGCTTCTTCTGTTGGTCAGACAGATGGACCAGACCGTCTTCTGTTGGTCAGACAGACAAACCAGACCTTCTTCTGTTGGTCGGACAGAGAGACCAGAGCTTCTTCTGTTGGTCAGACAGAGGGACCAGAGCTTCTTCTGTTGGTCAGACAGAGTGATTCTTCTGTTGGTCAGACAGATGGACCAGACCTTCTTCTGTTGGTCAGACAGACAAACCAGACCTTCTTCTGTTGGTCGGACAGAGAGACCAGAGCTTCTTCTGTTGGTCGGACAGAGAGACCAGAGCTTCTTCTGTTGGTCGGACAGAGTGATTCTTCTGTTGGTCAGACAGAGAGACCAGACCTTCTTCTGTTGGTCAGACAGAGTGATTCTTCTGTTGGTCAAACAGTGATTCTTCCTGAAAATGATTCTTCTGTTGGTCAGACAGAGAAATCGGACCTTCTTCTGTTGGTCAGACAGAGAGACCAGACCTTCTTCTGTTGGTCGGACAGAGTGATTCTTCTGTTGGTCAGACAGAGAGACCAGAGCTTCTTCTGTTGGTCGGACAGAGTGATTCTTCCAGAGAGACCAGACCTTCTTCTGTTTGTCAGACAGAGTGATTCTTCCTGAAAGTGATTCTTCTGTTGGTCGGACAGAGAGACCAGACCTTCTTCTGTTGGTCGGACAGAGTGATTCTTCCAGAGAGACCAGACCTTCTTCTGTTTGTCAGACAGAGTGATTCTTCCTGAAAGTGATTCTTCTGTTGGTCAGACAGAGACCGGACGTTCTTGTGTTGGTTGGACTGAGAGACCAGAGCTTCTTCTGTTGGTCGGACAGAGTGATTCTTCTGTTGGTCAAACAGAGTGATTCTTCCAGAGAGACCAGACCTTCTTCTGTTGGTCAGACAGAGTGATTCTTTCTGAAAGTGATTCTTCTGTTGCTCAGACAGAGAGACCAGACCTTCCTCTGTTGGTCGGACAGAGTGATTCTTCCAGAGAGACCAGACCTTCTTCTGTTGGTCGGACAGAGTGATTCTTCTGTTGGTCAGACAGAGAGACCAGGCCTTCTTCTGTTGGTCAGACAGAGTGATTCTTCCGGAAAGTGATTCTTCTGTTGGTCAGACCTTCTCTTGTTGGTCAGACAGAGAGATTCTTCCATTGGTCAGAGGAAGAGACCAGATCTTCTTCCATGGGTTAGACGGAGAGATAAATGTCTTTGAATGAGACAGAGGGAGCAAGAATCTTTGACCTTTGCTCTTTTTCACCTCTATGTCTTCCTGGATCTACCACAGTTTCCAGGGAAACGTGTCTGTTGTTTCTATTGGTTGTTCCTCTGCCACTGGCCACTGTTCCTGGGGGTTGGGGGTATGTGGATGGAGGAAACAGGAAAGAGGAACAGGAACAGTGCTCAGTGCTCCACCCTAGGCAGCGGAGATTCATCACATGGAATTGCAGTTGTTGTTGTTGTTGTCGTCGTCGTTATCACCACCATCATCTTCATCATCATCTTCCTCCTGCTCAGTTGCCTGCACACAGAGAGGGATGATAGTCCATTAGTTACATAGTCACATCTTTGGAAGCACAGAGGCTCACAAAACACTTCAAAACACTTATATCATTCACTTTTTTTTTTTTTAATTCAGTACATCACACCAGTCATGTATTACACACACTGGACCACTAGATGTCTCTATGTATCCTTTCAAGACCAGAGTAGAAAATGTGTGATTACTGTGGAATAAACCTGATATATGATAAACAACATGAAAGAGATTTAAACAACAAGATAGAGAGCAAATATTTCTACGTCTCCAAAATTCATTAAACATTATAGATCCAATGACACAGAAGACATAGAAACATGGAAATACAGGAATAAGAACAAAATTGGAAGTGGTTACGTCAACATGTAATGGCTGACAATTTGTTCCCTACTTTAAAGAACTCTCAGTCGAATTTCAACAAGAGCTCTATTGCTTTCGCTACTCAAGACTCAGTCTTCAGTACTGAAAATGCAAGACATTATGTTTCCTTGAACAGAGAATTAGCACTGACGATTAACCCATGGGGGCAGTACTTTTGAGATGTGTTTTAACATCTTAACATGCTCCAAATGTCACCATAAAAAATATGAAATAACAACAGACATCTCACAACACAACGCTGTAGTGTGTATGACTACAAATGACTAAAAAAGTGGTTAAAACTGTGTTTACGCAAGCAATCACATATTGTTTGTTTATAAACCATTTTGTAAACACTGCAGAGACACACTTTTTAACCACTTTTTGTAGTCATACATACTACAGTGCTGAAATATTGTAATATGTCTGATGATGATGATGATGATGCATAGGTTTTGGGGTGACATTTGGAGCATGTTAATCTAAATCAAAACAGTTCATGAAAATTGTAGGCTACTAGTTATTTGCTACCAGGACATTTTCCCAATCAAAATACATTGAAATGTGCATTCAAACATGTGAAATCACAGCAAGATCAAGATTTCTACAAAGTATTCTAAACAATGCAAAGATCATTGATCAGACAGACACTCAGTTATAACTATAAGCAAAGATCATTGATCAGACAGACACTCAGTTATAACTATAAGCAAAGATCATTGATCAGATAGACACACTGCAGTCTTCAAACGTCTGTAATAGGTGCTAATATTTCTAGTGCTAATCAATCGCAACAAATGATTACCAAAGTGACTGTGTGTGTGTGTGTGTGAGAGAGAGAGAGAGAGAGAGAGAGAGAGAGAGAGAGAGAGAGAGAGAGAGAGAGAGAAAGAAAAGGGTCTTACCATAGCGACTGTCAGGCAGAGCAGCAAAGGACGACTGAAGATGAAACCGAGAAACACACTCATTATAAACACTCAGTACCCCCCTCCCCAGACACACACACACCCAAATACACACACACTGTTTACTTTGCCAAAGTAATAAAAGAACACAGACCTTTACCCTTTCCCTTTCCACACCAAGTCCCTCTTAAAGCCAGCTTTATAATCTCTATTATAACTCTTATTGGAAGAGGGAAGTGTGTGTGTGTGTGTGTGTGTGTGTGTGTGTGTGTGTGTGTGATACACAATCCTTCTTAAAGCCACCTTTAGCCTTCTAGCATACCATGTGCATGGTTGAGTTAATATCAATTGTGAGGAGAAATTGTGTGTGTGTGTCTGATCCAATAGCGTCTATAATGTCATCTCTATACAATCTGTTTATTTGGAATGAGAATGCTTATCATAGGACTTTACAAATGACTCTTCAGTGTGTGTGTGTGTGTGTGTGTGTGTGTGTGTGTGTGTGTGTGTGTGTGTGTGTGTGTGTGTGTGTGTGTGTGTGACAGAGAGAGCAGGATGTGACTTGCTGTTTGCATTTCTGTGGTTTTCCCCGAATGGCAATTCACTTGGGTGGGGATCTGAACTTGGTGCCAATGCTGGTCAACAACTTGCAGGACTGCAACTCTGTGTGCATGCGGATGTCTATGGGTGTGTGTGTTTGTGTGTTGCGTGTGTGTGTGTGTGTGTGTGTGAGAGAGAGAGAGAGAGAGACAGAGAGAGAGAGAGAGAGAG
This sequence comes from Sardinella longiceps, assembly GCA_027497455.2. Taxonomy (NCBI): domain Eukaryota; kingdom Metazoa; phylum Chordata; class Actinopteri; order Clupeiformes; family Clupeidae; genus Sardinella; species Sardinella longiceps. Next base: position 14,048,913 of record JAODXP020000017.1, read on the forward strand.
AGAGAGAGAGAGAGAGAGAGAGAGAGCCAGAATCGAGAGCAGCCAGAGGGAGTTCCTTCAGCAAACAGACAGATCAGAACAATACCACTATTTTGAAAGCACACATGTCAGGAGTGAAAGAGGAACACACACACACATACACACACAGGCAGACATACAAATAGTTTTGTGGATGAGATTTGTTTTATTCAGGTTCTTAACAGGAGCGTTTCCTTGTGGTCCCACAAAGCACCAGCGGGGCTTTAACCTTTAACCTTCCACCCTCCTCACTCACACACACACACACATACACTCTCTCTCTCACACACTCACACACACACAGAGTGAGCAGAGAGGTTGGCCCAATGGCGCTCAGTGACTCCTATGCCACATAACCAAGTAAACTGCCCAATGGTCAGACCCACCACTCTTGACCAGGAGGACAGATGAGCAGAAGATCAAACATCTTTACGCCAGCATCCGAGTTTAAACATCTTTACGCCAGCATCCGAGTTTAAAGGGATATTCCACCAAACATCTTTACACCAGCATCCGAGTTTAAAGGGATATTCCACCAAACATCTTTACACAAGTATCCGAGTTTAAAGGGATATTCCACCAAACATCTTTACACCAGCATCTGAGTTTAAAGGGATATTCCACCAAACTTCTTTACGCCAGCATCTGAGTTTAAAGGGATATCCCACCTTTTTATGAAAATGGGTTATTTACCCTCTTACCTGGAGGTACATATGTCTGCAAAAGCAATTTGGTTTCAGTACATGCATTTTCATACTTTGGCAACCCTACCATTAGCTTAGCTTAGGTTAGCATAGTCACTGGAATACGGAGTAGCCAAATAGCAAGTCATTTGCAAAAGTGAATCCCCCTATTGGAAAAGCAGGTGCTGCTCGATACGGTATGTCGATGCTCAGCTAGGAGTGCTTTGCCAGAATATATAGTTTGAAGTCTTTATCGGCCTAGGAAATGGCCTCATCTTAATTAGCAATGCCATATACTGATTATAAATACATGTACACAGGTGACTTCTGAAAGACTTGCTATCTGGCTACTCTGCATTCCAGAGCCTATGCTAAGCTAAAGATAAAATTGGGGTTGCCAGACTAGAAACACACATGCACAGAGATCAAAATGCTTTTACCCACATACTATGTAACTCTGAGTAAGATGGTAAATAACCCAATTTCAAACTCAGAGACCAAACATCTGTAGACCAACACTTCAGTTTAACACAGAGATACAAACATCTGTTTACCAGCATCTGAGTTTAACACAGATATACAAACATCTGTTGACCAGGACCTGGGTTTAACACGGAGATCAAACATCACAAGACCAGCAACTGGGTTCAACATGGAAATCAAACCATCTGTAGATCAGCAACTGGATTAAACGCTTCATTAAGTCCTCCTTGGGGTTTTGAGTTACACGGACGATAAGACGCTCATCTTGGAAGCTCCTCCCAGATTGATTACTTGCAGGAGATGGGAGCTAAATGGCATCGTCGTGGATGAATCGACTCAGGTCAATGTTTTCGATGTTTGTTTCAGACGCTTGGACAATCGGATGGTTGTCTTGATGTTGGTGTCGAATGCTGTGTGCTGCTCTGGCGCCTCCTAGTGGTCACAGGAGGGATGAGAGGGACTCAGTGGTCCAGTCCTCACTCACTACCCGTCAGCTACAGTGGCAGGCAGTGGTCCACCCCTGGGAGCGGACTTTACACATCTCCTGTGTAGCATCTACATCCACAAGGACACTCGTATGTGCTCTCATCTGGAAACACAACACAACACACACAACCATGAATTAGTTAGTTAGTAATGGAAAGTTGTAGCCTGACACACCAGACTATAACATGAATGTATAGCCTAGTCTGGAGACGAGTGATAGACCCCCGGGTAAGCGCGACTAGCAACTAACAAGCGATTTAAACAATGCTAAGCCCGCCCAAAAACTCTCTGTCCAGATATAACGTTGTGATTAGCTAAACACCACGATGTCTGAATACAACCAAGAGCGTAAACAGCTCAGAAACAGCTCAGACGCAATCGACGTCTGAGCTATGGCTGGTGCCTAGACTCACTTGCTGAGCAAAGTTCTGGGTTAGGGAAGTTGCATTGCAACCAACAAAGTTGCTAAAGAATATGCTAACTTAGTTAGCAACTACGCCACAAGCGGACATCCAGATCAACAGGCAAAAACACCAGCAGACGTACAGTAATAGTTTTAGTAGCTCTGTACTCTCTGACTTTGCGATAAAGTCTTTCTTTCAGTAACTAGTTTTAGAAGACCTGTAGATCCCTCTGTCCAGCGATAAAGTCTTTTTCTCAGTAAATAGTTTTAGTAGCTCTGTAGATCCCTACACTGCAAAAAAGAATTTGTAATGGTTACCTGAAAAATGTATGGGAACTTGTTGCCTCAAATGAGTTTTTTCAAGTTCAAATTGCTTTACATCTAAAAAGTAAAGTCATATTATCTCATTTAAGGCAACGAGTTTCTACACATTTTTCAATTAACCATTACAAATTCTTTTTTTACAGTGTTGTGATAGTCTTTCTTTCTTTCTTTCTTTCTTTCAGTAAATAGTTTTAGTAGCCCTTTAGAACGCTAGTGATAAAGTCTTTCTTACTTAACTAGTTCTAGTAGCCCTGTAGATCCCTAGCGATAAAAGTCTTTCTTACTAACTAGTTTCCCTTTAGATCCCTCTGTCTTAATGAGAAAGTCTTTCTTACCTTAGAACCTGGAGTCCAAGCGTTAGACCAGTATGCAGAGGTCAGATGCATGGCTTGATTCATTCAGCAACATGGACACACTGCCACTTATATAAGAGCACTGCCAGTGCTTCTTCCACACACACACACACGTCACAAGGACACACACTCAAACATCACACAGGTTTATCACAGTGACACACTCAAACACATGCACTTCCACATCCACATCCGCGACGCGTGAACTCCTGATTCAGGGGGAGAGGGTGGATTTTTGCAGAAGTGTGTGTGATTTCTCACAGCTTTTGGGGAAGTTTGACTAACCCAGTAGATCCCCATGGCATTGCCATGATCGCAGTGTGTGTGTGTCGTCATCAAAAATTTCTATATTATTTAGAGAATTCCAGCATTTTCCAACCTAGGTCCCGATGTCAAATATGTTGTGACATAGCAAGTGACTACTATCAAGAGGCTGATGCAAACATCACTTTTGTGCTGTTAACAGTGTTGGGCAACTTACTGCAAAACTATAATGCATTATTTATTACTTAGACATTTTAAAGTAATCCCTTAAATTACAATATTACTCTTCGGGCCCCACAGTAGCCTTTGACCTTCATTAATTTATTATGAATGTTGAGAATGACAAGCGAAGACTCTAAAGTTCAACATTAATTCCGGCACAGCAGACGTTTTACCCTTGCTGACCTCTCAGTGATTTTTTAGCAAATTTGTATGAAGGAAAAACACACCACTTTATTCTAAGTTAAAAATGCATTGCAACTTGAGTTACTATACTGGTACAATATTGCCAGTTTTGTTTCTGTAATGCCTTACATTACCAAGTTACCACAAAAAGCAATGCATTATGGTAATTGGTTACTTTTGTAACTCGTTTCTCCCAACACTGGCTGTTAAAATAGCCTAAAGCCCCGTTTCCATTACTGCTAAAGCGTGCCCTGCCGAACCGTGCCGAGCTGGTACCATGCAATGGAAACGGGGCTTAAGACAAACAATCCCTTTTGTGTTGTTGGAAGCTGATGCATCGATATCTTTTGTGCTGTAAAGGTGGGCAGTGTGTACGTTGCTTAGGCTTTCTAGGCTTCTTATTTGGTTTTATTTATTACACTTCATTTGTTTACTTGCAGTGAAGTCTGTATCATTAACTCATAAGCTCACAAACTGATGATGGCCTAGGCCGAAACGCGGACTTGGTTCAATAAATGACAACAAAGGTAGCTAACAAGCTAGTTCTGATACTGGGTGAAATAAACATCGGACGCTTTGCAATGTGATGATGTATGAACGCTATCAGTTATTAGCCTGGCGAATGCCAAACTAAAATCACAAGTGATATTTAGTCTGGGGACCTACCTATTGCATTTCTCGTAGCGGAAGCATCGTTTACAATTGTCCATAGCCGTTTATTGGGTGCTACGAATGTCTATCATAGCGTCTGTACATACCTCGGAGCCAATACCAGAGCCGCCACGTGACGTAAAATGCAATCGAGGGCCGTACAAATCCCTTTTTGTTCTGCGATTGGATACCGAAACCAGGCGAGAAAAACGGCCATGGTCAACATGCTGCTCTGCAGAGTGAAATGAAATAAGCGTGCAAAGGAGCATGGGAACTCCCAGGCTAATCAGTTATATTACACAGTGACGTAGTTCCGGTCAGATTTGACAGTTGGGAAAGTTATGATGACATGTGTGAGTTAGCTCCGCAATACAACCTGTTTGTTTTAATAATGAAAAGTCTTAATAAACACGACAACAAGTGACACAGAACGTGTGCGTATCGTGACATGCTGGTTAGAAAATATTAAAACTAGCACAGTTTTACTCCAAAGTTTAGCTGCTGATGCCCTTTGAATATAATATCATGTCATTCACTATGCTAGAGTACGGTTTGCGATCACACATGTGTACCGTGTCCGAGTCCATGAGAAATATATTTTACTCTCTCTGTCTTTCTCAAACAAACACACACATCAAGCCAGTGATCATATTGGCTTCAATTAAGAAATGTAAAGCATTTAAGAACACACAAAATAAAAAAGGGACAGTGGAAGATTACAGGATTTTATTCTGTCAATATAGTAACATGTCATACATGTATGTTTGGAGATTGAGTAGTTACATGTCATATGTTTGGAGATTGAGTAGACTATATTTTGTCATAAGAAAAGATACTCTGTAGGGAGGGGGTTGCTGGGCATCCCCCTACAGCATTTTGCCCAACCAAGCAATGCAAATAATACTGTACTATGAATGTAGGCCTAGTCCTACTGCTGTACAAATGTCCAGTGTTGGGGAAGTTACTTTTAAAAAGTAACCAATTACTTTACTTTAGTTACTGCTTTGAATTGTAATGAGATTACTTTACTCGTTACTAATTTTAAAAAGTAACTTGTTACTTTACTCGTTACTTTACTTTTAGCCCATAACTTGAATGAACTTGCTCTATTTCACTGGCTACGTCATGTATGTCTCCCTCTGACCCTTTTCTCGCGCTGAAAGTTTTCATCAATCCAGTGAACAGTCAATCCGAGATAACTTTTGTTGTTAGCACTCCAAATATCTGCCGTTGTAGAGACGAATTCTGTGGTCTCAAATGTCTTTTTGAGATCCGATTCGATTACAGCATAACATTTGCTCAAGTAGGCTAACGTTAGCTCGAAAATGTTTTTCTGTCTGATATGGGAGCTCGCGTTGTTGGTATTTTGCTTAATATTCTCCTAAAACGGGGGGATTCTATTGTGGACAGCGGAACCATGTCCTCCACAGCATAGGCTACAACTAGATTATTTATTTCTGCCTGCGATGTTACCTGTCGTAATCCTCCCTCTCCTGATGTAAGTTTCGCCTGTTTGGGTGCTGGGGCAGTCTCGTCATCACCGGGACGGTGGCTATGGGGATTTTTAGCCACCAGCTTTGTACGACTGTGCTGTCTGGCCAAGTGCTTCGACAAATTGCACATTGACTGTATAGTGTAGAAGTGGAAAGCTGTTTATCACCAGGACATAGCGAGCACTTAACCTGAAAATAATGCAAATATTTCCAGTTGGCGAAGATGCCAGTGTTCTTCATGACTTCTCTCTCTTCCATCTCCCTCTCACTGAATCAATCGATTTCCACAGCAACCAGTTAGGCACGCATGCGCCACTAATAAAAACAACGCGGTTTTGACAGCAATTGATGTTGGCCTACCGGTAGCTCACTGATTTACATGTAAATTTGTTAATATGAATGACACTGAACAAAATCGTGGGTAACGCTGTAACGAACGTTACTATAGTCTAGTAACTGTAATGACGTTAGTGAAATTTGAACTGTAATGCGTTACGTTATTAAGTTCCTGACAACAGTAACGAAATTACAGTAACGCGTTACTTTGTAACGCGTTATCCCCAACACTGCAACTGTCCTACTACTGAACAATTAATCGTCATTGTCATAAACATCGCATTGCATCGGGGATGGTGACATCAGTGTCATCACTTTCTTTGGCTTTCTTGCCAGCCACTTTCTTTGGCTTTGTGATTTGCACCTCCAAAGTACCAACATCTTCTTGACTGGCAGATTGGAGGACCTACCCCTGGCAGCAGGATTTATGCAGTGATTGGATATACCATAGATATCACATATAGAAATTCTAGTCACTGCAATGCCCCCTCCATCTCCTCCGCTCTAAAGAAACAAACACAAACATAATGACAGTAGTTTTACTCCATTGAGGTGCAGCTCATGATCAGGTTACAACTCAGTAAGCCTACAAAGCTACAGTAGCTACAAAGCTATGCTATGCAATTCTATCAGATATACTTACAATTAGTGCTGGCAAAATTAACTGATTAATCACGTGATTAATCCAAAAAATTAACTCTGATTAAAAAAATTAACTCAGATTAATCTTGATGGATATGGTTCCACTTTCATGGCATGTATTATGTTCAATTTCAGATAGAAAATGGCTCTGCTATCAAGTCAAACTAGACAAAGATTATGGCCTAGCTCCTGACTGTCCAACAGAATGTTTGGGGAAATCCTTGGGGGTAGGGGACAGGTGTGAATTGCCCCATTTGAGACGAACAAAGCCAACTATTTAGTACCCGGGCCTTTACAGGGCAAAATAAGGATCCAACATACCCTAGCATCCAAATTCTTACTGGAGTAAATGAGTTGCGATTAAAAGTGATTAATCATGATTAATCATTGAAAAATGTTGTGATTAATCAGATTATTTTTTTTAATCGTTTGACAGCACTACTTACAAGATGTCAATAGGCAGGAGGAGTGGGCACTCCACTTCAGCAGGGTGTTGGCCATGTGTGCCCTGAAGAGAATGGAGAATGAGAGAACACCAATCATTACAACACATCTCTTCACTTTTGCTCTTTACTTCATTTGATGCATTACCTTCACATTGCTGAATGTCTCTTATAGTTTTTCTCATTTATGCATTTGGTTTGGATGTTTTCTAAATCTCGTAATCACTAAAATTCTTTTTATGGATCTTTTTTTTACCTACAGTAGATGTTTATTTTACATTTTGACATTTAGCCTGTGCTTTTTAGTAGGTAAAAGTTCTTTCTTGTTGTGAGTTGCTTTGGATAAAAACGAATGAATATATTAGCAAAAAACACAAGCGGAAAGCTCTACAAACAGGAAGAGGCATGGACTGGGCTAGACACTATTCCAGCTAAGAATTCACTGGATGTGGACTCCAAGGAAATGTAAGATGGAATTCACTGGATTACCTGTTGAACTACCTGTACTGTAAAACATCAAAGGCGGACTATTACAGTATGCTACCAGCTACATGTCTACTTCCTCTGCTGATTCAGAAGTCCAAGACTTTGATACTTAGCTAGGAAGGCAGATACAGTCAGACAAACTGCAGCCCACTTACCTGCAGTTGTTACAGTGGAGGCGTCCACGGGAGAGGGACTGATCAGCTGCATTTCCCTCCTTAAATACACTTAAAAGCTCCTCCTCTCTGTCACTGTGTGAGTGTGTGTGTTATTCAGCTACTGTATCTCAGTCATAAAGACTGATGTAAACTCAGGTCACTGGCGTTGCCAACAGGGTTCAAAACAACACAACAGTAAAGTCAAGTGTGGAAATGCATCTTTTTGTCAGCTATAGCCATCTTGTGCCAAAATGGGAGTGTGGAGGTAAAGTGGGGGTGAAGTGTGTAAGTGTTAAATGTAATGGTTTAAAGGGACACCAGGCAGGATTAAGGTTTTCTATCTCCGGAGCTCCACCTACAGTCACCGAAATATTAGAAAAAATACAACTGCGTTACACATTCTCAACAATGGATGTAAATTTATTTGCAAATCAAAGAGTACAAACCAGAGATTATATTTTTTGTGTTACGTTGTCTGACAAGCCGGTAATAAATGAGATTTCAGTTATACCTACTTTCAGTTTCTATTTTGTGGACACTCTGCCAAACTGCAAGCGGGATTACCGCGAAACAAATGCTTGAGGCTGAAGAGAGAGCCATCGGTCACCCCGTAATGAACCATTTAATCATCGAAGTGACTTTGAGGCTGGTAAATTAACAGTATAACGTTGCCTGGTGTCCCTTTAAGAATGCACTGACACAGGAATAGCTTACCTCAGCCACACACACGCACACACACACAGTATCAAGATATTGAGATAAGAACACCATAATAAAGTAGATTTGATTGAGGTGGCCTTGACCTGTATAGGTTTCTTTTCTCAGTAAACTACAGGGGCAAGCAGGGCAGGGGCATTTCTGGGCTGTGTTCTAGAACATTCTGGCTACTTGGGGGGTTCTGCTCAAGCTTGTAGGCTACGGGTTGATGACGGGTTCTAAGGTGTCTTTAAGTACAAGTAAAGGATAATAATGCAAGATTAGAGGAATCACTCTGGAGGGGCTAAATCATAATGGCTGCCTCACACTCACTCAATGTCACTACTTCATACAGGAAAACTCAACAGAGGGTAATTGCAGAACTATTAGTTGGCTCGGTGGAAAATGCGCACTGATTGGACTGGACCTAATTGTTGTATAATTATTAACAAAACTTTGGGAATGGAGGAACAAAACATTGTTTATTACTGTCTGAAAAAGTAGTCAGTTAACTGATTTGTTTCTCTCTCCCTGAGAACATTCTGGAGGAAATAACTCCTAGTTTCCTTGTGTGTGTGTGTGTGTGGGTTCACTGGATAAGAAGAGAAACTGCTAGACTCCCTGTTATTTCCCACAAGCTCTCTCTCTCTCTGTGTCTCTCTCTCTCTTACACACACACACACACACATGCACACACACACACACACACACACACACACACTCCCCCAGTGTTCCCACGGGTCAGGGAATTTCTGGAATATCAGGGAATTTCAATAAAGGCTGTTCCAGACAGGGGATAGTCAGGGACCATTTGACCATTTTTCTTGGAAAGTCAGGGAATATCAGGGAATTTTGTTATTATGTGTTTCGCCACACATCCTTCTATCTTGTTTATCAATATTTTTCAACTGGAATTCACACTCTGATTGGCTGATACATGCCATTTAAGTGTTAGGAAGTAGTCACAAGGGAGGACGTTACAATTGGTAGCTGAATTTTGTGCAACGCAGACCAGAGAGATGGTAGCTTATGCTAACAATGGGGCATGTCAAAATGAAACCTAACCGCTTCTGTTTCGCTATCTCAGCAGGGCTACGTGTTGATTCACTCCAAATTATTGCGTTAACTATCAAGTCTACAAAAGAATACACACAATACAAAAGGATTGTTGCAAGTTTTACATTTTTTATTGGGTTTTTGTTTTTCATGATCTGTGTTCATCTTAGTAGGGGTCTTAACGTTTTACCGGCTGCCCCAGATCCTGCCGAACCAAGCAACACAGACAACCGGAGCCCATTAACCCCATTGGGGAAAATGAGAAAGTCAGAGACTTTTACACATCAACACATCAGAAGCCACTTAATCCACCTCACTGGTCAGTAGCTTCAGCGGGTTTATTTGAGTTTAAGTGTGAGTTTGCATTACTAGCGATTAGCTTGGTGTGTTCAGTGCTGTAGAAAATGTCTTTGTGCTCTCCGGTGCATCTTGGTTGTCATCGTTTTGTCATCGTTATCGTTGCGTCTTGGTTTTTTATTATTGGTTCGTCGTCAAGGTCAGCGCTTGATAGTAGAGCGCCGGTGTTGCTCCCCCGAGCACCAGCACCTACGGGCCCAACTCAGGGTGTTGCGGAGCACGGCGACCATGATTCCATGGGTGCCAGTCTCCGCACCCCCCTCAGACAGACCCGGACCGATGCTAGGCCCAGAGGACCTTACCCTTGGGAGCAGGATTTAGACCTCCTCCATCAACCACCTGCAGAAGAGAAAACAGCCCAGCTCAGTTCACAACCCATTTCTGTAATCTGGTCTTTAATCTGGGCACCATGGAGACGGTGTGTGTCTACGCACAAAGCCTTCTAAGTGTTTGATTGTGTGGAGGTGTTGTTTGAGGGTCTTTGTGAGTGAATTTCATTTCAAAATGTGATAACTATGAAAATAGCACCAGTACGTGATGATCTAAATGTGTCTGTGTGGGCTCTCAATAGAAAAGTCTCCATGTGCAGAATGCTATAGCCAAGTGTTCTCTCTTGTCATACCAGTTTGTACCTCTAGAGGCAGTGTGTGCACACAGTGTAAATGGACGGCGTAGACTAAGAGCACTGAACAAGCAAATGTGTTGAGTGCCACTCCCTTCAGCAGACAAAGCACGAAGCCTCTTTATTGGCTGCTACATGACTAACATTCCTGTGTGTGTATTTACAGTAAAATTGGCTGGCATTCAATATTAAAAAAATAACAGTAAAAAGGTCTGGCATCCAGTCCTGGGCTGTCATGTAACAGCCAGCGGATATACAGTGGGCTATAGTGTCAGTCTTGTGTTTTAGCCATCTCAAGTTTTTTTCAACATTTCACTCATTTCATATGAATTACATAATGAGTTTTATAAAAGATTCTCATTCCATATCAATTAATGAGTTTACTACACATTGCGTTTTAGATGATTAACTGCCATCATAATCAACAAAGCTTAATTCTGAGTAGATAATGATAAAATACTGTTTGTTTGTTTGTTTTGTTCTTTTTGTTTGTTTGTTTTTCAAGTTCAACTTATTGGAGAGTTTATGTGTTCATGTGTCACATGCACCCCAATTACTTATATACTACTACTACTACGCTAATAGCCTTACTGAGATCAGTAAATATTAATACATTAAATAATGATAAAAACTAATATAAAGTAAATGTGGAGCCCACGTACCTGAACACCCAGCAGTGGAGGCCTCAGAGAAAAGGAACGATCACCAGCCTCTTCCTCTTTATATAACCCCATATGGCCCCTCCCTTGTGTGTGTGTGTGTGTGTGTGTGTGTGTGTGTGTGTGTGTGTGTGTGTGTGTGTGTGTGTGTGTGTGTGTGTGTGTGTGTGTGTGAGAGAGAGAGTGAATTATTCACAAGGAGAGAGGTGCATGATGTTCTCTGTCCATCCCTATGAACCCAATGAAAGACCAACACCTGTTTGTCTGTCTGGACAGGGTGGGGTTGATGCCAGTGAAACTGCCACTAAAGTCTTTCATCCCTTGTGTGTGTGTGTGTGTGTGTGTGTGTGTGGACAGGGTGGGGAGGTGTTGATGCCAGTGAAACTGCAACTCAAGTCTCTCCCCTCCACAGGCTCAATAGAGTGTCATCATGTCATGTAATGTCATGTTGGGTGTTCACACGATGACAATGGAAACTAATCTACCTTATACCATACGCTGAGTATCATACACTTATACTCTGGTCCTCTGTAGTAACTTTGTTGTGAGTGAACTGAATGTTGTAACTGAATGAGCCCCATCTGAAGGTCAATGGCTCTCCCGAGTATTATGGGCTGCCGCCAAGACAATACTGTGGGCCAGAGCCGAGACGGGGTTGAAGTTTGTTGCCATGTGTGACCAGTTTCACTTTCCATTCTCAGTAAATGACTCCTTCTTCTCAGCGCAAACCCCTCAGCTCTCACTGTTCTGGGCTCTGGTCTGGTCTGAATGTTCTGGTATGTTCAGGACTTCCCAATTTGTGGGCTTCCCATGTGCCTTATTTGAAAGAAAGTGAATTAAGATATGTTTTAAATGTTATTACCCAATTTTTTCAAGTCAGAAAAAGGGATAAATTCAATGCATTACAATGATAGAACGGTCAGTTTACTACCATGGAATGTCGGAATGTTCAGGTGTGAAATATGGGCTCCTCTGGTCTAGAACATTCTGATGGGTCTGTTCTCAAACCCATCAAACAAACTAATAGCCGCTGATATTTTGTAATAGGCCTACAACACACAAAGCTCACAGAACTGTATGCAAAAAGCTCACCATATTCATATGCACATTTGTTTACTGAGAAGGGACAGTCCGCTTGTTACATACAGTATCTGACTATGTGTGTGCGTGTGTGTGTTGTGTTGTCGTCCACATCCGTCTGTGTGTGTGTGTGTGTGTGTTGTTTTGTAGTCTACACATCCATCTGTGTGTGTGTTATTTTTGTTGCATTGTGTGTGGTATTCTGAACCCCGTGCCACCCTCACTAGTGTCATTTCTCAGTAAATATGATATTGAACATGATATGGCCCTGCTGGATTGTAGCCTGCTGGTGTATAGACTTCCTGATAGCAGTGTGTTGGCTTGTAGCCAGTCTTCTGTGGGTGGTTCTGTTGTGATGTCCTGTGTATGTCTCCTTTACTTTCATTTCTCAGTAAATCACTAGCCTGTCTGATGTGGGTCTGTTTTACTGTGTATCGTGTTGTGTGTGCGTCTGTGTGTGTATTTTGTTGTAGCCTCCCTGACGTAAGTCTGTTGAGTGTGTTATGTTGCATTGTTGCCTGTTTGATATGAATGTGAGTATGTTGTTTGTCTCTTTAATGTTGCTTTGTATGTGTACAGTGTGTGTGTGAGAGTGTGTGTGTGTGTGTGCGTGCCCAGTCCGAAGGTTTCATTTCTTTGTAAAGCAGTAGCCTTTCACACATCGGTGTGTGTGATGGTGAAGGCTTTACTGTGTTGTGTTGTGTGTGTGATGATGATGAAGGCTTTAATGTGTTGCATGCATGTGTGTGTGTGTGTGTGTGTGGTGACGGCTTTATTGTGTTGTGTTGTGTCAAGCTTCACATCCATTAGTTTCATTTCTCTGGAAAATCCCCTGAGACGACTGGTGCTGCACCCAGCCCTCAGACACACAGACAACTCAACAGGAAACACACACACACACACACACACACACACACACACACACACACACACACACACACACACACACACACACACTGCCCGCTGACCTCACTAAAGGAAGTTATAGAAGAGCACACAGATTGTTCCAGAAGAGTGTCAGTCTGATTGTGTGTCATGTACAGATCAACATCAAATCTCAACATCAAAACAAACAGGAGAGATAAAAACTAGGGTGACCAGATATGAGATTGCGAAAAAGAGTACACATCAAAGTCATAAAAATATATAATGTAAATTTTTGTACCTATAAAACAATTGCGGTAACAAAACCTTCAAAAATATAAAATAAAACATTTGTAAAAAGCAGGAGGGTACACTGGCCTATGACTTTTCAGTCCTCCTCACACTGGGCGCATTTTTCATGTGATTCAATTTTTCCCAGCAGTTGTCTATTACCGATTAAATAGGAATGCAAATCTTTGCAGGACATGCTCTTGAAATTATACTGTGTGCACAGAGTCCCCTTCATTAAATCAACAGACAACTGAAACGTAAGTGCCTGCTTTGCACGTTGCTTCATATGGATCGCGACGAAAGCATGGAGACTGTGATTGGCACACAGAAAATGTTTTTAACAGTAGCTCTCCAGTCAGACTGTACGTACACCCATGCGTAGGCTACATCATGCCCCCTTCTCACAGACACACACCACTGCAGAACTATATTGAGCAACACAGAGAAACAGAATTAATAGCATGTTTGAGAACAAAAACCCTGACAACTTTGAAAATCCCCCGACATTTTTTCAGGTACATGTCCGGGGAAAAGAGTACGTCTGGTCACCCTATAAAAGCGACAGACAGTAGTGGAGACACAAGAACCAAACACACAGAGAGGGGTAAAGCAAATGTTATTAATAAGAAAACTGACAGGGAGAGGGGGCAATGGACACAGAAGGGATCGCTGGAAACATGTGCAACATTCAGATTTCAAGTTTCTTAATATAGCTGTTTAAAGTGCTCAAGTGAAATGTATATTTTTTATCATTTCAACATCGGCAGCAGTACAGTAGCTGGTAGGGCAATGATACAGCATTTCAGGTTTATGTTTTTCCCTTCCTTCAGTTAGCGTTAGCATTAGCCACTGTAACTGCACCATCTACCCACCCCACCCCACTTCCGCCTGATCAGAGGTGGGCATCATTCCTTATTTGGGCAACCCTTATGATGTGTGTGTGTGTGTGTGTGTGAAGGGAACACTGATGCGTCATATTCTATATTGAAACTTGATGGCACATTTCAAACTGTGCGTTTAGAGCTGTTTTAAACCCATAAAATGTGACAAAATATTTCTCTGTAAAAATGTAAATTAATTGCAGCAGTAGTAGTATAGTGTCTTATGCCAATCAAATCATTTTGTTATCAGTTCAAGAACATGTTTTAGAGTGCAGTTTCACTCCCTGCCTGAATGTCTCTTACAGTCTGTTCCTGAGAGGTTGGACTCAATCTGGGAGATGAGTAGCCTGATGTTGCAATTGGAAGAGGGTTAATAGACACACAGCCCACACACAGGTTTCAGTGAAAACTTTTGCCATTTTTATTTACTTTTCTGATAAGGAAAACAAGCTGGTCCAGCACTTTTGAAATCTGGGTTGAATTGTTTTACCAGTAGGTCAACCCCCACGACCCACCAACCAAGCAACAGACAACCAGAAGCCACCAGGGAAAAGGGGAATTGGAGAAAGTTGAGTTTGGTGGCTTTGTTTGTTTGTTTTTTTTGGTTGCTTCTAGTGTCTTGTTGCGTCATTGGCGGTCGTCGAGATCGACGGCCTGGCGCTGCTCACTAGAGACCCAGCCATCCAGTCCAAGCGGCCTGCAGGGAATCCTGACCAATCAGGAGTCCTCGCTAACGTCACCTGACCTCATGGCAAGGTCCCAGTGCCCTACCCTTGGCAGTAGGGTTTTTACGCCCATACACCGACATCCTGAGAAATACACACACACACACACACACACACACACACACACACACACACACGTCAGTGATCCAGACAGCAGGCAATGCTCTCTCTGTGTGTGTGTGTGGCCTTCATATACTCTGGCATAGTGAGTCAGCTAGTCCTTAAAAACAGGCACAAGTCTGACACATTTCCACAGATGTGCTGGTATAAATCTTTTATTGAATATGGCGTCATATGAATATAAAAATTTATGAAAAAGGTGGACCAGTTAACAAGGCTATTAAATGAATGCGTCAGGTCAGACACACCCCAGTAGTCAACAAATGTTACCACAGCTTACTCAGACAGATAGAAACAGGAACTGGTATGTATGCTGACTGCACAAACTGAAGCCAGACACTTTGCCATAGGCTACCCGCATAGAGAGAGTACCAAACACTTAGCCATACTGGCATAGAGAATAGGCCTATACTGAACATAGAGAGAGTAGCATAACACTGGCACTTTGCCATAGTGAGATAGCATATAGCCTACAGGAACATAACATTGTCACTTTGCCACACACACACATAGAGAACATAGCCTATATCAGACACTTTGTCATACACACATAGAGAGTAATATATCAGACACTTTGTCATACTCACATAGAGAGAGCAAGCTGACAGAAAGAGGCTTTATGGCATGTCCAACAAGAGGAACATCTCCACGGCCCTGTGTTTGAACACAATGCAGTTAAGGGGGGGTTTCAACTTCGGGTTACAGACAAGGCAACACAATGCAATTCATTACAACAATATTAGCCTAATGCCTATTGCTCCCAAGCATGATTTGCCAGCTGATAAGTTTTTAATCCAATCAATTTTACATGAGAGCTTGTAATTTTTAAGTAAGCTACTCACCCAAGGATCCTTCGGGCAGACACACAAGTCTGCAGGATAGAAGAGACCGAATAGCGGTGACGAGCGGGTTTTATAACCGCGTTCAGCTCCGCCTTTACAGCGCTCCGTTAGATGGGTTTTGCTTCCTCATAGTTAGGACATGTTACTTTCGTTTTCCCAGAAAAGCTCGTTGGGAGGGAGAGAGAGTTTGACAGGGAAACATGCAAGGTCGCTTAACAGATGAGATTGCAGTTTCACTTATCTAGAAAATGATTTCTGCAGTGTAGCCTACCCATTTCCCCCTAAGTGTTACAAGTGTAACTGCAGTAGTTGAAATGCAACATGACATAGGCTACACTACAAAGCCCAGTAGCATACTTCAGATCAGTTCAGAAATGCAAAGTAGATAACACTAGGTAAAAAAAAATTGGCCTACAGTCTAGTGGAATGGAAATAATATGATTAAAAGTGTAGCCTACTGTATATATGGAGCTCTGTACTAAAGAAAAAGTAGTTTTGTTGTGTTTTGAGGTTGTTGCGCTTTTTAGGGTTGTTGCATTTTTTAAAGTATACTTTAAAACAGATGCGATTAATTTGGACTCCAAGAAAACAGAAGATGGAATTCCTGTCGAAATTTGTACTGTCTCAAGTAAAATGCAGACTATCCATTATTAGTGAGAGTGCTCCCCCTTGTGGACGTAGTCATTAATGAAAGAGTTCACCCTAATGAGCATAGTCAATGTTCATTTTCCAGCTTGTAGTTGACCAGTGGTAGCCTGGGCGAAAGCGACTGTAGGATGGCATCGCCAGGCTAGACCAGTGGAGAAGTAGAGATAAAATCAACACACAAGGAACATTTTCTGAGTTGCCTTGACATTTTTATTTGAGACTTTTAAAATGTGTTGTCTGTTCTGCTTTGGTAATATTTTTCTGAAGTTAACCATCTGTTCCAGTCCAGTGAGTCGGGCAGGGGCCGGAGCCATGTAGAGACCCAAAGGGAGGGGGATAAGTGGAGATGGAGGTTTGATTTCGGCGTTCATCATGGGCTCTCTAAGCAGGCTGGCCCTCCTGTCCTGTGTCTGTGGGAGGACTGATGTCTGTAGTCCTCATGTCTGAGAGTCTCAGTCACACGACCTGCATCTGCAGCAACCACAGTCCCATGGGCGCCATCACAGCACAACACAGATCTACAAACACTCTGCATGCCTCAGCCATAGCGCAGCAGAGAACCATAACCATGGTCATTCTGGTCATTAGCATCGCGTTGAGATCAGATTCACCACCACACACACACACACACCTCTGCACTGCACCAGAGCCGACTCCATGACTAGTCAGGCAGGCCTGTAGCACCAGACAGGCAGACTGGACCTACCACCAGAGGAGTACACAACTCAGCATGAAGATGGACGGACCAACCCTTGGGGTCCTGCATCCTCCTCCAGAGGTTTGTGTTTCTCCCCCAGGAAGTCCCGCCCCTCACAGGTACCACACCTGTGACCAGCGGAGGCCCAGACTCAGGTGAGCGGGGGGTGCAGGTAGGAGCGGACTCTGACAACTCTTAACGGGCCACCATGATGACTGGTCACTCTGGTCCACTTCAGGTTCGGGCTGGCCCTGCAGACCTGTTTGGATCTGTGCGTAGGGTGGACGGCCATCCTTACTGCGTCTGAGTCTGCTGGGTCGTGTTTCTGAGGGGATCTCTCAGGTCAGACTCCAACTGCAACAGACCCTGCCTTGATGGTGCCATCTCTAATGCTAACTCTAATGCTCGCAGTCATGACTCCCACACATGTATCTCATTGGCGTTTTCAAGATGACATACAAAATGTTTTATACGTCACCCACAGGGATGAATGGGAACTGTGGCAAAATGTTATGACTGGTGAATTCGGCACGACTCTTTAAATTTTAGTTGGCAGTCACTGCACTGTCCAACCACAAACTTTGCTTTGACTACCATAATGTTGTGAGACAAAGACAATATTCTGTAATCATGCTACTTAGTCCGAACCATGGCCAATTTGTGATTGATCACTAATCTACTGCCTGTATTTGTACTGCACTGGGCCCCTGGCAGTTGGGTTGAGTGAGCCCATGGGTCGTGGATCTGCCACAAGTTTCCTCCTAAAAACAATGATCACAAATAGAAAGTTTTCCTGGACCCAGGGCCGGACTGTGACCAAAAAATGGCCCGGGCAATTTTAGACATGGCGGCCCACCATGATTTTATTCAATAATAATAATAACGTTGTGGCTAGCTAAATTAACACTGTAAGTTGGACATATTGCATGAACATGAGAGATTTAATTGAACTAGCCTAATATCCTTCCTGCAAATTGTGAGTAAATGACAGCCCCGGCCCAAAAATGACCGTCAGCCCACCGGGCATTGCCCTGTATGCCCTATGGCCAGTCCATGCCTGCCTGGAGCGAGTTCAATACGCATGAACTGGTACAACACGGTTTATTCAACAGAAACGCTTGAGAGTCCCGGGTGAGAGTTCAATTTCTTACTTCATATAAATATGGGGATTGCTTATTTTCAACTCCCAGTTAAGCTACTCATGGATGCTGCTCATACTGTCTGTAAAGTGAATTTTATTATATTAAACTGATATCCTTGAACAATGAGCGTAGTTACATGTAGGGACTATCTCAGTATATTCCATTTGCTGAGGTCAAGAAAACTCTTTTGCATTTGACCTCAACAAACAAACAATTTGGTTGTATCTGGCAGAACCCAAATATTTCCACCATTCCATTTCGAAGCGGAATAGTCCCTGCATGTATATGTTCTCAATGAGCATCATTCACCAACCATTCTTAAGAAATTTGTTCTTAAATCCCACTTACGCACAGGGGTTAAAGCGGGGGTACGCAGTTCCGGCACCTCAGATAAATGAGCAATATCATCCCATTCTTCTACTGTACATTTTTCTTTGTTTGAATATGAGAGTTCCCCCTCCTGCCAAATCCCACTTTAACCACTGCTTACGCAGTTCTTAAGAAGATTTGCATTCACCAATATTGGTATTGAAATGGAACCTTATGAACAAATTTAAGCAAATTGATAAGATATTAACGAATGAGGCCGAATGAGTGCCGTTACATGTGGGGACTATTTCAATATATTCGGTTTGCTGAGGTCATGAAAACTCTTTTCCTTTGGAACTCAAACAATTGGTGAATGGGGCCCAATGTTGCCCAATGAGTTCAAACTGGTGGAAGTCCTCCTTTAAAGGTATAATCCGGAGTGAATCAACACGTAGCCCTGCTGTCATATACTGCTAAAGGCTATTGAAAGGCACCTCAATAATAAAATTCCGTGCATTGTAGACCGAGTTTGCGAAAGCTAACACTAATTGAACGAGGCATGTCAAAAACGAAACCTAATCATTTGCTTTCATTTTGAAATGCCCCATTCTGTTACCGTTAGCTGCCGTTTCACTATCTCAGTCTGTGTTGCATGAAATCCATTGATTGAAGTGGCTATCAAAACAGTAGGGCTACGTGTTGATTCACTCCAGAATTTTCCTTTAAGAAACTTCCCCCAGATCTGTTCCCAAGCAACCAGCGCTGCCCCGCCCACAGTGAGAGAAAACAGCAGACATTCCACACAGTCTCCACACATTTGTCTTTTTACTGAGAAATGTTTGAAGTGACAGGGAAGGAAACGATAAAAGCATAATCATAATTAAAAACAATACCAGTAGAAGCCAGGCACTTGAGCTGTTTACAACCTGCTTAAGAAACCACAAGCACACAGACAGGGACCGGGACAGGGGGGTCATGGGGGGTTTGGGAGTTTGAGCTTGGTTCTGTATTATTGCATTGCCTTGGCCCTTGACGTGCCAGCCACTGCATCCCTAACAATGCCTACTGCTGCCCCCTGCTGGTCCTAATGGAGTAGCGCTCTTTCAGGGGGTGGGAGGCCCTGGTTCTCTCTCAGGGGGTGGGTGGGGGGGATGGTTGGGTCAGGGTGCTTAGAGCATCTCAAGCAACTGTTCAGTTCTCCAACTTCAGAACGCAGAGGAAGAGGAAGGTCTCGGGGGCTTCAGTCAAATCACTCAAGGAAACAGCAGCAGGAAAATGCTGGCTCGCAGACGCACGCACGCACACGCACACGCACACACACACACACAGACAGTAGATGAAGAGGACTGGAAAGTGGCAGCTCAAATGTTGCCCGTCTTCCTCTGATAGCAGCGGGGGGGGAGGGGGGGGTCTAATAGGGGGAGGATCATGGGTTTGGGTTGGGAGTCAGAGCACAGCTACACACATTTTAATTGAGGAGTGGGAGGGGGGCATGCTATGGAGAGACAACATCCCAAGGTTTGAACAGTGATCTCCCCTGCAACAGACCAAGCTCATTACATTAGAGCACTAGTTCCATTTGCCAAGACTTCATTACCCATAATGCTCCACTCTGACAACCTCAAAGCAATAACACAAGCCCATTGTGATTTCTCTTTTTAAAGCGCTATTTTTACAGTCAGAGAAAAACGAGGTGTTTTTAAAAGAAAGGAGGACAGTTAACAGGGGACAAAGAAAGTAGAAAAAGATACCAAAAAAGAAAAAAAAAATAACAAACGGAAAAAAAACAAAACAAAAAAGAAAAACAGGTGCAGATTTCGTTCATGATGACGCCATCGTGCAATCACACTCCTTCAGATGCAGGGAAAGAGAGGCCACAACAAGTCCCTTGATTGGAAGTCCCTCTTTCCCTCCCCTTCTCGCTCTCTCTCTCTTTCTCTCTCTCTCCTTCTCTCGGCTCCTGTGTCCGTCCACTCTAGTGTTTGGAAAGCTCGTTGGACAGCCAGTCCAGGCCTTCGTAAAGTCCAGTTCCCTGCGTGGCACAAGTAGCCTGGACATACCACTGCAAGGACAAACACACAGGGGTTGCAGTTATACACCTCAAACTCATGAGTGTGTGTGTGTGTGAGAGAGATATACCACTGCTAGGACAAACACACAGGCGTTGCAGTTATACACCTCAAACTCATGAGTGTGTGTGTGTGTGTGTGTGTGTGTGTGTATGATATACCACTGCAAGGACAAACACACAGGGGTTGCGGTTAAACGCCTCAAACTCATGAGTGTGTGTGTGTGTGTGTGTGTGTGTGACAGTGAGTAGCCTATGTCTGACATGGCTTATGGATGCAGGGGCTTGTGGCAGGTTTAAATGTGCGTGAAGAGTGCTTTTCCTTCTCCCAAGTCCACATAAGGAGCCCTTGAGTAAGGCACCCAACCACTCACTGGTCCACTGCTCCTGAGGTCATTTACCAAAAGCACTGATGCTAACTTAGCAACTGTGTTAATTGCAATGCAATTTCCCATTGCCAAATAACTAAGCTGCTAACTGGTTAGTAACTATGTGTTTGGGAAATAGACACCCGAGTTAGCAACCATGTTGGTTGAAATGTTATTTCCCATTGGCAACTAATTAAGTCACTAAGCTTTTGAGAAACGGACGCCTGGTTAGTATTGCATGTTTACTCACTCAGAGTGTGTGTGTGTGTGCCTGCCTTTATCTTTGACTGTCTATATGTGCTGCATACTAAACAATACAATACAATACGTGCCTGCATGTCTGTCCATACTCCGTGCGTGTTATTCCGTCTGTGTGTGACCATGCTTAGTGTCCATATGCACCGATCTGCTTGTGTGCATTTCCATACACAATGCCAATACTCTTCTATATGTAGATATACGAGTATGAGTGCACAAGTGTGTCCGTGCATGTGTGTGAGCATTTCCATAGACAATGCCAATACTCTTCTATATGTAGATATGCAGTATGAGTATGAGTGCGTGTGTGTGTGTGGTAATGCATCCATACCGTTCTGCTGCGTAGGCTCTGGAGTCCCAGCTTGTCTGTGAGCTCGCTGACTGCCATGGCATTGGGAAGATCCTGCTTGTTGGCAAACACCAGGAGCACAGCGTCCCTCAGCTCATCCTCCTGCAGCTGTATACACACACACACACACACACACACACACACACAAAGATTATGGAGGATGATGGATGCTGGGTCTAGAGAACATTGACTAATCACTACAAGAATGATTAGTTCACTCTTTGCAGAGATTCAACATGAAACATGTCTATATATCAACCTAACCACAGGTAGAACAGCACTCCTATAAAGGGGAAGCTGATGTGTTGTCAATAAATCAAATCAAATATCATTGTATATCAGCATATCAATATTATATCAATATAAGAACACAGAAAAGAGGGACGTGATCAGAGGTACAAATAAAATTTTATGTACAGCTTGGCAATATACTAGGTAAAACAAACATCAATAAAAACCTGAATTAACCAAATGAATTACTGAAAAAAAAAGAAGAAAACCAATCAACCAGACTCCTCACCGGTAATAATATTATAATATATGGTTATCGACACATAGATGTTGGCTGTCGGCCTAGTAATGATACCAGGTGGAGGTGATGATGCTGCTTACCATTTTAGCGAGCTCCTCTGCAGACTCTGCTACTCTCTCTCTGTCATTACTGTCCACCACAAAGATGAGACCCTGGGTATCAGAGAACAGTCACTCAGTCAGATACGCACACACACAGAGGAATCCCATGGGCATATTTAAATATCTGATGTTTTGCATTGGTAAATATTAACTCGGTAGGAGAGTCCGCAGGTACCTGTGTGTTCTGGAAGTAGTGTCGCCACAGGGGCCGAATCTTGTCCTGGCCGCCGACATCCCACACCGTGAAGCAGATGTTTTTGTATTCGACTGTCTCTACGTTAAAGCCTGTTCGTAGAGAAGCATGACAAACAATCACATACTTCTAATAGTCACAAGACATGTGAGCTCCTAATAGATCCCCACTAATGGTGGGTGACCAATGGCGAGTAAGCGCCACAACACAAGCATATGTTATTGTCCCTGTTCACATTCCACACTCAGTAGGACTCACTTGACTAACGTTACATCGAGTAGCTGTAGCACTTACCGATAGTAGGAATAGTGGTGACAATCTCCCCGAGTTTTAACTTGTACAAAATGGTTGTTTTACCAGCGGCATCCAACCCCACTGCAGAAATAAAAGATCAACGAGTCAGTAGAATGGCAACGTTAGTACACCTGAATTGGCTGTTGAAGCCACAGAAGTTGGACTTTCGTCTCGGTGACAAACGCGCTAGCTCGATAATATGCCTATGTACGCTAGCTAGCCACTGATGGATATTACCAGATATTGCCAACGACCGACCAGAAGGTTTGTTTGTTATCTTTAGACTTGAATAAATGAGAAGCGTTTAAGACACGCTGATAATGGGGGGGAAATCATGGTTTCTATTCACATCCCTCACATTGTCCAGCAATTCCTGTCTACAGCTTATGTTAGCGAACAGCCACAGATAAGGGCTAGTGATGGCTAACTACTTCTGATGGCTACCGCTACGTTAGGAAAAGATCAGCTCATCAAAAACATAGAGGCAGTTCAAGGTTTTGTCCTTGCAGACCACTCAGTTCGCTGATCCAGCCGTTGCTCTAGCAAAGTGTGTTGATATAAAATTATGATCAATACTCTCTCTCTGGCTTGTTGGATATTAACTTTAGCGTTGACTTGAGCACCCGGCATTTCCTTCTTCTAGGAGTGGCTAGCTAACACAGTTAGCATAGTCTCGCTTGTTAGCACGAGCATCCAGCTGAAAAACCAAGACTCACCCATGAGTATTCTCATCTGTTTCTTGCCGAAAAGTCTCGAAAAAAGTGAAGAAATGGTGAGCCCCATTTTAGAAATTCTTGTTCTCACTTCTTTTTGTCAAAACTATCACCAGGATCTGAGTTTGTTGCAGTTAAAGACTCGTAGTCTTTCAGAGTCCTTTGATATGCGCTTGCGTGCTGCCACGTCCTGTCGGCCACCGCGGAAGATATGGCGTCATTTCCTACCAGACCGGAATGTTCAAGGATGCCCCCTGCAGACCATCTTGTGTTAATTTACACATAGCCAAAATGTAAGCTTGTGTTTTCACCTGTAGGTGGCAATCCAAAGCAGCAATTTGACAAATTTATAGAATCGTTTCACTTTTAAGCTACTTTTAAGCAAGCTATCCGCCCTGGATGAAAAAAGAATCCATCCATTAATTTGCTTAGAGGACCTTGTGGCAAGATGCTTCCCCCAGCTGTTCCACTGTGACATTAAATGTACTTCATTGAGACTTTGCAGCTCCTTCAATTATTTGCCAATAGATTAACCAAGGTGACATTTGATTATTATTAATTGTAATGTAATGTTATGTGGTGTGTGTGTGTGTGTGTATGTGTGTGTGTGTGAGTGAGTGTGAGTGTGAATTTGGTCCCGCTGAGTGAAAGTGTTTGGTTAGTCACTGCAGTGCTCTAAACCACTTAATTTGTAGATTGTAGTTTTGACAGGCATGTTGACAATGCGGCAAAAGTTAGCATCAGTAGGCTACACATTAAAACCTGCTTCCATATTCAGCTTTATCCTACAGGCCATAGGTTGTGTGTCCATGCTTTAACCTACAGGCAAGCTGTGTGTCCATTCTCAGCCTATAGTCTGGGTTGTGTGTCCAGTCTCAACCTACAGCCTATAAGGTCGCGTGTGGCATCTGTTTCTATAAGCTCCACCAGATGGGTGCCCTGGGACTGGGAGCAAGACTGCTGCTAGACTGCAGTGCAGTGTGATGTGCAGGATGAACAATGAGGGGATTACGTTAGCGAATGAACATTAATCTCATAGAAAATCCATTAGATTATAGACCTCCACTGAGTGCCATTTCACTACAAGGCACAATGAATGAACTGAAGCAGGCCTGGTGATGGTGGTGGTGGTGGTGTGTGTGTGTGTGTGTGTGTGTGTGTGTGTGTGTGTGTGTGTGTGTGTGTGTGTGTGTGTGTGTGTGTGTGAAAGAAGGACTCTAAACAAATAGCCAAATACTGCTCCATATCTGCAATAATAGGTAGCCTGCATGTTTGGAGAAGAAGGTGCCATCTCTATCCTTAAAAAAAAAAAAAAAAAATTGCATTCCATAATGATAATGTACTGCTATGTTTTCACCATGCACTAGGACATTGTTTTTTGTACTGTAAAACAGTAGGCTCTTTGCAACTATTTGGATGCTGTGTTGTTATAGTCAGTATTAGCCATTCCAAATAAATAATCAAAATGTGTGTGTGTGTGTGTGTGTGTGTGTGTGTGTGTGTGTGTGTGTGTGTGTGTGTGTGTGTGTGTGAGGAGAAATCCAATGTGAATCAATCCATAGCCATGTGCCAGGTCACTTATTACAACATAGACCGAAAGAATGAGTTGGCAGCTATAGTGTTAACTGAATGGGGCATATGAAAATGAAACTGAACCCCATTGTTCCCCGCTAAGTTAGTGTTAGCTGTTGGTTCAAGGGGTGGTCCTACCCTCTATGGTGCCCTGGATGAACCCAACCACCCCCGCCCCCACACATACCTCATCATACTATCGTAGCCTATAAAACAAGCAGGTACTGTAAAAATATAAAACAGCTCATTTCAGAATTCTTACACTACCTGTCATAATCTAATGACGCAGCTGCCTGCCTTTATATTTTGCTCATTTCTATTATTTTCTTTTGGTAAACCTCAACCCCAATATTTGTACATGTATACCTGTTTTCGTTCATCACTGAGACGAAGATTAAACGGTGATTTAGAATATCAAAAAAATCTATTATTTAATATAATTATGCTAAGAATGCGTTCACAATTCAGAGAAAACTTAGTTCATAGAGGAATTACTTATTTTGACCTAATTCATAACACCAGGGGTGGGCAACAGTTTTAGTCTGAGGGCCACATTGACTTTGGCAAAGTAAGTGGAGGGCCACACATTAGATGACTGCAATTAAACATTACACGGTTAAATGGTACAAATGAATTTGACGTAATTATTGTAGACTACTAGGCCTACAGCATAACAATAGCTGACTCTACCATACAGTCTTTTATAAATCTGAAAATGGTTTGCTGTGTTTTACAATTTTGTGACACAGCATACAGCTCACTTTTGGTCCTGGTAGACTGCTTTGTAAAGATACTCTGCCTGGCAGTGCAAAAAAAATTAAGGACATTATTAGCATGTTTTGTATAGAAAAGTTATAATAGGCCTATTGTGTTCTTTGAAGACTTCCTTGACATTTCCCTGACATTTCAAACAGAAAACCTTTCAGACACATTCGTAGCAAAATATTTTGGTGTCCATTCTTTGTTAGATACTCAACTGTAAGTACTTATCTCCTCTTTACTGTTCTCATCTTGAGGTTTTTTTTTATTATTATAATATTCCTTTAAATTGTAAGGGCATTCTTGGGGCTGCATTGAAGCAGAGTGGGGCCCGCATCCGCCCCCGGGCCGCATTTTGCCCATGTGTGCATAACACTGTTGAGAAGACACACCCACACTATGCCCTGATGTCTGCTGTCTCCAAGTGCCTCAAGTCAACACGTGACCTGATCTGGGTCCAAAGTGCGTTAGACAGGTGGTTAATGAAACACCCGCGCGGTTGGAGTGCGCAGACGATGCCCTGGGCCGCACAGTGACCACAACACGGGACAGGACTAGTGGATGTCTGCGACAGACAGTTTGGTTAAGCTTCAACAATGAATACCTCAGAAGTACTTCAAGGGTGGCAGGTATGGCAGAGAATATTAACTCACTGTTCAATTGGCGCCAGGAGACAAAGTGACGTTTTGTTTACCTTTTGCCGGACGTATGCTTAGTTCATGCACGATACGTGGAATAATGCAGAAGAAAATATTATATATAAGAGAATCCTGTTGCTGTGCATTAACAAGGATATTATGTATCCCCATAGATTGACACTTTGGCGGGCCTGTACTTGTCGGCTCTGAGTTTTAGGTGAGTTTCTTTGGTCACTTGAATGATTAATTGTTCCTCTGACTTTGCAGTCAGACTTTGCAGAGTTTGTTGTTTCTCTAGGAGTCAGACCATTTATGTGCAAGTGTGAATAATGGGGTCAAAGACTTGATGCTCTTTGCGTATCTGATCCTGTCGCAGAACTAGCTCAACCAGCACAGCAACTTTATTGTTTTCTTTTTCTGAAACAGCATATTCCAATTCTGACTTAGGGACTACAGTGTCTTCATAACAGCACTATGTAGGTCTGCTCTTGACACCGTTATATATCAAACTTCGTGACAGAACAGAAATATTGCGACAAATTCTGTTTGTTCTCACTGAGGCCATTACAAATATTTATTCAAGTTTTTCAAATCACAACGCACATGCGCATATCCGTTTATAGTTGCTCATGCGGCAGGTGACTAGGTTATAATATTGCGCTTTGATTGAAGTCCCTGCCCATAGTTCAAGATGGCATAATGCTTATCCAGGGTTTACCATAACTGACAGAATTATTATTCCGAATACCTTGTTTTCAGGCGTGGTGTCTGTAAATTGAATCCGTTTCAGCACCACGACCCTGGACAGCGCCGTCGCCCCGCCCACTAGCCCCCTACTCAAAAAAGACGAGTATAGCTGACCGAGTTGTATCGACTTCGGATTTTGGATAGCACTTTATAATAACCGTCCTTTATAAAAATGTATATATTATGATACTCCTGGACACGGTTTAACAGGGTGAACTTCCCTTACTTTATTGTAGACACATACAACAAGAACGAGTTGCTGTTTTAGCCACAACTCACGCTTTTAGAACTTCCAACACAGCGGCAACGTTACTGTCTCTCTCCCAATTCTCTGACACTCTCGCACCTGCACGCGCAAACACACACGCACACACACACACACACACACACACACACACACACACACGCAGGCACACCTAAACTCCACCCCTTAATTCCCCAAAAAGGTACATAGCAACCTAGGAAACTTAACAGATAACAAAACATCATTACACACAAACTTGCAGCTGATTAGAAAGTTAGTGCTTTCAATCAGTAAAATGAGCTAGTTTCTTTTTTCATTCTATCATTAAGCCATAACAAACGAACTCACTGAACTACCTAACTAACCACAGATAATACACACTGAACCTGTTAACTAAGTAACTAATGAACTATGCTGTGACATACTGTTTCATTTTTGTTAATTAATTACCATTACCTAACTGTTAACAGTTATTTCTATTATAGAGAATGGTTATTATAAAGTGCTAACAACACATCTTATGATTTACATGTAATCCATACATTATTGTTTGTAATCTGTAGCCAAAAGGCTTATAGCAGCCTGAATTACATGTATGTTGTAGCCTATCTATCCTGTCTTTGTGGTGATGTCATGTTGGGGCGGTCATGTGATGTCTGTTCTCTTCCTTTCTTTCAGTCTGGTGGGAAGTCTGTCTGTGGTGTGCATTGCCATCATGAAGAAGAGAGACCTCAACGAACAAGTGCGTAGAAATGTGTGTGTGTGTGTGTGTGTGTGTGTGTGTGTGTGTGTGTGTGTGTGTGTGTGTGTGTGTAACGGATGGCAACTAGCTTGGCTAGCTGACAGCAGTACGTTTAAATCCTCATAACTCAATTCCTTGAATGCTTCTAACTGTGGAGTTAGAAGTCTGGGCTTTTGGCTCAGTGCATGGTTAGAGCGTCCGACTCCCATGCCGGGGGTTTGTTGTAGTTGACGGAGTGGCAAGTTCCAGACACGAGTGAGAACGGCTCCGGCTACATTGGTGCCGTGACCCATATGGGAGTGAGGATTTGGGGGGTGAGTGTAAAGGATGCCAGCTAGCTGGTGGTAGTACATGTAAATCCTCATAACTCAATTCCTTAATGGGCGTTTTTCTAACCGCTGAGTTAGAAGCCTGAGCTTTTAGCTCAGTGGTTAGAGCGTTCGACTCCCATGCCGTGGGTTTGTTGCAGCTGGTGGGGTGGCGGGTTCGAGACCTGTGTGCAGTGTAGACCGCCACCGGCTACATGTGTGTTGAGTGTGTTTCTGTGTATGTGTGTGTGTGTGTACAGTATGTGCATCTGTGTATGACGTATGTGTGAGTGCCTGTGTGGTTGGGCGTGAAGGAATGTTTCTGTGTCCAACACTTCCATTTTAGTGTGTGATATGTGTTAACTCTGGGGGAATATTATCTATGCACACACACACACACACACACACACACACACACACACACACACACACACACACACACACACACACACACATCCACTGTTGCAGTTAAGTCAACAGCACTACTGTTGAGTAAATGGCAGCTCCTGTAGAGTTTTCCCCTTACGGTAGTTTCACATGATAAGGACACCGGTCAGATAGGGGACAGGGAAAATCAACCACAGCGGGAAAGAAAGAGCTTCATTTCCTTAAACCAGTGTTACTCAAACTTTTTCAGACCAAGGACCACTTTGCCCAAAAAAATTTTTTCAGGGACCGCCTGCCCTCGAGCCCCCTCGCCAAGTCACATACTGCTATCCTTTAACCAAGTCATTTATAGAGTAGGCACTTCAAATGCTTTAAAAAACAGTGAATTACAGTTGTGCCTCTTATATTCAGTGAACAACTAATCTTTGGCCTTCAAATAATGACACAGGCTAAATTCACATATTTTTATGGTAATCAATTCGCGGACCACTTGAGCTTGCTCGCGGACCACCAGTGGTCCCCGGACCACACTTTGAGAACCACTGCCTTAAACCATGGTTGCCATGCACACCAGTGGCCAGGTACAAAGAGAGAAAAAGAGAGAGAGAGAGAGGGGAAGGGAGAGAGAGAGAGAGAGAGAGAGAGAGAGAGAGACCAGTACTCATGCCACTGATCTCTATGTCTGTGTTGCTCCTCTACGGTTTTTCCCTTGATGTATACCACACAGACATGCAGAAGGATCTGCAACACAGACAGTGACATTTCACATGTTAAATGTTAAATCATCTGCAAACAAGCTGGCCGAAATTTGCTGACATGGCCAATATATCTCTCACGTGTAGCAATTTGAAAGATCTGCAATTGTCTGTCCACCCTGTGTGTCATGATAGTGTTTTAGGGAGCTATAATCATCTGACAGGGGCAGCTTGAGGGCAAACACACACACTCACACACACACACACACACACACACACACGCATAGTGTTTTAGGGAGCTATAATCATCTGACAGGGGCAGCTTGAGGTCTATCTGCAAGCCCTGTTAGCTCCTCAGTCCCATATGGGTATACTGCACCTCACAGGGCTCAGGCGCTGATAACTGGCCTCTATAAAAGTCAGTGATTAACTCAGAGCTCCAAGGGAGGTGCTGAAGAGAAGCATCAGCTTTCCTTTCACTTTTCAACTCTGGGGTAGCAGAGCCTGGCAGGAGTTAATTAATGGCTGTGACGGAGTACAGTCACTACGGTTGTGTATGGGCTCTGACTGCCATACCAACAAGCCTGGCTCTTTGGTGTTGCGGTCAAGTTGCACGTTTAGCACCCCGGAGACCCGGGTGGGGTCACTGTTCTCTCCCTTCGCTACAATGACCTCATCTCCATCGCTTATCTTCACCCTCATCTTCATCCTCATCACTTCATCTTCATCAGTCATCTCCACCCTCACCTTCATCAGCAATCTATTCTCCTGCTTCATCTTCACCCTCATCTTCATCAGTCATCTGCCTCAGTCATCTCCACCCTCATCTTCATCAGCCATCTACTGTATTCTCCTCCTTCATCTTCACCCTCATCTTCATCACTCTTCTATCCCTCACCTTCATCTTCATCAGTCCTCTACTGCATACGCATACAGAACAGGGGGTTCATTTCATCCCTTCCCTCTCATGTTTAGGAGGACTACATATAGTATAGTACAAGTGCACACATTTCACTACCTGACAGATTTATTACACACAAGTACACTCCCTAATGTGCTGCCATTGTGGGCATCAATGCACACAAACACAAATATACCGGAGTAAGTTTAAGGAAGGAATATACCGGAGTAAGTTTAAGCATAGCCCTGTTGAAAGAGCTTGCTAAATGCGCTAGTAGCGAGTGGAACAAAATAATTTGGTACAGCACAGACCGAACGTGAACACAGAAGAACAGGCACTTTACACTGAATCAATGGGACCTGACTGTTGGAAACCGAAAGTAAGATCTGAGGTTACATTGACTCAATGTAAAGTGTTTCGCGTTAGGTCTATGCTGTTCGAAATGTTTTCATTTCATGCAAAATATATTGCTGTTAGAAGGCTCGTGCAGCAGGGCTATGCTTAAACTTACTCCGGTATATTCCTTTAAATGCACTATAAGTACTTTTCATCTTGAAAGGCTAGGTGGCTACAGACCAAAGATCTGTGACGAGATGGGCTGCAACGTTCCAAAAACCAGCAACGTTCTAAAACTCTGAAATTGCGATTTGACATATTGCATCTTTTGCGACGGCTTGCAACTGCTTGCAAAGACTTGAGACCA
>JAODXP020000017.1:14090098-14092598 GCA_027497455.2 Sardinella longiceps
CTTTACAAATGCTGAAAAACAGGATTTTTCAATGTTCACTAGTTAACTAGTGAACATGCTCTGCATCACTAGTTAACTAGTTAGATATCAGACATGCCCACTAGTTAACTAGTGAGGATTTTTGTACTTACTACAGTAGTTAACTAGTCGGAATTTTGGCCCTCACTAGTTAACTAGTTTGCATAAAAATGGTTCACTAGTTACAGTAACTAGTGGACAGAAATGGTTTGCATGTACATGAAAATTATGCCTGATATCAAGATATCTGAATAAATGCTCATTCGGCTTGCCATACTAATGACTGGATGGTGTAGCTAATTTAGATAATATCCCAGTCCTAGAGAGACTGGGTCCTGATAATGAGAGTGATATCTGACATGTGTGTGTCAGACCCACATAAACTTTGTTTTGTGTTCCTGTTTGTCTTGTGTGTGTAAAGACACACCTTGACTGGATGAAACTGGGTCACACACTTTTCCAATAACCTGGCACACACCTCCACACTTGTGGGTGGAACGTGCGCACACACACACACACACACTCTCTCTCTCTCTCTCTCTTGCACGTGTGGGGATGACACATACCATCAAGGATCAAGATCAGCAGGTGCCCGGTCTGGTCTGCATCAGGTAGCACTGGTTTGGTTAGAAATACACAGATACAAACACACACACACTCCTTCAGCCTTTGTTTTTAAAACCCCTTGCACACACGCTGCAACATAAACATTCCTCACTAACTGCAGCCCTTTCCCTGTTTGTGAGTGTGCACTGTGTGTGTGTGTGTGTGTGTGTGTGTGTGTGTGAAGGAGAGTACCTGCAACTGTGTGTGAGTGTATCACCCTCTGTGAGGTGACGATGTGTGAGGTGTAGGTGTGTGAGAGTAAGGTAAGACTGAGGGACAGCGCTCTTTATTGACATCATTCAGGGAAATCAAACACATTTCTAAATGATGACAGAGTCAGAGTTCTCAAGGGAAAATGAACATAAAGGAACAGTACTGTGTGGGTTCTAGACTACAGCACCGTAGTATCATAAAGTTCTAACCAGAAGGGTTGAAACAACACAGCTGCTGTGGAACATGTTACTACAGTATATTAGTGATCATTGAGCAAACAGACTACCAGTACTATAGAAACCATCATCATCATCATCATCATCATCGATATCAGTATCATCATCACCACCACCAGTGTAACAACCATCATCATCATCATCATCACCATCAGTCATCATCATCATCAATATCATAATAGCCATCATCATCATCATCGCTCATTCTCTCTCTAACAGAGAGCAGCTGTTCTGGAAGACATTTTTTAGACCGCCATTAAGACCGGACGCAAAAGGACCATGAAACCGGATGCACAGTGACTTGGAGACTTTGTGGGGGAGGGTTTTACAAGCAAAAAGTACCTGTGGGAAAGTACCAGCAGTGTGTGTGTGTGTGTGTGTGTGTGTGTGTGTGTGTGTGTGTGTGTGTGTGTGTGTGTGTGTCAAAGCTTTCTCTTTTGCTTTCTTGGATTGCAATGGGATTTCTGGGAAACGCTGGGAGTGTCTGAGTGACCTCAGTTGACCTTGAGGGTAAAGGTCACAGCCTCAGGTGTGCAGGTGAGAATCTCAGGTAGGAGACGGCCAGAGTGTTTTATTGACCTTATTTAGGGACAATCAAACATTCCTAAATGATGACACGAGAGTCAAAGTTCAAAGAGGATTGTGTGTGTTTTTCGACTAGAATATCACACAATCATCAGAGGAGTGTGAGTGTGAGTGTGTGTGTGTGTGTGTGTGTGTGTGAGAGAGAGAGTATGTGTGTGTGTTTTACACTAGAATACCACACTATCATGAGGCTGTTGGAAGTATTAGACAGAGGAATGATATGGTTGCCATGGTACCCATGATGACCCACCATGATGACCCCCCAGTGACCCCTGTGATGCACCATTCCACTGGTCAAATGTGTTGTTTTTATAAGACTGCTGGAATATGTCATGTGTGTGTGCAATACTTTCTCCTCTGCAGCAGAGACAGTCATTATCTTAGGTAATATAATAATAAAAGTGATAACTGACTCGCTACTGGCTACTGTACTTGCCAAAACAAGAGGAGAAACTTTAAACAAACATCTTTTACACTTCATTCATTGTGCCCTCAATGGGTAAACAAATAGTTCTTAACGCAACGAGAACTTCAAACACTCTAGAATGCATGAGGAAAGGTCCTTTGCCTCCACATTCACTGCCAATGTGCCATTGTGATAAGAGAACGCTCTCTGCTCACTCAATAACATGACAGTGTGAATTGGAAGTACCGGTAGTGGCCATTGGGTGGAAATAACTGACCAGTGAATGTTGGTAAGGCCCTTTAAAGGAATATTCCACCTCTTTATGAGAATTGGTTATTCACCTCCTTACTCTGAGTTACATATGTGGGTAAAAGCATTTTGGTGTCATTGCTTGTGTTTTCCTAGTATGGCATTACCAATTTTCCCCATTTTTTAG
>JAODXP020000017.1:14105098-14107598 GCA_027497455.2 Sardinella longiceps
CTACACGGTAAAAAACTCCACATTACATAACTGCCGTTTACAGGAGGTGAGAAACAGCGCGTGCAGAAACGCGGGAATTTAAATGCGTCACCTGATGAAACTTTAAACTGAAGCATAAACATCAAAACAAGCTCAAAACGAGCTGTCACTCAGCTCAGCACATTCATATTCCACACACACACACACATACACACACACACCTCGGTGCATGTCTTGTGAAGATGGTTCTTCACCACTTAGCGGGTGTGATTACGGCGACGCACGCAGGCTGTTCCATGCTCCGGTTCCCTGTTCCCCGGCCCTCTTCAGTATCCAAACTTTCCGTGGCCACCGCAGTCCCTTCGCGTGGATAAGGCGAGTTGGGAAAGACACAACCACCATCCTCGCATCGCCTTAAAGAAGTTCTGTCAAACAAACAGCCATTTAGCTAAGGAGATGGGACGCAGTTCTTTCCGGTGTCCACGCGCACAGTGTCTGTGAGAAAAATACTGTATTTGCTGGGGTTCGTCGCGCTAGCTCGTGCTGTCTGATACACTTGCGCGCCTTTCGTCTCTCCTGCATCTGAGTTTAGCGCGCCCACGCACATGCGCACCATGCGCTTCCACTCAGCAGTGCGCATCTATCTACAAGTTTTATTCGCTGCTGCTGTTGCTGCTGCTTGTGTTGTGCTTCTGTCTGTGAGTCCGTTTATAGAGACCGACCGGCTTCTCCCGTTAGGGTTGATTCTAAAAACAAATCACACATAAACAGCTAATGGCTTGGCCTCCTCATAACAGCGTTCTGTGACATAACTCTGGCTGGCTTTGGACTGTTCATTCATCACTCTGTCCTGTGTGCTATTGTAAGCCCTAGAATAAGACAGTAAGGGAACAAGCAAGGACAATAATACAGAGGAAGCCAGGATGATGATGATACAGAGGAAGTGATGTGGATGTAATGATGTCGGTGCTCTGACAGGCAGGGGTGTCGTAGTGCGGGGGGAAAGGGGGACTGAGTTACCAGGACCCTGAGAGGGGAGAGAGCCCCTTAAGGCCACCGCACACCGCCTCCGACACAGTGCTGAGCACTCCTCTTCCAAAATTCTATTCCATTGTTTTCAATGCAACCCCGCACACCAGCGCCAAATTCTTCTGCCGTCTATTGTGAATTACGATTCAAGTCCATTTTGTCGGAGCCTTCCATTGACATCCATTGTTATTTCTCATGCTACGGGGCTAGATTCGTTGCGAAATTGTCAGATTCGAAAGTGGCGGACGGCTTTAGGGGTCTGGAATTGTATTCCAGACGGTGAGGGGGGCAAGGCCCCATAGCCACTTGAGCACAGGGCCCATAATGTTGTGCTGTGCCTCTGAGAGAGGAATGCGTGGTTACTGTGCACTCCTGAACCACTAGGGTCTGATTGACAGGTCATTACTGCTGAATGAGTCCTGCAGACAGGGGTGTGTGTAGATGTGTGTGTGTGTGTGTGTAGTGTGCTGCTGAATGAGTCCTGTAGTGTGTGTGTAGGGGTGTGTGAGCAGTGTGTTGCTGAATGAGTTCTGTAGGTTGTGTAGGGGTGTGTGTGTGTAGGGAGCAGTGTGCATCCACTCTCACAAATCATACACTCTGACACCACTCAATACACATCCTGAGAGTAAGAATGACTCCTCTTGTCCGGCTGAAATTATGCTGACTTATCATTTAAAGGCCACTATTAGCATCTTTATCTTCATCATCATCGCCATCACCATCATCATCATCGTCATGATCATCATCATCACCATCACCATCATCATCACCATCACAATCACCATCATCATCATCATCATCATCATCATCACCATCACAATCACCATCATCATCATCATCATCATCATCATCATCATCACCATAATCACCATCATCATCATCATCTTCATCACCATAATCACCATCATCATCACCATCATGATTGTCATGATTGTTTAGGACACACACACTCACGAATGCTGCATCACATTATACAGTAAACAAATTAAACCTTAACATTTTTTTAATTCAGTGTGTTACACACACGCAACACACTTCTTTAATTCAGGATAATGTGCATGCATGCACACACACACTCGCTCAAACACACACACACACACACACGCACGCACGCACGCACGCACGCACACACGCACACACACACAAACTCCTTCACAGAATTTGTCATTAAATCAACAGCATTGAGAGGTCCAATGAGGGAACACTTGGTACCAGAAGACAAATTAAAAGTCAAAGAGTGGTGCTGTTTATCAGCTGGCAGTGAGGAAGTTAGTGTGTGTGTGTGTGTGTGTGTGTGTGTGTGTGTGTGTAAGTGTGATTTTGGTTTAACAGATTGACATGATGTAAGACAGCTAGAGAGACACAGAGTGCACAAACAGCAGATGTTAGAGGGGTTAGATGAGTGTGTGTGTGTGTGTGTGTGTGTGTGTGTGTGTGTGTGTGTGTGTGTGTGTGTGTGTGTGTGCGTCGGATGAGTGTGTTTGGTGGAGGG
>JAODXP020000017.1:14117598-14127598 GCA_027497455.2 Sardinella longiceps
CACACACACACACACACACACACACACACACACACACACTCACAAACACACACAAACACACACACTCAGAGCAAGACCACAAACAGGCACCGACATGCGGGCACATACACACACACACACACACACACACACACACAGAAAAACCGTCACAAGCAGAGGGACAGACAGGTACACACACACATTCAGTGTCAGGAACAATCTTAACAAATCATTTCTTTGCCCAGAACATGAACATGAGCAGCTGTACACTGTAGGGAGGGACATACAAGGAGGAGGAGAGAGGGAACGGACAGAGGAGAGGAAAACAGAAAAAGAAGAGAGGAGGGGAGAGAAGGACAGAATGGGAGAGAAGAAGAGAAGAGAGGAGGGGAAGAGAAGAAGAGAGGAGAGGAAGAGGAGAGGGGAAGAGGAGGACAGTATGGGAGAGAGGAGGAGAACAGAGGAGAGGAAGAAGAGAAAAGAGGAGGAGAGGAGGAGGAGGAGGAGGAGGAGGAGAGGACAGAGATT
Source organism: Sardinella longiceps (assembly GCA_027497455.2). NCBI lineage: Eukaryota > Metazoa > Chordata > Actinopteri > Clupeiformes > Clupeidae > Sardinella > Sardinella longiceps. The sequence continues at coordinate 14,118,106 of JAODXP020000017.1, forward strand.
AGACCCTTATCCTCTTGAGCCCTTTAATTACTTGTCCAATTACACTCCAGTGTGTTTGCGCCTAAAAACAGGGTGGGTGTGTGTGTGTGTGTGGGAGTATGTGTGAGTGTGTGTGTGTGTGTGTGTGTGTGTGTGTGTGTGTGTGTGTGTGAGTGTGTGAGAGAGAGAGAGAGAGAGAGAGAGAGAGAGAGAGACAAACAGGGAGTGGGGTGTGTGCAATGCGACTCGTGTAATTCTTGCCATGTTAGGAATGTGTCAGAATTGTAGAGCACCACTCAAGGTGGAGGAATGCGGCATTCCATTGCAGGTCCATAAAAACGCGTCAGTTTCCACAACTTCCATTCTAAACGCATTCCATAGTATACCCCTAAAAAAACTACTGTTTGCTTGGCTAGCACAAGCCGTTAACAAGGACCAATGTGAGTTAATACATCACCATCACTGCAACGAAACGGTGCATGATGGTGCTAACTCAAATTAACTATAGACTAGGCTACAACACCGTTTAAAACTGTGTTTAAGTATTGGAAACTTAGTGGGGCTATTAGCTAACATGTGGCTATCATATGTATCACTAATGTAACCATAACGTCAATTCAACCGACTTGGCCAACATCAACCAACCCCGGGGTCACGCATTCCATTTTCTCAAAGTGAAGGACGTTTTCCCCCTAACTACTGAGCAAAACGGAATGCAGAAAAGCCAGTGGAACACGGCCTTCTAGAACTCAACAGAGGTCACGACCTTTCACACAGGCCCCATCTACTGTATTATCCTATAAGTAGTGCACTTTCACAAGGGCATCTACTGTAGTACCCAATATGTAGTATACTTTTAAAAGGACCCCATATAATGTAGTATCCTATAGTAAACTTTAACAAGGACCTCATCTATCCTATATGTACTCAGCATACTTTCACAAAGGTCCCATGTAGTATCCTATATGTAGTATACTTTTACAAGGACCCCATTTAGTATCCTATATGCAGTATACTTTCACAAGGGCTCCATCTACTGTAGTACCCAATATGTAGTATACTTTTACAAGGTCCCCATCTAGTATCCTTTACGTAGTATACTTTTATAAAATGTATACGCTATGCTCCTTCTATCAGGCATAGTGTATACTATGCAATAGTGAGGAACATGAGAGGTGGTCTGGGGACTGATCTCTCTACTGCTCTGGTCACGCTGGGGAATAAGAGAGTACGCTGGGAGGCCCAGTAAAGACCCAAAGGATGAGAACAAGATTGTATACTATTCTATGCAGTGTATACTATGCAGTAGTCTGGTCATGCTGAGGAATAAGAGTACACACTGGGAGGCCCAGTAAAGACCCAAAGGATCAAAGAGATCAAGCTGTTGTGTGGAGCATGTGGAGCATGTGGAGCATGTGGAGCGGTCTTCAGCTCCATCTAGTGGTCATTTCAATCAGCTGCAGTCTGTAGCGGCACCTCCTTGCCAGTCACTTTCTCGGCTGAGTTTTGTGACAGATAAATCACATTTTCTGACCCAAGGACTTGCTCCTGGGCTAGACAGACTTACATCTTTGCAAAGGTCAAGAGGTCAACATAGTAACCTAGCTAACCTCAGAGCCAGGCTTGTTGGCTGAGGGGTGTATGGGTGTATCTACATACAAGTATATGTATGAAAAGAACAGAAGAAAGAATGTGCGTGCCTGCAAGTGTGTGTGTGTGTGTGTGTGTGTGTGTGTGTGTGTGTATAGCTGGTGTGAATAGCTGGTGTGACCACACTTGGCCAGTCTCTGTGATCTGTTGAAGTGAGAATGACTTATTCAAACCAGGAAGTCGTCATTTGAATATGGCAAATCCTGCTGTACAACAGCAGTGAAAAATGAAGAGTTCAGCCCCTCTCTCCCTCTCTCTCTTTCTCACACACACACACACACACACACACACACACACACACACACGGAGAGAGAGAGAGAGAGAGAGAGAGAGAGAGAGAGAGAGAGAGAGAGAGAGAGAGAGAGATACACACATCAAACAGCAGAGAAAAGGAGTTCAGCCCACTCATATGCACGAACACACGCGCGCGCACACACACACACACACACACACACACACACACACACACACACATGTACATACACACACACACACACACAGACACACACACACACACACACACACACACACACATACACACACACACACACACACACACACACACACACACACACACACACACACACACACAGGAAAGAGTCATACTGTAGCTGCTCAGACATACACAGGGCCTGTGAACATTACAGTAAGCATTGGGGGCGAGGGGGGGCGGGGGTGTTTGGTGTGGGATGTGTGTGGGTGTGTGGCTGATCAGGTACTGTCGGCTTGTGAACATGAAGCAGTGGTGTGTGTGTGTGTGTGTGTGTGTGTGTGTGTGTGTGTGTGTGTGTGTGTGTATGTGTGTGTGTGAGGCTGCCCAGCTGTGTGTGTGTCTGTGTCTGTGTGTGTTATGCTGCTCAGGTAGGCTACTTTTTTTCTTGTGTGCATTAAGCAGCGTGGTGTGTGTGTGTGTGTGTGTGTGCGTGTGTGTGTGTGTGTGTGTGTGTGTGTGTGTGTGTGTGTGTGTGTGTGTGTGTGTCTGTGAGGCTGCCCAGCTGTGTCTGTGTGTGTTGTGCTGCTCTGGTAGGCTACCGTTGTCTTGTGTGCATTAAGCAGTGTGTGTGTGTGTGTGTGTGTGTGGCTGGCTGCTCAGGTAGGCTGATGTGGTCTTGTGAGCCTTAATCAGTGGGATTCCTGTAAGATAGTGACTCCATTCAGATATGGATGAAACCATTTAAAGGTTGGGTAATATGAATGCCATGTGTGTGTGTGGGAACCTGTGATTCTGTTTAGGAAGCTCATTTAATCAGCTCTATGGACAGATGCACACACAACACAACATACACACCCACACACCACAGATACACGGAAGAGACAGAGAAGTACTCTGTGGCTGCAATAACAGGGGCATGCACACGCAGACCACACACACACACACACACACACACACACACACACACACACACACACACACTGTATGTAGGGTTGTGATTAATAATGCTGATGAATGTTAAGATGGCACGTGAAAAGCTAAAGAGCCAGCTTGGCTTATTTATTATTCACTGCTAAGAGATGATCATGGCATCACTGAGTGCCATTTATACTGGACTACAGGTGGAGCTACTGGAGGATGACTTGCATCAGCTCTGAGTCCACAGCCACCACAGCAGCCGAGTAAGGGTGTGTCTCAACCTTTAGAATCCACACACACACACACACTATACATGGCTGTGGCAATCTAGTCTCTGGCCTATGAATGCACCACAGACAAACACAAAGCACAAGTCCCGTCTGAAAATGCAACTTTCCAGACAACAATACATAATCCCGTCTCTCAGTAGCCTACAGATCGCGGAGTCAAGGCTGGGATGGAGTGGAGATGCGCTTTACGGCAAAAGCAGCGATACTCATACATGCGCTCACTAATTACCAAATTGATTAATTAATACTCTTCGTTTTCTCATTGGCTATCGATCGGAAGGAGATTATGCTCGTGCTGACGTTGTCGAAGGGGAGGAGGGTGTGTTTATGAAGCGCGCGCATTCTCCGGCTCGACCGTGGAGAATGGGAAGGAGTGGGCGCGCGCAGCTGTCACTCCCGGAGTTTTTCCTCCCCTCGTGCAGTCCGTCCGTTCATCCGTGCCACGCTGAGAGAAAAGAGCCTCGAATCTCGTGCCACATTTCGCGTTCTCGGTAATATACCGCAAAAGAAAGGTAGGTGCAACTCTTGGCTCTCTCTGTTAGCCTACGTATGCTGTTTTTCATCCAGAGGTTTTAAAAATGAAAATACGGTTAAATGTGTCTGGGCTCGAGGCTGTAGGAGCTGCTTTGGGGGAAAAGGGGCGGAGGGCGCAGGAGCCTACTTGGGTACAGATCTTCTTTGTTCTATTCTTCCCCACATTTTATTTCCTCGCTGCGTCGGTACACTTAAAACTACAACTGTAACATTTATTGGAATCGACAGGATGCGAATATGCCTGTGTTTGGCCGCAGAATCTTTTGTTCTACCGGAACAGTTGTGTTTTTAGTTTAGGTCGGATTTTCGCGTCCATGTGAATTACTGAGATGCACAGCAGCTGGAAGAAGGTGTGGTTGCTTGGGAAGATTGAGGGGTTCCAACAATGTTCAGTTAATCGCAGGCCGTTTGAAAGCGACAACAATAAATTAAATATATAAAAAAATATTTGTTTAAATACAAGTATAGAAATTGCATTTCAAATTCAGTAAGTTGACGAAACGCAAATCTGAATGTCAGTTGTTAGAAATCGCTGTTTGGCAGTTAACTTTTGCTCTCTGCGAAGCTTGTGTGAGTTCTGTAATCTCAAGTGTACACGGCGTACTAACGCCTTCGAGGCTACTCTACTGTAGTTCCGCTGCATGAGTCTCGTCTTTCGACGGCCTGGTCGTGTTCTAGCTCCCGTTAACCATTTCTACCCGTTTGCACGTGCGCCTTTGCAGCGCTCCCCACCCACCACTCAACATTACCAGGACCACGTGATGCCGCACCGGAGAACATAATGTTCCAATGTATAGAGGCCCCCTATATATATATCGCCACCGTTTGACAAACTAGAAGTGCGCCCTCTGAGCCCTAAACGCACTTGTCAACACGGCTCTCCGAGGACCCTCAAGACTTGACACTACTTTATGCCATTTAACTGGCCTGGCATCAGCTTGTCCCGCTACTAAATTCCAAACTTTACCCGAGTTTTTGCACCTGTTAATGTCCGGATGATCAGTTACAGACAGTCTGTATTGACTAACCGCACAGCCTGAGCCGATGCACCCCTGCAAAGCTGTCAGCTCTGTAGTCAGGACTGTAGTGCAATAATTATGAAATACTGCGTAAGACTGGAATGAAGGACTTCCTGATGGGCGCCGAGCCCAGCGTCTGTTAATGAACTCCCAGTGTGGGTAGAGGCGAGTAGAGGCGAGTCTGCCCCGACTAAACGAGAACCAGCGCTCTGTTTACTTTGCAGCGCCTCTGTAAATGTGTTTGTGAGGAGCCTGGGAAAACCAGTGTGTGTGTGTGTGTGTGTGTGTGTGTGTGTGTTTCCCCCCTCACTCACTCAGGTCTCTTCCTGGCCTGTGGATGTGGGCCCTGCTGGCTCAGGGCGATGTGATGACTCGGCAGATTATGTGCAGAATGTGCTGCCTCATGGCGTGCGCTTGCATGCAGAACCTGTTCTTGCCCAGAGCCTAATGGTGTGTGTGTGTGTGTGTGTGTGTGTGTCTGTGTGTGTACACACACACACAGAGTAGTGTTGCTAAATGCTCTCCATAGCTCCCACTGATTTATGTCTTCCGCCCTCTCTCTCTCTCTCTCTCTCTCTCTCTCTCTCTCTCTCTCTCTCTCTCTCTCTCTCTCTCTCTCTCTCTCTCTCTCTCTCTCTCTCTCTCTCTCTCTCTCTCTCTCTCTCTCTCTCTCTCTCTCTCTGGCAGCATGGGAGGCAAGCTCAGCCGGAGGAAGAGTGAGCCTGCTGCGGGGTCAGAGGTCGCCGCGGGCGATGCTGCCCCAGCAGAGGGTGCTGCCCCAGAGGCCGCCCCTAAGGAGGAGACGGCGGCGGCACCGGCAGAAGACGCCCCAGCGGCGGCGGCCAGCGAGGAGAGTAGTGGCGGTGGCGGACCCCTGGCGGGCATCCTGGATACGGTGAGCAAGACGGTGACGGAGCAGGTAAACGCCGCGGCAGAACAGGCGAGTGCGGTGACGGAGAAGCTTCCAGAAGCCGTGCAGGCTCCAGTGGACAACGCCATCAAGACAGCCTCGGACAGCGCTGTGGGCATGGTGGACTCCATGATGGCCTCGCTTAGCATGAAGGAGGAGGCTAAGAAGGAGCCAGAACCAGAATCGGTACCGGAACCAGAACCCGAGCCGGCTGCTGCTGCTCCAGAACCCACACCAGAACCAGTATCCATTCCAGAACCTGTTTCCATTCCAGAACCCGCCCCTGCTCCAGAGCCAGAACCAGAGCCTGTGGCCGTTGCCCAGCCAGATCCAGTCCCTGAGCCAGAGCCTGAACCCGAACCCGCTGTAGCAGAACCCGAGCCGGTCCGTGAGCCCACCCCAGAACCAGAGCCCGAGCCCGTGGTGGCACCGCCTGAGGAACCCGCAGCCGAACCAGAACCAGAACCAGAACCAGAACCTGCCCCAGCCGCCCCTGCACCCGTCTCTCTCCTGGACGACATCATGTCTGCTGTTCCAGAAGTTTCCATTCCCGCACCAGAGCCCATCTTGGCCGCCGTCGATGACGTGGCCCTGCCCGAGGTGCCCGCGGATCTGCCCGCGCCGGCAGAGGTGGAGGACGGGCTGGGCGACTTGGTGCAGCAGTGCGTGGAGAGTTCTTCCCCGCTGGACGACCTCCAGGAGCAGCTGACCACGGGACTGAAAGTGGACTTGAGCCCAGCGGCCGACGACGGGATGCTGGTCCCCGATGACCTGGCGGGCGTGGCCGAGCAAGCCTCTAGCATCGTCAACGACCTCATCTGAGCGCAGCTCTGTGCGCACACACACCCTGCACAGTCCCACACACACATATACACATACACATACACACACACACACACTCACATACATGCACGCATACACAGGGCCTCCCCTCTGACACACACTACAGGACTGAAGAGTGCACGTGCGCGTGTGTGTGAGCGGTTTAGACGTAGCGTGTGGAGTTTTAGTTCCGTGAATGACATGTGGGGTCCGGTGCAGGGTTGGTTTGGGTGGGGTGGGGTGGGTGGGGGTGCTAAGAGAAAGGGAATTCTGTACAGATACTGATCCTGTCTGGGGGCTGTAGGAGGGGAAAGAGGGTGGGTGTGACGCCGCCGCCAACGCCGCCGCTACAAAGGTCCTAGTGCCCGCCGTGTTCAGCTCCACAGATCCGACGGCAGTCCCAGCAGCCCTGAATGGAATTATGGCGTTGAAATTTGTATAGGAGGCAAAACCCCAATGCGTTTTAAACCATGTTAACTGAATCAGTGTTTAATCTGTCCTCTCACTCTCAATCTCTCTCTCTCTTCTTCCTCTTCTTCTCCTTCTCTTTCCTGTCTCTCTTGCTTTCTGTCTCTGTATGTACTCTGCATAGGTGTGAAGGAAAGTGCCCTTATGTGCTTGTCTGCCAGATGGAATGTACTTGTCAACAGCTAATGACTATGATGGTGGTTCGGGAAAAAAAAATAAAATATGATGGTTATGTTAACAGGTTTTTGATTGTTTGTGTTTATTTCAAAAATAATAACAAAACAAACCAAAAAAAACCTCTCTGGGATCTTGAATGCTTTGTGAATCTGTGTAAAAGGGGATCCTGTGTAGTAAAACTGCCCAGGAGTGGACTTTCTGGAGCTGTTTCTGAACACACACACACACACACACACGTGCCTCCCCCTCTTGGTGTACAGTCTGGTTTTCCTGGAGTGAGCTAGCGGCGGAATGCTATCCCATTCCTTGCGGATCTGTTGGATCAGTGGCAATGACTCCACAGAAGCCAGATGTCAGTCAGAAACACACTGCATGTACCAGCATTACTCACACACTCACTCACTCTCTCACTCACTCTCACACACACACACACTCACTCTGGGGAGAGGGAGGAATACGAGTTGAGTTTCAACACTCCCACCTATTTAGGGAGTATCTCATGGCTGTTCTGTAATCTGCTCAAGATCTGGTAAACACACACACATGCATGCATATGCATTCTTCCCCTCTTCAGCACATGCGTACAGATTTAGACATTCCCTGCTCCCAAACTTGTGTGTGTGTGTGTGGGGAGGAGATCTGCATTCTTTCCAGAGGAAAGGGGTCTAGGGGGGAGGAGGGGGAGAGTTGAGGGGTTTGAGCTGAGCAGGATGAGAAATATGCACTCTAGATAAATAACCCCCCCCCCCCCCACACACACACACACACACTCAGCTGTACTCCCTCACCAAGCATATGAGCCACCAAAAGACACACAGTTGATATCACTGTTGTGTGTGTCTGTGTTTACAGATCAGCATAGTTTTTGAGGCAAATCTAAAGTTATTTCATTTAAAATGTGGAGGTTAAACAGCATTCAGAATGTTAAGTAATTTCATCTCAGCCCTTATTGAGAAGCTGTAAAGTTGTGTGTGTAAGAATGTAAGCTCACACTCTGTCTGTATATGTTGTGTATTTCTGGGGGACCCCTGAGAAAGACCTCACTAATTCCATGTGTGTGTGTGTGTGTGTGTGTATGTATATGTGTTGTGTATCTTTGGGAGACTCCACACATAGACCACAACAATTCCTTGTGTGTGTGTATGTATATGTGTTGTGTATCTTTGGAAGACTCCACACATAGACCACACCAATTCCTTGTGTGTGTGCGTGTAGTTGTGTATCTCTGGCAGACTCTTCTGAGATAGACCACACCAATTCCCTGTGTGTGTGTTTGTGTACATGTACTGTATATGTTGTAGTGTATCTCTGGGGACTTCTCTCGAGATACACCACACCCATCATCACAGCCCACCACTATATACACACATTCTATACGTCCACTCCTCCCTCAGTTCTTTCTTCTGTTCTTCCCTTTATTTCTTACACCATGTCACTCTATCCCTTCTTCCATCTAGAAGGCTGGCTATGCTCTTAACTGGCCGAATCAATCACTATCCAGAATCCACTATCCATACCATAAATCAGTGTCCACACTCCAGAAGGCTATTTATGTTCTTAACTGTCCGGATAAATCCCTATCCATACCATAAATCATATATATCTATATCTATAAATCCATCTATAAATCTATAATCTAGACTCCAGAAGGCTATTTATGTTCTTAACTGTCCGGATAAATCCAGAATCTATCCAGAATCCGCTATCCATAGCTATGCTATTAAGCAGGCCGGATCAATTACTATCCAGAAGGCTAGCTATACTCCAAACAGATACTGATCAATCACTATCTAGAAAATTAGCTATAGGCCTACTCTTCACTGCCCAGATCAATCAGTCACTTTCCAGAAGGCTAGCAACGCTCTAAAGTGGCTAAATCAGTCACTATCCAGGATAGGAGGCTCGCCATGCTTTTAAGCTGTCCGAATCAATCTCAAGTCAGCCCAACTTGTGCTCCAGTCTGCCTGACGCTGAAGCTCTCTCTTCTCTGGAAGCTTTTCTTAAAGCGCCACCAAACATTCTTCCTTTCTCACAGTGGAGGAGCCAACCAGGGCAGAACCCTCCTCCTACAACAACCTCCCCTCTCCTCTTCCTCCCCCCCTCCCCTCCCTCCCTCCCTGACTGGGACTATATGCCCCAGTAGATTCTGCTGTGGGTTTAAAAATTGCTGACACATCCCCTCTCTCTCTCTCTCTCTCTCTCTCTCTCAGCAGCAGCGCTCCTGATAGCCTCTGTGTGTGTGTGTGTGTGTGTGTGTGTGTGTGTGTGTGTGTGTGTGTGTGTGTGTGTGTGT
>JAODXP020000017.1:14132598-14137598 GCA_027497455.2 Sardinella longiceps
AGAGAGAGAGAATACATGGAAAGAGAAAAATGAAGAGAGAGAGGGGGGGGGGTTTGACTTGTCGGGCATGGAAAGAGAAAAAATGAAGAGGAGGGAGAGAAAGAGAGAGAGAGAGAGAGAGAGAGAGAGAGAGAGAGAGAGAGAGAGAGAGAGAGGTGTAACTCTTACCAGGCCTGTGTGGAGGTCTCTTCAGAGGAGTGAGGCTCACAGCTAGAGAGAACACGAGGGACACAATGGGACATCGGGACAGTTAATCAGCTATGCAGGCAAACTCTTACAAACTCTTACTGTGCTACAAACTCTTACTGTGTGCTGACATCAAGAGCTACAAACTCTTCCTGTGTGCTGGCATCAAGAGCTACAAACTCTTCCTGTGTGCTGACATCAAGAGCTACAAACTCTTACTGTGTGCTGACATCAAGAGCTACAAACTCTTACTGTGTGTGCACTGACATCAAGAGCTACAAACTCTTCCTGTGTGCTGACATCAAGAGCTACAAACTCTTCCTGTGTGCTGACATCAAGAGCTACAAACTCTTACTGTGTGCTGACATCAAGAGCTACTCCAGCTGTAAAATCACTTTGATCACTCCTTGTCCGTCGCCGCTCTAAATGCTCAAAGATGTTTAGTCTTAGTTCTCACTGACATTTTGACATTGACGCTACCATCCCATGTACAGTGCCTTTCCCAAACTTTGCCTGTTATATTTGCCGTTTTGGCCGAGAAAGTGAACAACTTACAGCTGTATTCGGCAACTCTTTTTAAAGTCAAATTGTCACGTTCACATTCTGGAAGTAGTACATGAAATTCTTGAATTCTCTAGCTCCATCTAAACCCTGTAATCGTGGTTGCAAAAAGCCTGCGCTCCCTGTAGCCTTCCACCAATCAGCTTCAGAGGGAGGGATAGCTGCCTGTCAATCACAGCTATGAGCAAGCCGCTGACAACGTGCTACAGTGAGGGAGGGATTTGAGAGGCCGTTGAGACTGGGGGAGGGACCAGAGAGTTTTATTACTTTTTTTTAAGATTTTTTTTTGCCTAAGTCCCGGAGTTTCGTAGACTTGCCGTATATAGTTTTAATGAGACCATTCCACAGCTTTAGTAGCTCTTGGTGTGGACAGACAGTAATGCACATATATATATATATATATACAGTACTGTATACACTAATATATACAGTAATGCCCATATATAATATACATCTCTTGAGCATGTGCCAATCTTTGTTATGTCTGTGTGTATAATGTGTCTGTGTGCATGTATAGTATACAGTGCTCTCCATGATTATTGGTACCCCTGGTAAAGATTATTAGATATATTAGATATATATTAGATGTATATATTATATATCTTTCAGGAATTTATGTCTCACAATGAAAATGATAGAGAATAATCTCACCTAAATGAGAAAGACATTTTTCAAGAGAAACATAATGCAATAATATATGTGTGTGTGAGAATAATGCATCAAAAATAAATAAATATTTTCCACAAGTCATGTTCCAGAATTACTGGCAACCCTGCATTTGGTACATTGTAAAAATCCCCTCTATTATCAACAACCCAAGTGTTAGCCATCTTCTTTGACATCGCACAAAGCTGGAGAGTAAATACACTGAATCAACACCCTTCCTCTAGACACCCAACACTGTGATTCAAACTGATCCAATGTGTCTGCAACAAATCCATTGCTTTCAAAAAAAAATAGATAAAATAAAATCTTTCTTTCTCTTCGAGGTTGGAGTTTTTTTTTTTTTACCAGCAATGTCAATAATCATGGAGGACAGTGTAGGTGTGTGTTCTGCAGAACTGTGCTGTAGGTGTGTGTTCTGTAGAACTCTGGGACTGATGCAAATGTACACATCAGTGACGTGTGTGAGTGAGCTTGGGTATTTGGCATTGTGCTGATGCTCCGGTTGTGGCATATGTGTGTGTGTGTGTGTGTGTGTGTGTGTGAATGAGTGAGAAAGAGAGAGAGTGTGTGTGTGGATGAGTGAGAAAGAGAGAGAGTGTCTGTCTTGTGCTTACATGACAAACAGCCTCTGGCTGAGGCGATGAGCACTGTTAACACACACACACACACACACACACACTTGGCTCAAACGGTGCTTTGCTCTTCAGTTTGCGAGCACACCTGATTACCCAGCTTTGGGAATTATCAGTTTCTGTCTCTGCATGCCGCCTCTCCCCTGCTTTAGGAACTATCTCTCTCACTCTCCCCTGCTATAGGAACTATCTCTCTCACTCTCCCCTGCTTTAGGAACTATCTCTCTCACTCTCCCCTGCTTTAGGAACTATCTCTCTCACTCTCCCCTGCTTTAGGAACTATCTCTCTCACTCTCCCCTGCTTTAGGAACTATCTCTCTCACTCTCCCCTGCTTTAGGAACTATCTCTCTCACTCTCCCCTGCTATAGGAACTATCTATCTCACTCTCACCTGTTTTAAGAACTATCTGTCTCTACACGGCACTCTTACCTGCTCTAGGAGCAACCTAGGAATGACCTCCTGGTTAGGCCTTGTGGCCCAAGGGTGGCTACCTAGAGTAGGGCAGTCCTGGCCTCCTGGTTTGGCCTTGTGGCCCAAGGGTGGCTACCTAGAGTAGGGCAGTCCTGGCCTCCTGGTTTGGCCTTGTGGCCCAAGGGTGGCTACCTAGAGTAGGGCAGTCCTGGCCTTCTGGTTTGGCCTCCTGGTTAGGCCGTTTGACCCAAGGGTGGCTACCTAGAGTAGGGCAGTCCTGGCCTCCTGGTTAGGCCGTTTGACCCAAGGGTGGCTATCTAGAGTAGGGCTGTCCTGGCCTCCTGGTTAGGCCTTGTGGCCCAAAGGTGGCTGGTTCAAATCCCAACCAGAGGAAAACTTGTGGGCGGGGAAAATGGTGCACCAATCAGTTTCCACGGTAACCAAGGGGCGTGATCAGACCAGACGCCTGAGTGACGCACATTATTGGAAACCTGTTTTCACTCAACGGCCACAGGTTACACCTGCAGCAGGAGTACCTGTCTGCCTCCATACCTGCTGCTTTACAAACTATCTGCCTAGAGCTGCTCTGCTCTCATTCCTGTTACCAGACAACACCTCTATGTCAGTTACCTGTCTCTACTCTACCTGAAACTTCAGCACCTGAGCTCCGCCATGTCTGATACCTGTCTCTATTCTACCTGTCCTTCAGCACTTGAGCCCCGCCATGTCTGTTACCTGTCTCTACTGTACCTGTCCTTCAGCACCTGAGCTCCGCCATGTCTGATACCTGGTGTGTCTACACTAACTGGGACGCCATGCCACTAAAGATGAGAAGGGAAAACCCAAGTTGTATCGCTTATTGTTAGTGATCAGTTCAGAAGGCTGCATCAATGATGGTGTGATGGTTGCATGAGTGCGTGTGGCATGGGCAGCTTACGCAATGTGGAAAGGCACCATCAATGCTGAAAGGTATATCCAAATTCTAGAACAACATATGCTCCAATCCAGATGTTGTCTTTGTCAGGGAAGACCTTGTATTTTCCAACAGGACAATGCCAGACCACATACTGCACCAATTACATAATGGCTGCGTAGAAGACGGATCCGGGTACTGAAATGCCTGCCAGCCTGCAGTCCAGATCTTTCATCCATAGAAAAAATTGGCGCATCATAAAGAGGAAGACACGACAAAGAAGACCTAAGACAGTTGAGCAACTACAAGCCTGTATTAGACAAGCATGGGGCAACATTCCTATTCCTAAACCTGAGCAATTTCTCTCCCCAGTCCCCAGACGTTTGTAGACTGTTATATATAAAGAAAAGGGGATGCCACAGTGGTTAACGTGGCCTTGTCCCAACTATTTTAAAATGTGTTGATGCCATGAAATTGAAAATCAACTTATTTTCCACTTAACGACACATTTCCTCAGTTTAAGCATTTGACATGTCATCTATGTTGTATTCTGAATAAAATATTGAAATTTGAAACTTCCACATCATTGCATTCTGTTTTTATCCACAATTTGTATAATGTCCTAACTATTTTGGAATCCAGTTTGTATGTTAGTCTTCTTTAGCATCCCCTCCCCTGTCCCCCACTTCCGCCCCTGTGCGTGTGTGTGTACAGTATGTGTGTGTCTTCTTTAGCCCACCTGCGCCTCCCCCTCTGTGTGTGTGTGTGTGTGTGTGTGTGTGTGTGTGTGTGTGGGCCCTCTCACCTTACCTGTGGTTCAGCTCTGTGGTCACACTCCTGCACTAATACTCTACATGGGCCTATAAATGCAAATATGATGTAAATACCAGCCCCTGGCTGTTGATCCGCGTAGCCTTACTGTCCACACACACACACACACACACACACACACACACACGCACACACACACACACACATACACACACACACACACACACACGCACACACACAGATGCACGCACACACACACACACACACACACACACACACACACACACAGATGCACACACACACACACACACACCTTATTGTCTTCTTCATTTACATCATGCAAATTTTGGCCATGTGTGTTTTGCTCTGGTCAACTTTCGCTATGGAAACATCTATCTCTGCTATTTCCATCTGAGGTCATTGGAGCCTTATTCATATCTCCCTTACACACACACACACACACACACACACACACACACACACACACACAGTATCTATCTGCCTGCAAACACAATAAGAGAAGCCCATTTAGAGAAGCTGAAGTTCCTATGAAACTGACCCATCTTCAACCACCAAAGATAAACAGCAGGAAAACACAAATCCGAACAAATCTCAAAGCTCTTCCCTCTTCTCAAATCCTTCTTCTGTCTCCCCTCTGAGCTCCCAGATTACGGTAACTAGGCTGGAGCATTCCATCTGATATGCTGCATTTGTGTGGCAAATCTCAGATTAACTATGCTGCAGTGCTCAATCTGATATACTGTGTTTATGTAGTCAATCTCAGGTTAACTAGGCTGGAGCGTTTTATCTGATATGGGGTTAAGGCGGCCGCGCACCGGCTCCGACAGCAGTGCGGAGC